>JAPZDY010000012.1:26059832-26070576 GCA_029783645.1 Ctenochaetus hawaiiensis | reverse complement strand
CCAGGATCCAGACAAAGAGGCACTAATTGCCCACACCTGTCCTTATAAAGGCAGGAAACTCTCTGACCCCTCCCTACGGAGGGCAGTGCTCTCACCACACCTGTCAGCCCTCACATTAGATGTGATTAATATTGTGTGTTTAGGTCTCTAAGCAAAACATAAGAACAAAGATCAGATTTTCTAGACAAAGAGCAGCAGCTACTTTTTAGTGGGATAGTGTTCATTTACACTATTTTTTTTAGGGTGTAGCACCCATATATGTGCTATAATATGGGCTAGTTATTCTCAAGTTATAATAAATTGTAAATTGGACTTAATTGTTTACTGGCAGACATTTACAACGGTTGTAAAGACAACACAAGCCTTTTTTCATCATTTTAATAATGAAACTTATAAATCAAATAACCCATCAGAACCTGTGCCAATTTGTATCGGAAAAGTAACTGGATTGCTCTTTTTTATTGTGTCTAGCACAGTTACCTGGCTATTAAACAACTGGTTTCATTCGGGACAAATGTAACGATTTTCCTAAAATAAAGTTCTAAAATGTACGATTATTCCAGAGGGGCTCTATTAGCCTTTTCTATTATATTTTAGTTTCTCTGCAGCCTATATTTATTTTTTGCTTTGGGGTCAGTTATCTTAATCGATCATGTTGTCAAGTACATAATTCCAGCTGAATTTGTTTTGAAAAGTTTGATAAATGAATCACATCATTTCATTTGAGCGAAACCTGAAACTTTTCTAAGCTTAAATGAATAGATTAATGAATGTTTTTGTTGAATGAATGATTTAGCCAACGTTGTCCACACTCCGAACCAACAGAGGGCGCTAGTGTCACACTGCGAATTTTAAACATTGACTTGACACGGAAGTCAGTGGTGGTTCGCTGTGCGCCGCTGAATGCTG
This sequence comes from Ctenochaetus hawaiiensis, assembly GCA_029783645.1. NCBI lineage: Eukaryota > Metazoa > Chordata > Actinopteri > Acanthuriformes > Acanthuridae > Ctenochaetus > Ctenochaetus hawaiiensis. Next base: position 26,069,667 of record JAPZDY010000012.1, on the reverse strand, counting down.
TCCGCTGCTGTCACCGTGTAACGCTGGATATGGGAGGAGAGCTTCGTGTTTAAGTTTTTAATTACCGCTTACCGTGTGAAAAATGACAGTTGAAAGCGTCACTGAGCTGAAAATTTGCTCGCCGTGAAGGTTTGGGATTTGAGCAATAATGGCCCTGAACTGGACCGAGAGGATTTCCGCTTTCTCCCGCAGTCCGTCTCGCTTCCTCTCGGGGACAACAGCTGAGGCTTTCCTGGCAGAGCTGCTGCGGGAGCTCCGAGATGACAGAGTCAGTTACACTATAAAGGTACAAAATTCAACGAAAAGCTGCTTGATGACCTACAAAGAAGCTTACACATCCAACCATATAAGTCACTGTGCTTGGTATTGATTTTTAAGTCATATTTCTGAAAAAAAAGAGGTAATTTAAGTCAAAAAGTTAATGTCTTTATTCCTTATTAACAGCAAAACAATTAAAGACAAAAAAATCTTTTAAAAAAGTCTTTAAAAAAATCAAATGTCAACAAGTTGGTCAGTGATAGAAAATAAATAAGAAGCAAATTTGATAATGATTAGAAACGTCTTTTGATTTAGTTTCCAGTAGTCTGTTTGATTTAAAACTGATGGCTCTTAAATGTCCTCACCCATAGGTCCTCCTGCTGTCCCCACTATGTGAGCACCCCACTCTGCTGTGTCCCTCAGACTCAGTGGGTGAGGAGACAGCGCTGGAGCTCATGTCGGTGTTCGCTCAGTGTCCTCCTAAGTCCATCCAGTTTCGTTGTCACCTCCTCCTGGCCCTCACCACTGTGCTAGTTTGCACTTCCTGTGTGTGCAGCCGTTCCCGTGCATCTCAAGACTTCCTGGACCTGCTCCTTCAGACAGCACAGGACACCAGTGACCTCCACGGTGATGGTGCTCTCCGCTCTTTACGAGCCACAGCTTGTGACTGCCTGCGGGAGCTGGAGGCCTGCTCTCCTGGCCTTCTCTCCCAGCGCCTTGAGCTCTTAGGTGGGCTTCGGCAGCGAGAAGCCTCCCGGCTCCACCAGGCCTACGCAGGACTTCATACTCTGGTGTTAAGAAATGCCGTGTATCAGCTCACCCAGGAAACTGGAGCTGGTGCTGAGCACCTAAAGGCTCTTCTTGGAGAAAACACTTTAGTTGCATTTGAAGCAGAGCAGGACTTGGGCCAGAAGAATGACAAAGACTCAGCCATGTTGTCCTCCCTTATCTTGGGACCCATGGGTACAGTGCCAACCCTCCAGACCGGGCCTGATTGTAAGGAGTTGCGTTCAGTCCTGTCCTCCCTCCTGGAGGAGTCCTACCTCCTCACTCCTCTGTGTCAGGCTGCACTGCTGCATAGACTGATAGAGCTGGTTGCCATGGTGCCTGGTGTCCCTCCGGCTGTATTCAGAGCTCAGCTGTTGCGACTGCTCGGCACAAGCGAGGTTTGTGACTGATTGAGGAAGTAAAAAGAGTGTTCATGTTACTCTGACATGTTTTACTCAAACCAAAAGGTCTTTGAGGAGTTCTTCTTTTTAGGGCAGCAGTCTCATCTGAGTTAGTGAAGACATATATATCATTAGATTTCTGCATCCACAGCTGACCAAAATAGACTTTGGTTATTGGTGCTTCCAGCATTATAACATTATGTATTAAAAAAACTCAACATTTGTTTTTCAGAGTGTCTTCTCATTACTCAGGATAATGCACAAGAGACCCTGTTAACATCTCTTACACAGCAGTACAAAGTAGATCCACTAAAAAGTGTCCACGCTGAGGTCTGTGAAGGACTGTCTTTCACAAAACACTTGATTCAATTTGATAGCATTTATTTATTTATGTAGTGTCTGTTGGAAGCGTGGTTGATACTGTGGTAAAAAGCTTTCATGTGGCTTCAGGTGCAACAAAAGATCAGTGGTTGTATCAGTTTACACTGCAGCCGTTTTGAGACGTTTGCTTATTTGCTTTCTTGCAAAGAGTAAGATCGATGCCACTCGTGTATGTACGCTAAAAGTAAATTAATGTTGATTAATGCTGCTTTGAGGTGGATTATGTTTCCTGAGAGTGGTATCAGTCTCCTGATCTAACTTACAACAAGAAAGTGAAAGAGAAAATACTTAATGAAACATTGAAGTCTCTATGTGTAAGATTTAAAAATCTCAATTTTCAATGCAAAGTTATTGCCCCCCTCAGTGGAACACTGGCAGAAAGCAACTCAAAAGCTCTTTTCACACTACCTTTGTTTCTTTACACTGAACAAAAACACTGACATCATGCTGCCCCAGTGTGTTATTTGAGTCAGCAAGCTGGCATTAAGGAAGGAAGTAGCCTGGCACACACAGAAGTGTCAACACCTAGTGTTATTACTGTGGCGATAACAATTATTTACCATCTGTGTTATATGGTGGTTAATCTGGTCCTCTTTGGGGACAATAAGGAGCCTCCAGACCTTGTTGTCACCCCGATTTGCAGACGTTTTTCAGTTCCTTTGTTTCTTTGAGTTAACTGCTAACTGTTGCTAGCTGTTTCTCCTTGCTGTTGGTTCACTTATTTAACACAGCTTTAAAATGTCAGACCCTTGTCCTGTCCTGCTAGCCTGGCTTTTACACCCACGTCGATTCAGAGCTGTTTGTACCTCAGCGCGGGCTGACAGGTGGAACAGCACTGAACCCTCATATATAGACAGTGAAGCTTATTAGTAGCAACATACTTACCTTCAGCGCGGTGTGTAAAAGGGGCTACTGACTTTTACTGAGATGATCTAATTTTTCCTTTTCAAAGGATCAAATGGGACGTCTGCAGAGTGCAGCTGTAAGTGAACCTCCACAGGTTTGAGATGATGGTTATTCCTGTCTTTGTTCGCTTCCTTCCAGGTTTGCCTCCTTCACACCACCCTGCTGATGAAGTGTGCGTTCACTGACAGCCTGTTCAGCGCGGAGGACGAAGCTTTCATCCTCAAGCGACTGGTCGTGCTCTCCCAGCACCCACTGCTGAGTACACCCGAGAAGCTGTTTTACATGGACTGTATCCTGCACTTTCCTGAGAACCGGCCTATCAGCTGCGGCGACGGTGACGAGACGCTCCCTGTGCTGCTGACTCCACGGCTAGCCTTGGTTCTCATGCCCACTGTGTTCAACGACAGCGCCACCATGCTGGCACGTTTCAACCTGCTGTCTCTGGTCTGCGTGGAGGAGGAAGCAGGAGAGGAAGGGGAGGAGGGGAGGGGGCTTACGCACCTCTACGAACACCTCACCTCATTGTTACACATTGTGGAAAACGGAGGCAGCCGGGAGATTGTTGTCACCTTTTTCAGAGCTGCTTTTCTCTTCCTCTTCTACTTCTGTCATGTGGAGCGCTACTCCAACAGCCTGATGGAGAAACTGTGTAAGCTGTACCTCCACCACAGCTACCTGGCCCCACATCTCATCAACCTGGCTGACCGGACCCAGGACAAGTTCACTGAGTCCAGCTGGGCCGTGGGGCTCCTCAGGGCCCTGCAGGGAGCCATCACAAAGGCCCCACTCGCCCAGCTCACTTTACAAGACCTCAGCTGGCACCTCAAGATGCTGACTCGAGTGGCAGAGGAAGGAGAAATCTGCCAGCAGAGCAACCTCAGCTTCCTGTCCAGCATCATCACTCCATCTTCCTCCTCCCTGTGTGTGAGTGGCGACTGGCGTCTGGGCAGCAGCCTGCTGGGGGTTTGCCGGCGCCTCCTCGTCCACCCCGGCCTGGACTCCCTGCTCATCCCTCTTGCTGACATCCTGCAGCATCTCACCTGCCACTACGGAGACACGGACATCCAGGACCACGCCCGCCTATACTACACCCTCCTGACCACGCTGTCCCGGGAGAAGCTGGGTGGAGTGTTGGCGGAGGGTTTGACCAAGGGAGGACGGCAGGTGAAGAAGCGGACACTGTCCTGCATCATGGCTGAGGGGGAGGGGCTCACAAGCATGCTAACCATTCACCAGACAGAGAAGGCCATATTCAGGCTGACGGAAGCTCAAGAGACACGAGAAGAAACACAAACTGATAAAGGAGGAGACCTTAAACATAGTGAAACAGGAGAGGGGGACACAGCTCTGGAAGTCTACAGAGCTCAGTTTGAGGACCCCAGCTTTGCTTCTGAAATCATTTTAAACTACCAGCTGACTCATACTGAAGCTGGAGACCCTCGTTTTAATCAGCTCTTCAGCATCCGCCTCCACTTCAGCCTCACAGACGACCACTATGAAGAGCTGAGCGACATCAGTGTCCCATGTCTCTTCAGGGAGAGACCATCACCAAAGGTGAGGCTGAGACTGAAGCCCAGAAAGCCTTACCCCACCACCCTTCGGGCCAGCGCCATCTTCACAACCCAGGACGGGCTCTCCTGGCTCACTGTCCTGCCAGACATCCATGTTGCTTTCCAGCAGGTCTTCACTGTTCCGACTGCTCCCCTGTCCTGGGGACGAGACTGCAAGCTGAGCCTGTTTGAAGGTTTGTGGAATGAAATCAGCTCCAAGAGTGAAGAGAAGGACCCTGCAGACTGTGCCACCAGCCTGTTCTGCTGCCAGCTGGAGGAGGCAGCTCGAAACATCATGGTGGAGAAACATTTCCTTCCCTACCTTGTATCAGATCCATCTGATGAAGAAGAGTTCAAAGTGCTCATCTTCCTCCCGCCGCTGTCTCACATGCTGCTGAAGATCAGGCCAGAGGAAGACGCTGTGCACTTTGACCTCGCCACTGACAACTGGCAGCTCCTTCCTCACATGGGTTCTTATCTACAAACAATCACATCCACACAGGAAGAAACTCACATTTAACTGCGATGCCTCTTACTGCCTTGTTTTTAATTTGAAAAAAGCTGATTTTTAACAAAATCTCTCAATTTGTCAGCACTTTACTAACTCATGTTGTATCTAAAATTAAATTGCTTAAGACAGATGATTTAAAATAAAGTTCCTGCACTTTAATATTCTGACCTGAATTAAACAGATGATTTGTTAGCTTGTATATGTTGTCATTTATTCACCAAATACAACTACAACACCTTGCATCTCATAAGTTTATAAATCAAAGACAGATGCCTAATTCATTTGAATATTAGCATGCTACATGGCTCAACTTCAGTTGTATGACTGCTGTATAAAAATGATCTATGCAAATTAAATGTATCCTGTGAAGTTTCGGACCAGGCCCGTAAGAATTTAGACAGAGACAGAGAAGTTCTGTAATTGTACCTGTTAATACGACCAGAATAAATCTGGGATGAAGCGGTCCAGATGTGGCTAAGATTCAGACTGTCAGTTTTAATCCATTTTCGGTGAAACAAAATAAATTGGACAAACTAAGTTGCTGGCATGCTGTCTGTCTGGTATTTCGATGATGGTCTCCTGCACTTGTATTGACATATTTAAACAGCATGCATCAAGTTCCAAGGACCAGCAACCAAAGGTAAGTTTAACTTTAGAATCAACTGCAGACCTTTAATCTGCTTAATTTGCCATGGAATAATGAGGGAACAGGCCTGAACTGTCTATTAAACTGCTTCTCAGCCGACTGTCCAATTACATTTGTGTCTCTGAAGAAGAGACCATGAAAATGCCTGTTGTTATTCCAAATGTGAACTCAACATTTATGTACAATCCCTTGAAGCTGAAAGTCTACACTTGAACACATCTCGATTGCATCATTTCAAATCCATCGTGCTTTTATGAAGAGGCAATATGTTATAGTAACTGTGTTACTGTCCAAATACAGACCTGACTGGGTTTTTAAAGACTGGGTACAACTTCCTCTTAACTTTTAAGAGTCACAACAAATAAGCCATAACTGCTACAACTGTCCAACTTTCACCAAAATATGTGCACAATGTAGGTGAGATGTGAATCACTTAGATGGTGAAACTAATGAATGTGCTTTCAGACTGTCTCCCACAAACGAGACAGCCTACAGTAAGTTTGTACTTGCTTCAAAATCTTGCTAAATGAACCTCCAGTGTTCATGCATTCATTGGGAAAGAGTGATTCTCATCATTAGTTTCTTACTTATGAAGCAATCAGTGTTTGTAAAGATAAACTGCAGACACCTCTTTGTTGTCTAGATGAAGAATTTTTTTTCATGTTGACTAGTAAACCTAAATGATGCCTTACTTATAGCGTCAAGTCATCCCCAGTTTCTCACTTGGTAGCTCAACAAGATGGTGATCTGCAGGACAGAAGCTTCTCAAGACCAGAAACACTTGATCAAAGACACATTATTTCAAACATGTTTTCAATTTATTAAGCTTCAAATAGTTATTGTTAAGACAGTACAGATCCTCATGTTTTTCTTATTACGATGTGGAAGCAATCCTTGATTTTCTCATTTCTACATATAGCTTAACAAAGGTTGAGAGTTGAGGATATAAAAGAAAAGTCGAACAGACGCAGACATTGTGCTGTGTGAACTACAGACTCAAGACTAAGAGGTTTAATAAGTTTCTTCCAGATATTTTTTCTCCCTTCTAAAAACAGACAGTCTTGACTCTTTTCTTGGCAGCAGTTGAAATTTTTTCGTCTTTGTTTTTACACTTGGTTCACATCCTGCTTATCTGCAGTAGTTGGTGGTAAACACACCAACAACAAAGGTGATGAAGAGGTAGACAACTGCCAGGGGCAAGTTTGGAAGTAGAAACAGAATAATTTATAAAATAATGACAGAGCTCTGCAGAAAATGCTTCATCATGATGTGTGTCCAACATACAGGCGCTGTCCTCTGGTATGAAACAGTGAGCAGAAACACAGCAGTGGCCAAATAATGAGCAGCCTGCGGTGAATGTCGGCAAGATGGCCAAGTTAATGTGGCTAAAAGAGGTTTGATGAAGGCCAGTGAGCCATATTTTTAAAAATTTGAACTACATAAGAAGTCCAAGCACAGACTTGCAAAAGGCCGATTTAATATTTTGCAGTTTTAGAAAATCACCCAGAGGTTGCAACTGCATACATCCATAGCAGCAACTAATATGTATACAAACATACGCTGCAGTACTGCAGCATGTAATCGACTGTGTGAAAGTAACAAAGATGAATGCTTAGATTTCAATCCACACCTGGATTTCTGACCGTTCAAATAAATGTCCATTAAGACTATAGTCAGCATCCACCTGGTGAGCTGTTAAAATCGCAGTCCTTTATTCAGTACAGTTCTCTAATCAGTAAGGCCTCTAAAGTTGGGTCCTGTGCAAGATGGTAAGTCCGTCCGTTGGCTGAGAATTTTGTCCATGATGGCGATCTCTGAGTCCCTCTTCTCCACCTCCTCTATGGGGGTCCAGGACATGTCGTGTTGAAGTTTGAATGCTCCAACAAAAAGATGTGGGCAACTTGGACCCCAATCCTTTAGAGGAGAGGACAGAGAAAAACTGCTGTGGTGAAATGTGCAGCACTTCAGTCAAAGGACGCAACTTTGTTCTTTATGTAACTGCTAATTATTAGTTTACAAACCCACTCTCCCTACTCCTTTTATCCCAAGAGCTGAAATAATTTGTTCATGAAAAGTTCACTGACAGAAAAAGTGTTACTTCTCATTTCAATGATAACTTAATAATTAAATTAATAGTTGATTATTTCTTAAAGAAAAAAAGACAAAAAGAACTTTTCTTTGGTTTTGGACAGAAATTGGACAATTTCAGCTTAAAAATGTAATGGGACTTTCAGGACTGGACAAAAAAACCACAGGCAGAATAACTGATGATGGTCATGAATAACAAATCTATTTTATGATCAGATTGATTAAATAAACAGTTTCAGCCTTTTTTAACTACAACAAGCGAATAAGAGAGTCAGCATGGGTTTAGCTTTGAAAAAAAACATTAAAAAGTCATTTTATTGCAGAAAGTCTACAAAACATTTTTTTATTTTTACTGTATTTTAATGCAAATTCAAAGACAACCTTTTTAGTTCCTGATCCTTTAATAAGCTCCCCAACCCCCAAACCAACAGCAACCAGTCAAACCCAACCGTAGCTGCTATGTTTTGGCACGGCTCTCTATCAGCTCATTTCTGAAGTTATGTGGACTTTGAACACCAAACACCTTCAGCTCTCAACATGCGTGCAGCTGTTTGACGAGGCACTGACATGTAAAGCATCTCACCCTCAGGGAATGTTAGGTAACAGGTGTTGTGCTGACGTTTATGTATACCTCATGTTCACACATAACTGGGTGATATAACTTTAAAAGGCAGCTCAGCCTATCAGTTATCAGGAGCTGTGTCATTTTTTTTGTGTAATACCAACCTTAGGGGAGAGGATGGAGAAGTATTGCTGTCCAGATGGCCGCTGGTAGAGGTAATACATGTTTCCTGGTTTTTTCACAATGTTACAGGCAGCATGGTGGAGGTCAGCGTCTCTTTTAGCGTCTTCTAAAACCTGGAAAAAGAAAAGAATTGTGCCCTGAGCTGAAAGCATGTCAAAACAAGAGTAACTGTTTGTCACAAGCATATGTATAACACTGGCACATTTTGTCATTGCTGCAGGTGTTTTTTTACCTTTCTTGCCTGTTCCTGTAGGTATCTGATCTGGTCAGCAATGACCGTCAGCCTGTTGGTAGCATTGGCTCTAATGAATTCATCTCCCTGAAAACAAAGTTATGTCAAGTTGTGTTTTTAGAACTATTTCAGTGTATAACTTAACAGTTTGAATAAAATACAACAAATAAAAAAATATATTTGTACACACCTTCTGTACTTGTGCAGCTAGGGCCACCAGGTTCATGGGGTCTCCCAACCTGTTGGTCTGGTAGGAACTGACCAGTTCCAGCCCACTGGGGGCGCTGCTGGTCTCAACCAGGGTCACTGCAAAACACAAATAACTTGAGTTACATCACACTCCGGACCAAGGTTACTACAGCTAATAGATTCACTACGATCATTACTCATAAACAAATTACAAAACATGGCGCTAATGTTAGGTAATGCTAGCACTTCGGCCTCTTTGGGCTTGCATAACATTTCAGCAACCGTAAAGAATACAACAAAACGATGAAATGCATCATGAAACAGTGCAGTAGTGACTCGAGTAAATCGTATTCTTTTTTTTGGCTGTAAGAAAATGCAGACTACGTGTTTGGAATCATGACTTTACGTCTTTATTTCATCCACAGACGCTCGAATACAACCAAATATGTCAATATTAACAGTGACAGAGGGACATTTAACAACAGTTTCGAGATTACCTAGGAGTAATATTAGTTACAGGCTAAGATTTGATATGCTTTTTTACAACGAACCATTCAGTGAGCAGCTGTTAATGTTACCTGTGGTGGTTTTGTCGGGCTGACTGGGAAGACTGACCGTCCTGTCCATGTTCGAGTCCTTTCTGATTTTAACAGACCTTATATCTTCTATTTCCTCTTGTGGTTGACAGACTAGACGCTACAATGGCACGCAGAAAGTACAATATCTGCGTCCCCTGGCTGGTTTTATAACCGGTTATGGTTTGACCAAATATCCCAGAAGCTTCATGGGGTCTTAAATCTCCGCCCCATTTTGACGATAATAGTAGTCCGAATCTATGCCTTCATAAAATACTCTCAACAATTGTACTGAATCGTTTTTCTTTTGTTCAAATATTTATTTTAAACGAGTAACTTCCATCTAAATACAATTTATTATGAGATTTTTGGTGTGTATTTTTATATGATCTTATAATTAGATACATTTCTTTTCAGGCACTGTAAAAACAGCAAAATTTTGCTGGCGAAGTCTGCCGAAAGAAACTAAACAAGCTGAAACCGGGGAATCGTCAGGAGGCTGCTCACTGACAGTAGTGATGGGAATTCCGGCTCTTTTTAGAGAGCCGGTTCTTTTGGCTCGGCTCACTAAAAAGAGTCGGCTCT
>JAPZDY010000012.1:25834658-25864727 GCA_029783645.1 Ctenochaetus hawaiiensis | reverse complement strand
GTAAGATTTTTGGCCTCTGCAGGGTATTTGTTTGGCCATGTTGTCTGAGACATTGGTACCTACTTACTAGATAACCTCAGGCTATCAGACTCCAGTATATAATGATAAGAATAAGCCCACAAATAAAGACGAAACCGCATTGGAATATGTTGTCTTGCAAAGACAAGATTTTTATTAGTGAAAATTTGTCACTCAAATTGCAACACATGCTGAGACAAGGAATGTAAAGACATTCATAACAAATACAACTTTGTATTTGGAAAAAAACAAACAAAAACACATTTCTATGAAACAGAGATTTCTTAATGGATAATATCATGCCCAATATATCATTGTGATATAAAAAAAAGTCTTTGTGTTTAATGTTTAACTGGTGCACAACACTACATCTCTGGTTCAAGTCTCATTTACCTGCTGTCAGCAATGTAATGTTCACTACTTCAGAATGTTCTTTTTTTTTACTTTCTAGATGCTTAGTTTTACAAAAAAAACACTAATCTTTGATTATTTTTTTCTAAATCAGAAGTGTCCTCAAAAAGTGCTAAAAGAAGTTTGGTACTTATAAAATGTATAATCCATGTTTTAAACATGGATTAGTAATGAATCCCATGTGAGTGTTGAAGCGTGACACTATTTTTTGAGAGAAAGCTCTCATGGAGTCTGTTGTGGTGTCTCCTTGAACGACATTGTCACCAGATTTTAAAAGCAAAGCAGTGCTTTATGACATTTCTGTAACTTTAATTCATAGATTCCTGTATATCTTTTTAATATTTTAGAAGTTCTTGAATAGTAAATCTCTTACCAACTGCTTCTTTATCTGTGTAAGATATAACACTAATAGAAATTTAGACTACTTTGACTCAAATTACTGCCTGTCACACTTGTCACTTGGAACTATTTTGATTTTTCACTGTCAAAGTTTGCTGTGTCCAGTCAGTGACAACACTAAAGCCAGAGGAGTTAAAAACATTAGCAGATTAATTTATTTCTGTTCATGTAAATTAGGTGTATAAAATGTATGTATATAAAAGTCACTGCACAATAAATGTGAACATATCATTACTGTTTGTCCTGTGGTCTTTTGATATCTTGGTTCTCTGAAGCTAAGTGGGTCTGAAAAGATTGTCTTTTGAAGGACAGGTCTGGATCCTATAGCCTGAAAATGTCTCCTCTGGTTTCTGATTGTGGGAGCATTGACTTCTTTTCATTTTCTACGTACAAATGGCTTTATCTGTGATCCCCAGCTTTTCCATTAAAATGTAAAAGAAGCCACACACAGCCTGTCTGGGCCTTTTGCATATGCATCAAACCTGCTGACACTGGTTTTACCATATGTATTGACAGACCAGCCACACAGTGCATGAACAAAAAATGCAATGCATATCCCCCCTCCCCCAACCACCACACACACACACACACACACACAAATACACAAACACACCACCCTAGAGTCCCCTGTTCAGTTCATATCAGCACTGCTGCCCTCACCTGGTGAGTTCAAAAGGATGAGTAGGACTGCTTATTGTTTCCCTAAGAGGTGGCTTTTGGAGATGAAAGCTGCACATCAGGTGAAATTCACAGCAGTCTCAGACTGATAATAATTGGCTTCAGTGTCTCCACTCAAATACCAGGGCTGCCCTGCCAGCAGGGTCCTGGAGCGGTGAGACAGATCAAGGCTCTGGCTGTAATCACTTCCCTTTTGAAGAGATACACTGGGACCTCTGCAAGTCGACTTATTGGCTTCTGTTTGTATAAATTAAAAATATCAAAGTTTGCTGCTGTAGTTTCTCCTATTGCATCATGTACTTAAAACATGTTTAAAAACAAAAATGACAGCATTAGTAATCTCAGGCAATGCACATGTACATTTCTTATATAGCCTGAGCTTTTTAGACTTTTTAGACTCATATTTACACTCAGATGCCAGATTTTTAAGTACATCATGCTTAAGTAATGTGGCCTAATACAACAGCCTTGCAATAATTTCAACTTTTTTCATGGTCTTAATGGTTAATTCTTGAAACTCGTATCGTATTCTTGAAATAAATCATTTTGCAACACAATCTACTTCTCTCACAATTTTACATTTACACATATATTGATAAGCCCAGCTTTTTACATTTTCCTACCAGTTGCCTTCTCTTTTCTTCTGTCTTTGAGGTGTTTGAATGTAATACGGTTTATATGTTCTACATGTGTGTGTGTATCTGTTATTGGTCTTTTTTTATTTATTTTTTTTTTTTTTATTGCTGCGTTACTGCTCCAACTGATTTTTAATGATGATAAAACTCTTTCAGGAAAACCCCAGCAGACTAAAAATAAGTCTTATTTTTTATTACCGGTAAAAAAACCCCAAACATTTTGCTGTCTTTTATTGGCAGGAAAAAGGCGCTGCAGTTTGGTTCATTCACGGCAACAAAATGCATCATTTCCTGTTACTTGGAAAGAGTTTAATATGTTGACTCCATGTACGCTATGTTTAAGGACGTATGGCAGGAAGTAGCGTTTGGAGAATGTATTGTATGTTTGCTGGAATTAGGACACAGCCTGACTCTGTTTTTGTCAGGCACTGATGTCTCTTGCTTGTTCTCATGCTACCACTGTTTGGAGAGGTGTTTATTTAACTGTATGGCCATTATGGAGCGATGTAGTTTGTGGGGTTGTTAAATTGTATTATAGTGAGAGGTGTTTCAAATAATTCATCCACCTCATTTACATCAACAAAAGGAAACAAACAGCTAGAATAAAAACAGAGGATTATAACCCACGGGAGGGTTGGATTTATTGTAGGTCTGTTGTATAAGACTGTGTAAGAAGGTAAGATGTAGCCTGTGTGTTCTTTGTTTATTCCTTACACACACACACACACACACACACAAAACCAAACACGGGTCATGAAAAGCCTTGTTTGTAAAGCTTCCATTATAATTGTGTGACGGTGATGTGTTTACAGCCACCCATGCCCTAAACCCCTTCTGTTGCCTCTTCATTCACTCTGCATGTTTTTTATTGTGCGGCAGTGTGTCCATGTGTATCTGAAGCCAGATTCATGCACTCCCTTTTTGCAGTGTGTCAATCACAATTTACATAGGCTGGCCCATGGAGAAACTAATCACAATTATAATTATTCCTATAGCCTAATTATGCATATGGCATTCGTTTAATGGAGATTTATTTTGAGTAATGAATGTGTAGTCTTGTGGAACATTGCTTTTCCTCTCTGTGTGGAGGACTTGTGTCTCCTCTGCTAGGCTCTTCAATCTAATCACCAATCTCAGGCTAGATAAAAGGAGCTGGTGTAAGCTCTGTCTTCAACCTGGTATCGAGGTCTGAGAGAGATGATGGAAATCCCTGTAGGGCTTTTTCTGACTGATTCATATTGCAAGAATACACCTCTTTGAACAAGGATTCTCATATCCTCTGTAGCCTTTATTTCAACACTGCCTACCGTTTTTTTGTTGCTCACTTCTGGGCTCTGCAGAGATGTGTGCTGCTTGGTAATAGTGGACGACACCATCGAGTGCTGAGCTTTGGTCGAGGCCACTGTAAAGCAAACACAGCCACAGGAGATGCGTTTAGGCACAGAGTTGGATTAACTACAAAGGAAAACCAAAGGGGCCTAATACTTTCCAATCTGCCTGTGTAGGGAGAGTAACAAGAAAACTACCCATACTTCCACTGAGCTATAAATCCATAAATAACATGAGGAACATCAAAAAACATGGAATGACAGGTGATAGGAAACAAATGCCAGACAAAACAGATACAACACTCAAATGCTGGTACAGTCTCTATTAATACCCCAAGGCATTCATTTGGGGATTAAGCGGTCTAATCTCAAAATGTTCAGTAATTCATTCTCTCCAAAATAACACAGTGATTGCTTTGCCAGTGGGAGCTGCCAGCAGCCCACTGTTGTCTGAGTAATCGTTTCTGCAGTGGTCCTCCAGCGATTTTCAGAAGCTCAGAGGCGGTTAAGTAGCAGGTCAGTACACACCAATCTGAGAGAGGGAGGCACCATATTTACTCTTTCTGCTGTTCTGTAGCATGCATCATGTGACAATGCATGACATTAACGCTGACCATAAGTAAACCATAAACACACCAATAATTTTGGAAAATTTCTTCAGATGACAGTAAGAGCTTCGCAATTGCTGTCTCCCACTTTGAAAGAATTATTATTTCCTTTAATTGAGTTAGGGTACAAACGGTGTGAAAATACTACATTACATACATAAAATCCTAAATAAGTCAAAGTAAAGAGCTGGGCTGTGTTAGATTAGTTAAATTAGTTTCAAAAGGAGTTTATTAATGTGATGTCCAAAATATAATTTGTAAATATTAAAAAAAAGCTAAGGTATAGTTCGATTTAATTTATACACCCTGAAATGTGCTTTGAGAGCAAAAGAGTACAAAAATATAGATGACAGTGTGCAGGATTGGAAAAAAGAGAACTCCTAATGACCAACTAAGACTGGTTCCAATTACATAGACATAAATATTAGGAAATGGATAAACAGTCAAAAAAACTAAAGAGTATAAAGATGCTTTACACAGATTTGGATTTTTCCTACAAAGCATTAACAATAGAAGTGTTAACACTTTTCATACCTGGTTACTTGCAACTCAGGTGGCCCTGAATTGAAAAAAATCATTAGAATTGTTGCTTGTGAAAATGCTGAATACTCTTCTTAAAAAAAAACATTTTGAATTCGGCTGTCAACATTTTTTCTGCAGTTTTTGGATATGAAAAAAAGAGATGCATTGTAAGAGCAAATAGCTCTGTTTGACAAACTTTCCATTGATCTTTCCACCAGTTACCTCTGAAACGGTCTTTTCTGAGTTTGTCAGAGACCTTTTTGCATGAAATGCATGAATGGAAATGCAGCTTATATCTCTGTCTGACTCACTGACAAGTCCTTTTGTTCAAAGACAAATATACTTCTCCGGTGCACCTTAGACGCCCCTCTCCCGCCCCCAATCAGTCATTTCTATGAAAATTTGTCAAATTCCATAATAGAGTAATTGCTATGAAGAATAGCAACTGTCAAACTGCAAATGAATGGTCTTTACATTTGGTGCACTGCCATGCCACTGGAATCTTTAATCATTAAACCTGATGACAGACAACCAATTCATATTCATACTATGTGATGATTTGGGTTTGTCAGGCTGTAATGTTTAATGATTGGAGTTGGCTGAAAATGACATGTCTCATTATACATGAGGATGAAACACTCCAACTGTGCTACAAACGTTGTCGGAGACACAACATTTTGAATGTTTCCTTATTTACAAATAGTCAAACATTAAACATTGTCACAAAAATAGGCTGAGCTTAAAGGAGTTCTTTAGCACGTTGTAAAAAATATACTCGTTTACTTTCTTGCTTAGCAAAGATTGATACTAGTACCATGAATGAACTAAATGTGAAGCTACCACCTGGAATGGACCATAACCAAAAGTAAACCACCTGGGCTGACAGCAGTTCTTCTAATGGCCACTTGAGGCTGGTCTCAAAAGAGAGTCAGTTGAATGAGGCACACTGGGAGCAGAACATAGTGATCGCCCCCTTGTGTCTGGCCTCAGTATAGGTCATAAATCCTGCCTCTCCTTTTGAAGAGATGGGTCAAACTAAATCAAAATATACATCAAATTTTGACATTTTGGGTATTTCTTATCATGCTGGTGTACATTTGAATTTTTATGATTAGTCAGGATTCAATGTTTTTTGATGCTTAACAAAAAGGTGGTGAAATGTCATGACTGACAGGTGACCTAACCTGGGAATGAGTTGGGTGAGTGTGTGGGCAGGACTGTAAAACTGCGGCTCTGGCTCCAAATGTAATCACCAGTGCAAGATGGCAGCGCCTGTATCAGGGATATTTTGGCTTCAGTTTTGCACAGTTGGAAAAAGTGATGCTGCATCCATTAAAATTCATGTCAACGATCAATTGTCCTACAACCTCATATTAAAATGGCACAACCAAACTCTTGGTATTTTGATAATAAGTGTATTTCCCAAATTAAAAAAAAGTTTAAACTGTGTAGCTGTGTTGATCAGCCCATGCAGGTAATAAAGTGTTAATTGTCTTAAAGGTGTAATGAATTAAAGTGGGACTAATTTGTTTGCAGACAGCTCTCTCAAAGAAGGCTACACCAGTCTGACGGACCGAACCCTCCCATGGCATACTGCAGCAAATGGCATCGTTACTTTGCAAATTTGTTCAAGCAATCAACTCAATCTCACTTGGGGTACCGATCTGACAACAGGAATGATTAGAATCCTGGGCGGCTTGCTGCTTCTCACTCGGGACCGAGATGAGAGCAGAATAACAATGAAGCTTGAAATTGCGGGCTATTGTTACCTCCCTGTGTTCTTTTCCTCTTTTTTCCATCCACCCTTTTGCTCATGCCCACGTCTGTCCCCTCTACTCTATCCTTCTGCAATGTGGTAACAAGGTGTGACTGTTAGAGACAAAGCCAAAGGGCGATTGTCTGAGATGAGAGACCAGAAATAGCTCCTGTTCTGTCTTTTACTACAGAGCACACCTGCCATCACCAGTTTAAAATACCACTGATTTGAAAGATCAAATATGCAAAGTTTAGGGGAAATTAAATTGAAGAATTACACTTGATAGCCTTAAATGTAGTCACTGAACAGGAGGGATTTAAAAAAAAAACATACTTCATCATATCAATTTGTTGTAAGGAATTTTGGCCAAAGAGAGGTGGCTTAGTCCAGTTCCAGGTTTGAACAAAATACATTAAAATGACCTCCGAAATTGCGGTGAAATGCAAAGGGCAGAAGCAGGCGGCTCTCAACTTGCTTTATATTTATCAGTTTCTCCTCACATGTAGCCTTCAAGTGGAGGGTTGTGGGGGTGAAATGACCTGACGGGAGGAGAAGCAGGCTGTTGATTCTCATTTCACCGTTCCCATCTCCCAACAGGATTGTCTGAGACATAGATAAATACTGCCAGCACTGCAATTTATAAGCTGTGCAGCAGACACAATTTCACCCATTACCTGACCGACTCAAAAGTCCAACACGCTTCGGTCCCCTGCATACAGAGTGCTGTGATTTCAGCTGCTTCTGCCATTCTTCTCCCCCTATTTTGCTTTTCATCTAACTCTCTCTCATCAGCACCACAGGGAGAAAGGAAATCTCAAACTCCAATGTTTTTAGATGTTAGAAATGATATGCTATGGATCATGTTTCATTTTGTGTTTCCTCTGTTTGTTGTTACTGTGAGTTAAATCTCAGATGAATGAATTTCAAAGGCTACACTTAGTGTGATTACAGTATTTTTGTGACTTTAACTATCAATCAGTGCCAAAAAGGTCTGAAAGTCAGCCAAGAAAAATGACAGAGTGAGATCGCAGATGCTCATCCCCACATTTTGAGTGAAATTCAACCTAATCTTACAGCAATCTGGCTACATTTTACAATACAGAGAAATAGAAGGATGAGCAGGAAAAGATCCAAAATTAGTCTTTTTTTTTCAAGTACAGACAGATCAAAAATTGCATTGAATTGATTTAATGTCACCTAAAATGCTGGGTTTTCCATTTAACAGTAATTGGGCTGAAAACAATCTAATCTTTGAACAATTTCTATCCCTGGAAGCAAATCTACCTTTTAATACTTTATTATCACTTTGTAGTACATCTGATTGGTCAGTTTATCCAGACCTAAAAACATTTTTTTTAACCTCTGGTGGTTTTTCATCTTACAGATAGTTTTGTTTGGTTTTCTACAACTAGGCTGTGAGATAACTGTCTATGGTTATCTGCTGTCATCCCAACAAAATAAAAATTAATTGTAAAGTGATTGTTCTTTTTTTGTTTTTTTGGGTCAACTTGCCCTTTAATACAAACATCATGCCACTTTTTGCTTCTGCTGTTTGTGAAACATGTCACCATAGACTAGTAGACTAGTCAGGATGTGATGAGCTGTAGCTTTTCTTAATCTCTAGATCTCTTCATTATGTTTATTGATTCTAAATAGATTAGCTGTGATGGGTCATGGTTGGCTCTTTATGCTTGTGTATCTATTTTTAAAATCCCCAGAGAAAGGTCACCCTTGAGCACCGCCTGCACATCTTTGGAGGGTAGATCTCTATAGATGAAGCAGTCAGAGGTCACACGCAGACACAGGCAGTGTTCACAGACATGTTACATGAAAAAAAGGGCTTCATTTTTGTTGATTTGTCTGCAGAACACAGAAGGTAAAGAAAAAATAAAAAAATGGTGCATGCAACAGCTTAACAAAGTAAGGTAAATACAAGACACTAACTAATCAAGCAGCCTGTTACAGTCCACTCTGTCACCAGTTTCAGTCAATGGAAATTAGCCACACAACAAAATTGATGTCTCCCAATATGGCAGATGCAGCATCATGGATTTGCCTATAGATTTGTGCCTCATGGCAAACTCAGGGTCGTGCCAGCTACTAACACCCACTGTCGAGTTGCCTGTGCCAAAATATGGCTTTGTATTTAAGGATGAAGGTGATAATTTGCAGACTATTACACTGTCCATTATACTTTTCTCCTTTGGCATCTGTCCTCTAGTAAGCATCGTGCATTACAACAAATAACAGCAATCTCAAAAACAATCTGCAAAAACATCATTGTGGTCCAAAATCTAATTAAAACACATTAATGAGCCTCCATTTTACACTGGATCACAAGTTTCTTTATAAGGATGTACACATCCTTATCCAAGCCAGGCTTCCATCTCTCGCTTACAGTTAGTTCAGAACGCCGCTGCCCGTTTGCTCACAGGTACAAGAAAACATGATCATATTAGCCCTGTATTGTCCTCTCTTCACTGGCTTCCGGTGCGATATAGGATTGATTTTAAAACCTTGCTTTTTGTTTTCAAGTGTCTGAATGGTTTAGCACCTGTCTACTTGTCAAATCTGTTAGAACCCTATGCTCCATCAAGGGCACTCAGATCATCTGACCAGCTTCTCCTGTCTGTCCCTAGAACCAGACTGAAGCTTAGAGGTAGCCGGGCTTTTGCTGCAGCAGGTCCAAGGCTCTGGAATGAGCTGCCACTGAATATAAGACAGGCCCCCACATTTCAGGTGTTTAAATCACGCCTTAAGACTCATTTTTATACACTGGCTTTTCCACCTACAGCATGAGGAGCACTGATTTCTCTGTGTCACTGTACGTTGTATGATTGGATTTTAAATTATTTATGCTTTTTTTATCTATTGTGAAGCACTTTGGCACGACTTTGTTGTATTGAAATGTGCTATATAAATAAAGGTGGTATGGTAGTCAGCTTTATCCACTTACTAACCTGTGGTCTGATCATGTCTGATCTGATACTGAAGCCCTCACCCATGCCGGTTAGCTGAGGATGGCCGAGGGATGTCATGTTCCATCTAAAACTATAGTAATAATTTTACTTAAATTCGGGAAAAACACTGAGTTCATCATAACATGGGACAGTTACTTATAACAAATAAAATGAGTCATGGTTCTCTCATTTCACAGAAACGGAGACTGCATGCGTATGTCTGATTCTGTTTCCTCCCCGTTTTGAAACATGTGTATGTTTTTTTTTCCTTTAATTTCTTATTGTTTTGCACCTTAGCTTAATTTTTCTTCATATTACAATTTGATTATTTCTCTAGTCAGTTGTGGACAGTTGTAGCCGGGAGGGAAGGGTGGTGCTGGGGGAAGGACTGGGTGGTGGGTGTTTTTACATTTTGAATCTTGTGTTATGTATCACAGTATACTTTGAAATGTCAATGCAAAATAACAAAAAAAAAAAATTCCCCACACAACATTTTGTTTCTGGGGAGAAGCTGCATATTGTTAGAAACCCATCACATCTTAATCCGCATGGAGCTTTCGTTATGGCTACAACAAGTTCCAAAAAGATTTTTTTTTGTCTATAACTAGATGTAAACATCAGTAAAAAACAGTTTCTAAACTGACTTTTGCCAAGTTTACTCAGCCAGTAATCCTTTTCATTTTGCAGAGATGGGAACAGAGTTGTGCGGCTTTTCAGATGACAAATCGGCTGTAAATAAACCGCAACACATGGGAGCTAAACTCCGAGCTATAGGATCACAGCGAAGCATATTTGTGTTGCTGCAACTGCTCTCTCACAACCTGACATTCATCATTACACCAGCCAAAAAATGTTCTGCAGCATCTTGAGTTGTTTATCAGACAACAGATAAAATGTTTATATAATTCAAACTGGTCACATGTAATTTAAACACCCAGTTTAACAAGTATTAGTAGTGAATCAACAGTTGTATATTTTATGAGAAGCACTTATTTACTACATTAATTTGTCTCATTTGATCTATTTTATTATGAAGTACCTATTTAATACTGAATATGTTTTCACTGCCTATAAAAACTGATCAAACTCCATCCTCTGAGTTGCATGAGGTGTTAAGTAAGGGGACCTTGAGTTCAGAACTTTTTGAAAGACTAAATTTCAGATTAAATTAAACACTTAAAATGCTTAAATTACAGTGTGTAGTCTCAAATAATCAAGTTTTATATTGCTTTTAAAGGCTAAATGAGGGGAGTTGAAGTATTTCTAAAGTTAAGTGTTTCTAGAGTTACACATGGAAAAATGAAAAAAGACCCATCACATTATATATTTGCTTCACCTGAAACATAATTAAACTTATTCGTGCAATCCAGTTCACATATTTGGAACAAACTTCAGTAAAGTAACAAGGTTGCATCAACCATCATTCCTCCGTTAAGTGTAAAGTGACTCCACCGCTGCTCTCTTCTGTCACAGATCACTACCTTCTCATCAGCGTCGAGCGTTCAGAGTGTTGCCCTGACACATTTTACTCACAAGGACTCACATCTGTTCATCACTAATCTAATCTCAGCACAACAAAAGACCACAGAGTTCAACTTTCTGCTCTGAACACTAATAAAATCCTGTTGTCCACATGAAGAGATGTCGACAAGAACAGGGATGCACCTTAAAGATATGTACGTTTTCTTCACGTCTCCTAGCAACAGAAAAATTGTGTAAAGCTAATGTCTGCATTGACATCAACAACATGATCATAATTACAAGACATGGAGTCTGTTGTACTAAGCGGGTTAACGAGATGGCAACGACAGTGAAGTGCTTACCTGCCATATCGGTCAGATAAGGTGACAGAGCCCTCGACGTGGGATGGGGGCAGTTTGATACACTCAGTTGAGGGTTTAAACAGGGAATTAATAGATTTTTAAGAAAAAAATAAGATGTTCGGCTGCTTTCATAAATTAAAAACAGGCGATATTGAACTGCTTGTATCGTTGGATTCCTCCTGCTCATCCTCAAGACATCAGTTCCCACTGATGATATGAATGTTAAACAACAAAAACAAGAAGTGCAGAGACTTATTGGTTTTTATTTTCTGTTTTTTAGCAAATGTTGCTCAAACAGGTGGAAATAGTGTATTTGCTGAGAGCTATTTTTACAATGGATTACTCAATATATGGTGCTCTAATGAGTATTTGAGGCATGTGGAACTGAGTCCAAATAAACCAGCGTAAGAAACATGTCACCCTGTGCAGCAGAGTGGCTGATTTATTTCAATAATCATCAGTATGGAGCTGTATGGCAGTGGTTCCAAAGTGGGTGCCTCGATAACTGGAGGTTCTTTGAGGACGGATCAGCACTACAAGACAATGAACAAGTTTTTTTTAATAATTTTTCAACACAATAATGTGGTTTAACAATAAAAAACATATATATATTTTGTTAATATCTTGTTTTTTAAGCAAATCAAAACAGAATGAAAAGGCAATGTGTTTCATATCCAACACGGCCAACAGGTTTTTCAACTCAGGAGTTTTTTCAGGGACTCAGTTGTCAGAAAACTGGTGAGCGACAGAGCACAGCGACCGGAAGCTTCGACGCGGCACAAAGAGCTGAGACATCTCAGCCCTCAGCGCAGGCTGACAGGACTGAGACGACGAGATGACCAACAAAACCTCCAGCCATCTCAGCATCACTTGACGGACTGCTGGAGAAGGACACATACGCATCATTGTACAGTAACATTTACTGAGCTGTTGTATATATATATATATATATATATCAAGCACTGGATACACATGGTAATTATTAGCACTGCACTGATCGGGCTGACCACAGACATGAGACATCGGTCCATGTGAATGGTTGCACTGTAATTCTTTATATGTGAAAGTTATACTTGCTAAAAAACGGTAACTTTTATCTGCCTCTGTTCCCTTTGTTGCCATCTATAATCCCATTCATACTTTATGTCTGGTGTGAAACAAGCTCAAATAGTGGTTTGGTCAGTGGTTTTGCATCTGTATGGTAAATTGTTTTATCTCTGCTGCTGTTGACACTCTTTCTTTCTTTCTTTCTTTCTTTTTTTTCTTTAAGTATACTCTTAGTTGCAGCAGTGGCCCATTTTCCCCACAGGGATCATTAAAACTTCATCTCGTTACCTCTACACCTACACTAACCCTCTTCCCTCCTCCTCCTCTCGTCTTTCTCCATACTCTCCCTGAAGTTTTTCTCCCCAGAGGCTCTTCTTTTATCCCCCTGTCTCCATTGTGGTGTAAGCATTTTGTCCTTGGTGCAGAGAAAGCAGTGCAGACAGATGGATGGAGAAGACTGCTGAGAGACTTATTATGACATCCCCAAAAAGCTCTTTCAACTTTTAACTGTTTTCAACTTTTCATCGTCTCTGAAATCTCCTCTGTTTGTACAGTCATTGCAGGTAATGAGATTTTAGAGGTTTAAAGTGGTAAACACAGTCAGCAACTGCATTCACACACATACACACACACACACACACACTGGTTTCATTTTAATTTAACAAAATCTTAATTGTCAAATGCTTTTCATTTAAATCATTTCAGAAAAAGGCAAAAATGATCAGATATTTTACAGAAAGAAGCCCAAAGCATGAATACATCTTAAACTCTATTTATCGTCTCAGGACCCCTTATATTATTTGTCTTGAGACCCTCAGGAGGGGACTAAACTACTTAACTCTATATTTCATTGTTAACTCCAGCTTCTTCTCCGCTGAGCGCTTCAGTAAAATGCTGTTTATTTATTCATGCATCACTATTACCACTCTAATAATGATGGTGGTAAAATCTGACACAGGATGTTTTTTTTTTTTCTTGGTAGAGGATTTAACAGTACTCATAATGAATTTAAGCTTTTGTTTTAGTGTATTTACATCTAAGACCTCAGTACTTTGATAAAAACAGGATTAAATATCTTCACAGTGCTGCCATATGGAGAGCCCATCTGAACAGGTTTGAACCACAGATGTTCATTGTTGGGCAAAAATGAAAATATGATTATCTGCAAAAAACAAAATTGGTATTTAATAATGAAACGCGTCACTGTGACCGACCTGGCAGGATCTGAAACTGAGAAAATTAAAACCTTCATGAGACTTTATTTTCTGGGAATGTGATGGCCAGTACAGTGTTCCGTTTTTTTAGGATAATTCCAGAAAACATCCTTCACAAGTTCGTGTCTAACAAATCAAGTTTTCAGCAGGAAATGGTGCAGCATGGCCCCAACGGGAGAGACAGACAGGGAGCAAGGACTGAAGGCTTGATTTGTGAAAAGTTTCACACATTATCCCAGAGTAACAGGACTCTGTCCCCAGCTCGAGTCTTTTTGATGAAATCGTTACCTGGCTCATACATTTTTGATTTATTGATTTTGCAAGACTGATGCTTCATGAGACAAGAATAGCAGATATAACTTTTGTGTACATGTTCACTGGTGTATTGATATCAAAACAAAACAGTAAAAGTTTAATGACCATATTGTTCCTCACTGATGTAATTAAAAACATTAACTGGAGATATTTACCTCTTCTTTCATTGTGTATTTTGCAAGTGCTCAGGGCACTTACGAAATATTTGTGAATATTCATGTGATTCTTACCGACTAATTAACGTGATAATAAAAGGAAACAGTCACAAGGCAGCAACTCGCTTTTGTTCTCTGCATCACCAAAGCTGCAATGGCCAAACAGAACACAGCGATATGAAAAAACTCACACTGCAACATGCAGACATGGATCTGCTGTTTCTGTAAGCTACTAGTATTTTTACACCGGGAATAACAGCACCCATCATCATCATCACTACCACAACAACATCCAAAATTGTTATGGAAATGAAGCCTGGAAGTGTGCACAGCGCAACTTTTTCCATAATATCAGCACAAAATGCACTAGAGACAGCAAAAAAAACAGCAGAATATACCGTAAACACGCCCCAGTTTACCCCTTTCAAACACTACAAGATTAGGTCAGAGAGAGTGGGCAGTGGAGTGTCTGCTCCTCTGCGGGAGTGGAGTTGAAATGACTCAGTTTACTCTGGCCGGCTCACCCCGGCACAATCCCTCATATCTTATTTTAGCAGGTGCTCTCTGGCTGGCGCACGGGACCCTGCTTTGTATATCCCTGCAATGCTTCGTGTTTGCTGCATGATGGAGGGTGGAGGATGCTGAGGGCCAGTGAGGCTCATCTTCTCCCAGGGGAGAGGAGTGAATAGCAGGCTATACTGCAGCCCAGGCCATCCCCAGGGAAAACATCCAGAGAGGTATAGACGTAGTGGAGGAGAGGTAGGCAGATCTATTTATAGAGGGGGTAAAGAGGAGAGGTGAGATAAAAAATGGGAGGGGGGGAATGAAGAAGAAGAAGAAGGAGAGGGGAGTTGAAAACAAGAAGAGGAAAAAACAGCAGTAGATGACAGAGTGTCATTTCTGGAGCTGATAGCGTCCTCAGAGATCTGCGTTGACGTCGCGTTCGGCACCTGCTGAACAGAACAGAGCCCCTGACTTTAAGCGCGGTCCGCTGGTGCAAAAGCTAACAAAGTATGCCTCAACTTATTGATTTATGGTAGAGAGAGTTCATGCAGAGGTGAGCTGTGCTTAACTGAAAGAGAGCGAACAGAACAGAGAGAATAGTTGAGTCAAGACGACGGTGATATTTTATCAATACAGACTTGACTTGCAGCCCAGAGTTTTTGTGATGTTTCTCTACAAGTCCAGTTCTGGCTCTGCCTTCCTCTTTAATAAATAAAATTACTGTTATTCTTTATTTATTTTCCTTCTCCCCGGCTGTTCGACCCGCAGGCCTCCACGCTGTCAGCTCATTCGAGTGCTTGTGCTGCATGTATGTCTCTATTTCACACTGATGCCCTTTAATCATTTTCATCATTTCAGTGAGCTGACATTTTACATAAAGAGCTCTCATCATCCCTGGCTTACGCTTAACGATGAATGTTGATAATTACTGTCAGTCAATGCTTTTACCGTTCCATGGTCACATCACTGTTTCTCTTCTGAAGTGTGTCTGCTTCAAGAGAATCTACAGTATCCTCAGCTAGTTGACATAGAAATATGGTACACATACAGCACCATACATGCTCATGACTCCATTAAATAAAAAATCCCCCCCAAAAAAAATAAAACTGGACACTAGTTAATGTGTGTCAAGGAAGCCAGAGACTCTCAGACTTGGCCAAAAAACATACATACAGACATACATAATGTAATGCTATGGCTTTACAGAGGCTCTTTTTTGGAGCAGTTACCATGACCAGGTGCAATCTTTCTTACCTTTTTAGGTAAATCTACCCAAAACAGCATGATGCTGATCATGGACTGCAGCAGCTCTTCCTGAGATGTAGAACTAATACTGTTGCAACTGGTTTGCTAGCACGAGGTCAGTCACAAACACCGAGGATCAAGTTCACCAAGAATAATTTGCAGCCATGAATTGCACAATGTATGCAACGAATGTGTGCTCCACTTAAATGTCTGATTCACAATAGCTAATGTGCTAGTGATATTGCAGCATAGCTGAGTGCAATTTGCACCTGAATGAACTTATCCATTTGTAAAAGCACCGATTAGCTACATTTACCACAACATCGAGGCTGCTGCAGTTTTGACCACTTTACCAACAGTCCTCCTTTAACTTTCGGTTTGTTTTTCAGTCACTTTGGAGGTTAAAGGTGCTGAATGCAACATTTAGCATCAGTTCCTCAAAAGTCTCATTAATTAAAGTAAATGTGCCAAAAAGTGTTTTTCAAATATGCTTCAAATCTTTTGAACCAATGTCACTTTATTGGTCATGTCGAGCACTGTGTTTAAAATGCACAGTTCCCGTATGGTATAGAAATTTTTCCTGATTTTCATCATGGGTTCAGCTCTCACTGTCGAAGCAGTCCGACATCTTTCACACAGCAATGACACTGCCATACACTTCCACACTTTCATAGCAATTTGAAATCTGGATATCAACTCTGCACACATGGTCCCCAGTGCTAATTGCCATCTTTAAGGTACAGGAACTGCTTTTAGTGCGTGTGTTTTAGAAACAACCTCAAACTGTTTTCCATTTAAGGCTTCACAACCTTTGCATCTCATTAGAGTAACAATAAATGATAAAAAAAAAACGAATAAAACAATAAATCTAATAATATCACAATATTACCTGCAGACTGTACACAGAGACAACCACTGCTGTCATGTTAACTTGAAAATACAGTGTTCTACAGTTATAAAACTCTAAAGAAATTCACCGAATGGATAAAAATCAGCAGCAGAAAATAGTTCTAGAAAAAAAAAGCATGTCAATTTTTAATAGGGTAAAAAAATGTATAGCTGTTAATTTATAAATTGAGAAAATAAATATAGTTCTAATGATTAACCAAAACTAACCAATACTATTTTTTTTATTTTTTTATGCTGATATTATTTTCTGACTCATTTGCTGGATATCTCAAAAAAATGGTGACAAAAAATACAATTTAAAACAACCTCACAATATTTTCCAACAAAAAACTCCATTTGCTTGAATAAAACAACAAAATGGCACTTTTCAAGATGCAGTGTAAAGTTTATGAACTAACTTTTATAACTAAAATTAAAAATGTAGGACATCACAGCGTCCTTGTGCTTTTTGTTTTATTTTGGAGCTACTTGATGAGCATAAATATTTATCCACTCTGAAGTCATTACTAACTGATCTCAACCTTCCACCACCAATTAGCTCCACCTGCTATCAACATAGGGTTTCTTTTTTTGCGTTATATTTTAAATTTTGCCTAAAATTGCCTCAGTTGTCCTCTAATTCCCGTAAACCTCAACAAAACATGAGCATGGAGCCCCAAAGCAGGAATCTCCTGGAGATGAATCAGTGAGAGTTCTCTGATCTCCTAAGGTCTGGATGTTCTGTTTTAAGTAAGTAAGTAAGTTTTAAGATTATTTTTCTTACACAGTCCTGTGTGTGTGTGTGTGTGTGTGTGTGTGTGTGTGTGTGTGCAGCCCAGTTAGGGTAACGTCCTGAATGCTTTCTGCCTGAATGAGCAGCGTCACGCAGCCACCAGCTGTCCATGCAGTGACACCGCAACACGACGCAGGGACTATCAGTGCTATTAGCAACAACTAAAATTAAGCAATCTGAGGATAAAAATACCAGCAACAAACAGGAGGCTGCATGACGTGGTATCAAAGCATAAATTTAACACCACGTGATGAGATGCTGCTGCATCGAATGTGTTTGTTTTCCCCACAGAACGATGTGTTGAAGTGTCGAAAGTTGCGGCGCAGAGCTAACGCGAGGATTTCTCCCTCTGTCATCACAAGCAAGCAGAGTCCCCATGCAGAGACACACAAGCTTTGTGTTAATCTATTTTGAGTGTGAGAAGATGAATGAGTTTAGCTTCATGCATTTAAAAGGGCCTGGTATGAACAGAAGACTGAAGACAGCAGAGAACAGAGAGGAGAATAACTGAGCGTTTGGACTCCCTGCTTCGGCTCTGTTGTGGGTTAGTCGCCACTGAATCGTTCAATTAAACATCAGTGGAAGTGCTGTCTGTGAGATCTTCATCTTGTCTGTAAGATACAACCCTGTCCCTTCAGTCCGTGTTCAAAAAAATACAACTCTACACTTGCAATTTGTGTGAAAAGCGTACGCGAAAGTCTGATTTAGTGGGCTTTTGATACGCCAGTTCTTCCCATAACCTTCAGTGAAGAGCTGGTGCACAGTCAGCTGACCTTTATCATCATTAAAACGAAAATAAACCAATGATGAATGTGAAATGGCTGCAGTTTGGTTAGGTTTACACAAAAAACGGCTTCATTTTAATATGTAAGCATGTTAAATGATGTTAAGTATGAGTGGTGAGTAGAATATGTTACACCTTTCAAGTCACAGATATACATTTAAACAAGCAGGTTTGGAGTCATGTGCTTGTCCGACTCAACCTTCAACACCAGCCTCCACCCAACACAGTCCTTCCTGCTCTTCACACCACATCATCTTACTTTTTCACATGTGATGTTTGGAGTTTCAGAAAGACAGGTGTATGCACTGCCTGAAATTATCACTATAATCATATAATGAGAATTATTTTAATTTTTTTTGGCATTTTCCAGAATTAACCATGATATTGTTAATCTTTAAATTCCCCCTTTTTTTATTTACAGGATTTTATAGGTACGACTTTCCTGAGTAGCTGTGTAATTCATTCACACAGTGATTAATTCAGAGGAAGTGGTGCTAAAAAGGAATATATAAAGAAAAGATTTTTACAAGCAGTAATTGATAAAATATATTACGAGCAGCAGAGACATTGCTGTGAATACAAAACTAAAGTTTCTCCCTCCTCACCTGCCAGCATTTTCAAATCTTTCTGAGTTGTTTTCACAGTGAGACTCTCTGTGCCTTGCCCTGTATTCAGGCCGAGTCTGAGGGTAATGATGAATTTGCTATAAAATAGTGATAGTACACTTTAAAAGTCAGCAGGTCAGGACAGGCGAAGGTTCTTTTAGGCTTCATTTACTACACAAGCAGTCCGTCCTCCAAACAAGAGGAGGGTAATTTTTTTTTTTTATCCATACTGAAAGCTGCGGTTACTTCAGCAGGAGGTAACTCACAGGCTAGGTGCTGATGCAAGACACTGAAATAGACTTTTACAAACCTTTTGCCAAAATACCCATCATTTGATTTATTCACTTTCTTCTCATATCTTCCCCTTCTCTTTCTCCTCTATCTGTGAATATACAGTAATTTAGACATTATAAATGCTTTTGTTCCCTTGAGACTTGTGCTTCACATATAGCCGGCATTAATATTGTCCCCACAGAGATAACTTGGTTAGACTGAGTGTGTGTGTGTGAGCGAGCACTTGAATATACTTGTGTGCCTGTGCACATCTGTTTGGACTGTGTGTACATGTGCTTCTGTATTTTCATCCGATGAGAAATGAGTTATTCGTCTCACCTCCTCCCTCGCCACATATTAATTACATCAGGCCTGTGATATATGGACAGATTACTGGGTGTAAAACACATTATTTCCTTATGGAAACAGGCTCAAGGAGAGATCCATCTGCCTGCATCACAGCTGGTTTTGGGCTCACCACATCATACACATGCACTCTCCTAGCTGCCAGAATCAGAGGAATCTATCTGCTGTATCCTGCTGCATCGTCTGAATACAAGACTGTCCTCTCTCTTTAAAAAAAAAAAATAAGCACTAGCTTTTTTAATGCCTAAAACAGCAAATGTCAGCTTAAAAATGACACACAGAACTTATTAAGCTCTAAGTAAGAAGTTTGTTCGACCAACAAAGCAAACGGCGACGACGGAGCAAACCGTTTTCATAGAGGAAGACAGAAAGAAACCACAGGAGCACGAGTCCAGCTCAGTTTGGCTCGATTTTACTCACTCAAATATATGTGATATATATCAAATATATGGGATCATATGTAGGAGCTTTTTATATAGAAAACCATCCCTGTATGAAATAATTTGTTATGTTATTAAAGAGAGACGGTTTAACTGTTTAACAGTTATGGACAATCACATGATAATGGCCTAATTGGCCTTTTACTATTAATTCTAATTTGTTCTTTAGTAAGCATTAAAAAAATGACACAGAAAATGTTTTATTCTGATGTAACTGTAACAGAAGCCATCATAAACTACACAGCATACCAGAAAAATAAGGCAGAAGAATAAAAAATAAATAAATTGTGGAATCAAATTTTAATACGAATGAATTTAACTTTTCATTTGTAAATGGAGGTTACGTTTCCTTTGCTATTAAAATGACATGTTCTAGTTAAAGGTTAAAAGTTGGTGAATGCTAACAGCCAAAAACGGGTTTATTAGATTAACTTATATGGACTTCCATGAGGAAATAAAAAAAAAGAGATAAAAACTGTGCATTTCATAACACTCTGAGTGATGTTGGCACACACTGAAAATATAAAAAAATAAAAAATGTGTGTTTTTAAATTCTTCAAAAGGTTAAGAAATGGTTTAATAAGAGAAAAAAAAAAGTGGCGCTGTGTATTGTGGCCAATAGGATTAACAAGGTTTAGGCTATGATGGCCACGGCCACCACTCCCACCCCTGGACTCTGCACAGAGAGCAGCCCACTGCTCATCCTGTGTCCCGTCAACTGTAAAGGTTGGTTTCATTTAACCGTGACGGCTGAGCGAAGTCACTTAAACTTTAACAAGATATGAACAAAACAGCCTTATGTATCATTGTTGTGCAATCACTGACAAGCAATATTATCTTGCAGAAAAGGGAAATGGATAAAAAAATGCATCTTTAAATAGTTGTGGAAAGCAATGACACACAGCGTGTCATTTAATTTAGAGGACTTCTTGATGAATTCACACTTTTCTCTCAGCTCGTGGCTGTTTGAGCCACTGTGACTCAGAGGAAACAAAGTGAGCCGAGCACAAACTCTGAGTATGACCTTATTAGCTGGATGGTTCTTTGTTGCTGCAGCTATTGGAACAGGTTCGCAGGTTCGCCAGTGTTTATCAGAGCATATTAGAGCTTCGCTGGGCTTCTATTAAACTTAATGAACATTTAAATCCTTTAATGGATTGAAGGGAATTGAAAGCGGCAAATTATCAGCTAGACGCTCTCCGCTGGTGTTGATAAAGACACCCACCGATGGAAGTATAAGAGCCGCACTTGTGACAGCAGCCTCCCCCTCTGTCTCTCTCTCTCTTCATCTCACTTTGTTCTCCCCCCGTGACCGTCTAGCACTCTCCTTCTCTCTGTCTTCGCCCCTGTATCCCTCTATCACACAGCCTCTCTTTTGGAACACACTTGCTGTGTTCCTCTGTCTGTCCGTAACGGAGGAGAGGAGGCTGTTGCTGCAAAACCAGATCTCCGTCATTCATCAGTCCCCATGAAGGGAACATCATAGAGATCTCTCTCCAGGAGGGATGCGCTAACACAGCCACAACAGCAGCCCATTACAGAGCTGTCAAGCGTTGCCTACAACCTTCTCTCCCTGTCTTTCATTCTTTTGCTCTATCTTGCCATCCCAGTGAGGGATCTTCTACCCCACATACTAGCAGAGCAGAGAAACATGAATTACCCAACAACGCAGCTCCAATCAGAGCATTGCAGAGTGGGCCCAGGGAGTGCTGAACTCTGGCCAGCCCAGCATCAGGTCTTGCTAATGGGTGGAAAGGGCTCAAGAGAGTCCCCTGCTTTCTGAGGCCTGCGGTCTGCTTCTGGCTGCAGCTCAGGAGGACTGGCAGACCCAGCCATATTGATCTGGTAGCTCCTATATTCCTGTCGACAGCTGGCTAACAAGGCTGATGTCTCAATAAAGACCAGCGCCTTGGGGAGAAAAGTCGGGGCAGCCGGCCAGACAAAAGCAACTCGTGTTAAGACAAACCAGCAGACAGGAGGAAAGGTTCACGCCCTTCCTGGTCATTTAATGCTCTCCCAAAACGCTGCACACACTGCAGCCTCCCCCCCCCCCCCAAAAGGATGCCACTGGAAACTGTTACTATTGAACTGAAACTGAGAATGGGTCCAGAGTCTGAAAAACTAAAAAAAAAATCAACAATTACTGACATTCCTGACGAGTTTGTTACGAACGCTTTGATGTGAGACGAAAAAAGAAACTGCAGTTATTTTCTGGCAAGTTCCATCAATAAACCTCAGATTTGAACAATAAGGTCACAGTTTCAAGGTGAAATCACCGGGTGCAAAGACAGGACAGGAAAGCTCTGCAGCGGGTGATTAAAACTGACCAGAAAATGATTGGTATCCATTTACAGAGCATCAGTGAATTCAGCGAGGTGAGGCGTCTGTGCAGGAGTCAAAAGATTTTACAAGACAGCACCCGTTCCAGCTGCAGACTGAGCACCCTGCTGCCGCCTGGCAAGAGATACAGCAGTATACGATGCTGTGCAGCCAGAGTAAAGGACAGGTTTTATCTTAGCTAACCCTTCACACCAAAATGCATAAAAAAAATCTGAACATATTAATTAGAAACCCATTTAAACATTTTTTCTGATTTTAGTTAGAGCATAAAGGAAATATGAACTTCTTTATTCCTCCTGTAGATTGTAAATCATAAGTGAATAATATCAAGACAGACTTAATGTACAGACTATTCCTGGAGCCGTACCATATCTTTCCCCTATCTGTTTATTGACCAGGAACTGAAAGCTCTAAGTGATTGAGCAAAACAAACGAAAGAAGCGAGCGTGCGTGTGAAAGAAACACACGGACAGATAATGAGGCTGGTGATCTATTCTGATGGGTGAGACTTTAGGATATAGTTTGGCTGCTCTGTGTGGTGAGAAGGTGGAAACGGGGAGCTTCATCGATCAATAAAAGACGTCAGGAGCTGAAATATGAGAAGCTGTGAAGTAAAACATCTTCCCATGTCAACAAGGCCCTTAAAAAGGCAAACACATTGGACTGCACACTAAAGAAAACTCAGCTCTCATTACAAAAGCTTAAATGCTTTGTTTTTTTTTTCTGTAATTTGACACAGAAACGTTCCCTTTCAGGCTATCAATTAGGTTCTCATGCATTTTTCTCTCGTGTTACTAAACATGCGGCGGGTATTCTATTGACTGAGGAGAGATCAATACAAACTGCAGCGTCTGAACCGACTGTAGCGCAGATCAAAATCAAAATCAAAATCTCACTGTCTTGTGTTTGAGACCAGAAATTGTCTTTGCCTTTTATTGCACAAAGAAAAACACAACTTTTACGTCTTTATTTCTTATTTTCACTGCTTTTTTTTTTTTTTTTGCTTTTAAATTACATGTTTAAATCTCATAATAATAATGAAAAATAGGGAAATCTTTGTTGCCTTTCATCATTCCCTGCCCCTGTGTCTCTCTCCCCGTTGGTCCTCCTGCAGCAGAGGTATGTGGTAATAATCATCCTCCTACAGTTTGCTCATTAGCAGAGAGTCCTGCTCTCTACATGGGTCTTTTCATGTTCCTCAGTGCTAACAACAACCTGAAGGAACGCTCGGTGTCCTCGCTGGGAATGCGACGGTGTGTAACAGCGTGCTGGAGGGACGGTGCTCCACGTCAGAAGGGTCTGTTCAGGGAAATCTCCACCTCCTACAAGGAGATGATTCAGGACACACAAATCCACCTTAAATGTGGGAGCTGCTGTTTCTTGCTCCCTGTGTTTTTGTCCTACACAGATTTCAAACACTGATAAGCAATATCTCTAGGACACTGACTGTAGTGTGGCTTTTTTCTCTCTCCTCAAAATAACACAGATTCAGCGTTCCCCCTCAGAATTGTTTCCTGTTTGACGGACTTGCATTGTTGCGACGGTGTTTTCAGTTCAAAGCTTCCTCAGACTTCACAGGAAAAAAGTTTCTGTCGGAGAACTAGTGTGTCATGTTTTTTTGAGTATTTGCTGTCTGCTTTGAAAAACATCTGCAACAGCTGTGTGTGTGTGTATGACAGCTATTCAAAGAATGAACAAATATGACACATGATGAAAAAAAACATTTCAATTAAAACAAATGGTACAGGTGAAATTAATAATAATACAATGTAAAATTCAAAATGTGTATACGTGCAAAATGTGTATATTTATATAAATTACTCTGAAATCAGCCAATGCATTTTCACTTATGCTCATTTAATATGAAATGTATTTAGTACATTACTTATTAAACGAGCTGTTTCTTTGTTCTGATTTATCAATCTGGCAATAAATAGAAATCCTGTCCCTGCTTACATCAATCATCATAACTTTGATATTAAAAGTGCTAATTAAAAAATAATAATTATCTGAAAAAAATAAAGACTTTTTTAAAAAAAAGATAATTAAAAAATATGAATGAAAATGACCTGAGGTCGTGCTTCAAATTATGGGAAAAGCCTTGTTTATTTTTTTTTTTATGTTGATCACATTCAGTCTCTATAGTTCTCATAGTTATGATTATAAGATTTAAGATTCTGATTATTTAACCATCATTGTACAACACAAGGTTAAGGAACAAGGCACAGTTGCAGTTCTTTTATTCTACAGTTAAAAAAAAATACAGGAATGTATAAATATTTTTAATTAGTCCATAAAGATTAAAATTGCTTTTTTTCATGTTTTACATAATAATAGTTAAATTCCAATTTACTGGCTTGATAACCGGCATGTTGTTACA
Organism: Ctenochaetus hawaiiensis; assembly: GCA_029783645.1. Lineage (NCBI taxonomy): Eukaryota > Metazoa > Chordata > Actinopteri > Acanthuriformes > Acanthuridae > Ctenochaetus > Ctenochaetus hawaiiensis. The sequence goes on along the minus strand of JAPZDY010000012.1, from coordinate 25,840,240 downwards.
TGAGAAGAGAGTTAAAATACCACTGTGGTCTTTTCCTAAAGTGCCTTTTTAAACATCATGATTTATTTAAATTAAAAAAATAAAATCACTTTCCAGTTTTTTAATGAATTTAAGCAACAAAATAAAAGAAAAGGGAAAGACAAATAATCTACGTAAAAAGTTTCAGAAAGTTTAGAATTTATCAGCATTGTTTTACACATTTTATTCAGAAAAAAACATGCAGCTGTAAATTTGGTTGTTTTTTGGGGGGATTTTGGTGTTTTTGAGTTTTCTTTTATGGATTTCAGTTATTTCTTCTGGTACTAAAAGAGCATGTGATCAGCCGACATTTCATCAAACTATGGATTTTCTGAAAAATACATTGCTCAAAAAGTAACTTTTTAATACTGTTTGCTTTTATCACTCATACCAAATAGTTACATTATAATTACTATGCACCTAGTGAATAAATAAAAAACAACTTTGCATCAGCTTTTCAGGTGCTCCTCTGCGTCCTCGCAAATTAAATATGTGGGTTAGCTGAACTTCATGAAATGTTGCTGTCTTTCTCATTTCAGCCTGCACAGAAAAAAAAACAACAACAACAACAAAAACACAGTAATCTGATTCTGTAATAATTATGGTGTTTCAAACAACAGATTCCCGGCAATATTTCCACTGAGGAAATGCGCAAACATGTTATGAGATGTCAAATTACTAAAACTAGCTTTCTCCCATTCCTCCCCAAACACAAAAATATACTCTCACACACACACACAGTCATGTTTACATCACTTCAGAGGACACCACATGGACTTTACATTGATTTGACCTAACCTAACCTTAACTGGAGTTTTAAATCTAAAAAAAAATACAACTGATGTTATGGGGATTTGCATTTTGTGAGTAATACACTTACACACACACACACACACACACACACACACGGAGTACTCTCTATAGTAATAAAGAACCAAACGACAGGTTTTGAAGGACACTCCAGTTATAAGTGGAGTGTAAGCTCAGTACATTTGGACGTGTCCACAAAAGATGAACATGACGGCAAACATAAACAATGAGCAGAGACAAACGCTGGCCCTGACGCCTGCTCGTACATCACGTATGCACACAAAACTCTGTCGCAGCGTCTTTTGTGAGTGCTCCTGGGTGTTATATGCAACTTGCGCAGTGTGTGTGTGTGTGTGTTGTCAAGTAGAGTGCTGCACGGTTGTGTAAGCTGTTACCTGTTCTTATACCAATTAAATTTCAGCTCTTCATTCATTTTCTTCATTCAAAGGTTATCTCTTGCATGTACATGTAATATTTGTAATTGCCTCTGAGTCGAATCCAAGCCAAACTAAAGTGAGGAAGAGAAATTAAATTTTCAGCACTATCATTTTTAAAAAGCTATCAGATATAATTTCGACATCAGCTATTTGCTTGGACCTGATTAAAATTTTGTCCCTCATCACATCCAAAGTAGGATGAAAGCGGTGGCTTTTTTTTATAAAAAAAAAAAAATGTAATAATTAATTTGTTTTCTTTGTCATTTAGATTTATTAGTGTGCAGGATAAGAGCAAAATCTAATCGTGTTCAGCATTATATTCACAACTCACTGGTGACTTTTAATAGAGTGAGAACGTCTTTCTAGAATGGACCAGTGAAAAGAGAAGCTGATTCTTTCATTCTGATCAAAATGTTAAGCTACTAAAGGACCCACTACATTTAAAGTTTGTTTTAGAACTTTTTTTATTTTTTTTTATCTCATGATGAAACAAATAAAATGGATTTTAAGAAGCTCAGACTCCATTTTAAAAATTTTGCTGGGAACCTTACCGATGCCTTGTTTATTGCCTGTTTGTATATTTCAAGCCATTGATCGAATATGACCCCATCAGACAATTCAAACAAATAAGTGAATATGTTCTCTTGAGGTTATGTATTTATGCATTTATTTATTTATTTTATTCAAAGAAATGAGACCATTTTCATTTAAGTTTGTTCAAGTGTTGCATGATGGTCTACTTGCTGTTTTAAGGGCACTTCCACCTCAAACAATTAATGTAGTCATTCTTTATGTTGGTGCTCAAAAAAGGTATATATAACATGCGCCAAGTAAGTTGATTATTGTAACTGATTGATTATTAATGTGCCACACCTGGATACAGGTATGCTCTGCATTTAATGTGGAGTGTTAATAAAGGCCAATGGATCAAATCACAAACGAAGTGGCAGCACAACAGTTAAATGCATATTTACACCCATTTTTTTTTTTTTTTAACAAATCACACCGAATAATAATCAGTGAAGGGCAACAGTCATGGCGAGAGAGAGTGAATAAATCTGACACAAAGCGAGGCGAGAGGACAACGTTTGGTGTGGAATTATGGTGCATGCAGCAGTGATGAAGTTGATGGCAGGTTGTAACTGCGGTGGTCGCTGAGGGGATTCACATGAGGACATCTTGTATGAACTGACTGTCAGTCTGTCTGCACGGTGCGACTCGCTCTCCGCTCCGTCTGACCTAAGGCGGCCCGACTCTCCCATCTCGACTTTACACAGCTTAATACAGGATAAGTGGCTGCCCTCACCTCTCCCCCTGCTGAGGTGATCCCACCTGATCTAAAGCACTGATCTCTCCCTCTCTTTTTCCCACTGTCTCCTTCTCTTCTTCTGCTGCTGGTTTTTCCCTGCAGTGCTAAGCCGAATGTAGCCGTCAGGGCCAAAAAGGCCCAAACAGTCGAATCACTGCTGTCACTCAGTCTCCTGAGACCAGACCTATCTCAAGGACCCTGCCACACACACACACACACACACACACACACACACACACACACACAAAGAGAGAAAGGCACCAGGGAACTCTGTGGTGTGTGTGTGTGGCATTACTTGAACAAGTGACAACAACAGTTTTCTGTCTTGTGGCAGACGGATGAAGGACAGGAGGATGGCAGTAAACAAACCCAGGCTGGGCTTCACACACACACACACACACACACACACACATCTCTCACACACACGTTTCGTTGAAGAAGCTCGTAAGGAAATAAACATGTGAGATCACGTTAAGTATAGTATGAACACAGCATGGACACACTCTCACACACACACACACACACACACACTTTCACGTTACTGCCTGACCCAACAGCAGACACACACGCCGTTACTGCGGCTGACGAGTTCACACACACACACACACACACACACACACACAAAATATCACCCAGACTTCCTTGAGTTGTTGTGCGAGCAAACTTTGATGTCGTGCCCCAGGTTGTGACGGACAAACACATCGACTGAAAGTGTAAAGTGTGTATAAATTTGTTGATGTGTGTGTGTGTGTGTGTGTGAGCGTCTCACGCCTGGCTCGCAGCGGCTCCTCGTCAGTTTGTTGTCCAGGAGCTCATGAATGAAGTTAATTAGCGCTTTCAGAGAATATGCATTTTTTGAACTCTGCCTCTACAAATAAGCGCACACACACACACACTCTTACCTTCATTGCTGTTAGTCCCTGCTGTACCCAAAGCCTGTAGTGATATAGTCCATAGCAGCATCGCAGTCAGCCCCGGATCTGAAGCCATGGTGTTCTCCCTCACACCCCGCCAGTCTCCCTCTGTCTCTCTCTCCCTCTCTCCTCTCTTACTCCCTCGACCTCACTCTCCCTCTCTGCCACTCGCTGCCTCTCTCTCTCTCTCTCTCCTCTCCTTCTTCCTCTTCTGTGTCCCAGGGTTGAAGCGAGAGCGAGAGCCGGCGCCGGAGAGAGTGTGAGTGTGTGTGTGTGAGAAGTGTGTGTGAGCGTGCGGGCTGCGAGCTCATTGGGTTGGAGTTAGAGCCTGCCTCTGTGGCTCGCTTCAGTCTGCCAGCTCCCTCACACACACACACAGATACATACATACACTTTCAGTAGGCAGCCGGAGGGGGGGGGGAGGGACGAGCGTGCCTGTCAAAGTCTCACCAGCCAATTAGAGCGCGGGATGAGCCAGCGCCGCATGCTGAATGCTCTCTCGGTTGCCACACCCTCCTGCCCTACCTGCCCGGCCAACTCTCACTTTCTGTTTATCTGTGTGGGTCACGAGCTGGCACGGCGCATCTCTCTCCCTCTCTCTCTTATTTATCCTCATTTGTCATTGGCTTGATTCTCCCTCCACACACACACACACACACACACTCTCACCTACCCAGTGGCAAATATCTGACTGATGGGATGAACTGAAAGCAGCAGCATGTCTGCAAGGCTCAAGGACAATGATCAGTTATCGATTTCCTATATGGTATTCATAAAGCTATTATCTACAGCGCGTCCAGGCACAGCAGAGTGCGTCCTCAAACTGTTGTGTTCTGTGTGTGTGTGTGTGTTATTCAAGGGCTATGATCATGCATCGATTCATGTGATGGTGAGGAACTCTGCAAATGTGCCAGATTACAGCACCTGTTCTGACTAAATCATTTTTCATTTTACTCATGCTGCAACATGACACACACACACACACTCAACAGCAAAGTGACCAGTGTTGACGTAAAATAACTAAACAGTAGAACAACAGTCTATAAAACTAAAAGTAAAAAAAAAAGTTGTAGTCAACGTTAACCTCAAAGTGATGTGGAAAAATTAAAAACACTGTAAAAAGCCAAACAAAGAGTCTGACAGTGTCAGGGTCCACCTCCTCACTGCTGCTCTCAACATGATCCAAAGCACCACGACTAAACTGACCTGCTCGTACTGACCAACTCTTTTGTGAACAGATTTTTTTCCAGGGTCAGAAATGAACTTTAAAATCTAACAGTAATGCTCTGTTCAGTGTTTCTACTGCAGTGGCTCTTTAGGTTGTTACTCCTGCATCTGCTACTTATGATGACACCTTTTCTGTATCATCAAGGCTGATTTTGTATTAAACGTGTTTTTACACGGTACTAAAACATCATACAATCACTTTTAGTACTGCTAATGCTAATATGAGTCATTTCAATATCAATAATAATATTTATTATGACAGCAATTACATAAACAAATATTACATTTTTATTAGAGTAATTATAAGCCACAATCATAAATAATAATAAAAAAAAAAAACAGCAACAACAAAATTATTGGTACTAATAATAGCCTGATTCTGTTATTCATGCTACTCCAACTAGTGGTAATAGTATTATTTGCATTTAGGAAGATCTAACACATCTCGACTGACTGTTGTTTACACTAAAAGCACTATGACTAATAAATGAATACAATTTAAAACTATAATGTTTGGTGTTATTTGTACTACAATTACAATTACCAACGCCACTACATCAGTGACAAAAATAAATAAAGCAACTAATAAAAAAAACTAATGACTTTCCCAAAAAAATATTGAAATAAGAAAGTAAAATAACAATCAAGTTATTATTATAAAAGATACTAAGAATACTACTCAAATTACTTATAGTATTTCTGTATGAACTAACTTTTTTGTTCCTTCAAATGTTTACAATAATAATAATAATAATAATAATAATAATAATAATAATAATAATAATAATAATAAAACTCCTTTTACTCTCTTAATAATAACTCATTTCTACTATCAGTGGTACGGTATGCGCTTCCTCTAATGAAGAC
>JAPZDY010000012.1:25702384-25718262 GCA_029783645.1 Ctenochaetus hawaiiensis | reverse complement strand
AAAACTCCAATAGAAAGGTCAACTTTAATCATCATACTGATGTCATTTTATGCATCAAAGGGTTGAATTTAACATTTCTATAGTGATTTACAGGAGAAATCAAAAAATCAAGATATATATCGTGTATCGCGATACAGCCTAAAAATATCGAGATATTGGTTTTAGGCCATATCGTGCAGCCCTAAGAGAAAGTAAAGCATTTTCTCCTCGGGCAGACTGACAAACTGGGAAGAGGATAGGATTACAATTCTAGAGAGCATGTAGCACTGAAAGGGGCAGCTGCATGATGCGTTCAGGTGCACCTCATGCACTCAAATCTATTCTCTTTCTCTCACTCAGTGACACCCAGCCCAATGAAAGGAAAGGGGAAGGGGCGCCCGAGCACCAAGGCCCTGGAAAAGAGTTCACCCAAAGAGGAGGAAGAGGAGGAACCTGAGAGTCCCCTTGAGGAAGAGGAGGAGGAGGCCGAGAAGAAAGACACCTCCCCTGCACCCAAGACAACGAAGGAGGCCACAGGAGGAGATGAGGAGGAGGAGGATGAAGAGGAAGAGGATGGCTCGGAAGAGGAGGCACCCTCTGGAGAAGACTAGAAGATGGTACCCACCGAAGTCCATCCTTCATGTCTCTCCCTGTCTCTTCTCAAACTTTTTTTTTCTGCGTTTAGAGCTGTTTTTTTGGTTTAATTTTGTTTTTTCTTCTTTTTTTTTTGTTTTGTTTGTTTTGTTTTTATTTTTCCTCCCGGTGGCCTGGCTCAATGGTTTGGACTTCTTGTGCTTTTTTCTTTGTGTGTTGCCCCCCAACCAAACCAAGACATTGTGCTCATGTGACGACACGTTGTATGTAAGGAGTTTTTCATTTCGACACTAGAGGCACAACATTCAGCCTTACCACCTCCCTGTCTCCGTTTCTCATCATTCTGCATTTTAGTGTGAAAATCCAGACAAGTCTCTGCCTTTCTGAGAGTGCAGTGTCAGTCAGTGCGCATCCGTCCTCAGTGTGAGCAGTCCAGTTCACCTTTGTGTTTGTGTTTTGTTTTTTTTCTTCCCTGGAATCCTCAGTGATCTGACATGACTAGCCACACAACTTTTTTTTTCCTGTTTATTGACCGATCTACGATTCCAGGGAGTATTATTCAGAGCTTCTCAGTATCAGTAACTAAAGCGCTGTAATTAAAAGCAATGTTAAGTCAACATACGCAGGATTGAAGCCTTTACGCTCTCTTTGGTACTTTATGCTTTTAAACCAGGAGCATGTTTTAACGGGGCAGCATCAGTTAGTTTGTTTAAAACTGCTCTTTCAGTTAAAGCAACGTCTTTTTAATTTTATATTTAAACATCACCCTGTGTGTGTGCACCCTGCAAACCGTTTCGGTGCCCTGAACTCTTCTTGGGTGGCTGTGTGGAGAATGATAAAGGGTGTTATTTTGAAAAGTTCCTCCCTACCTCCCTGCATGGCTATAGCATTTTCTCAACATTCAACCCCTTGTGCCAGGCACCCCTAAATCTTTGTTTTGTTTTTTTAAAGAAATGCAAAAGAGATGTTTCTTCTTCTTTTTTTTTTCTTTTGAGAGTTAAAAAAATGAATGTCGTTTTTTCTTCTCCTGTTGGTTCATTGTTCTAATTCTCTATTCAGATTTTTTTTTTGTAATGTTTGTTTTTTAAGAAAAGAAATAAAATGTATCTTGATTTTAAAGAAAAAAAGTCGACCCTATCCAATCTGTTCTGCCTGATGGTTGGATCAGCCATCCCTCCCTGATTTACTCCTTTTATCCACTCTCTTCTCCCCTTTCTCCCAGTCGTATCAGCTTAATGGTTACTGTTGGTACCCATGTCCATTTGTTTCTCAGAGCTTTTTGTACATTCATTACTATTTCACAAGCAGATACTTTCAATTCACAATTATACGTTACTGAAGCTCAGAAAAGATCAGCAGCTCAGTATATATATCCGGCATTCATTGTCTATTAATGCCTTAATTTTCATTAAGTTCAGTTTCAGTAGTGGCTCTGATATCTGTCGTTGGAGGCCTGAGAATGTAACCTGTCCTCATGTTTTAGGTCTTTGCTACGAGCGGCAAATTAGGCTTAGAGCAAGTCAACAATTTGTAAGATCAGCAGACCATCCAAAGCCATAAACGATCTCTAAACTAGTGACTCAGAGATGAGGTGCAGCACTTGTGAGATTGTCCTTTTTTGCGATAAGTAGTGTTTTGATGTCAAAGCAAAAAAAAATAAAAATAAGAAAAAGCTGCTATTGTGATCTTGGGAATATAAAACATTATTGGGTGTTCGTCAGGAAATTCTGATTCATCCCAAGACTGCAATAGAAACCAGTCCTGCAAGTGTTCAGGACTCACTTGAACCTGATCCTTGGTTCAGAAGCACATTCAATTGTTTTACAACTGTCCTTATTAGCAGGTTAGTGTGTTTTTCTACGTTCAGGTCCTGAATTGGCAACCAATCCTCAATGCCATTTTAAGACGATTGGATTTGAATAAGAAAAACAAAAGAAAAAAGCGAGCTCTGTTTGCAGTAGGATCAGACACAGTGTAGATCACAGCGCTGGGGGCTTGAATGAGGGTCCTCTCCATCATCCCACAGGGGGCACATGGCATAAGGCTGTGAATTTCTCCTCTTTCATTCATTCTACAGTTTCTTCTGTTGTACTGTTTTTGATGTTTTTTTTATTACCTACCTTCAGTTGTACTGGCAATGTAAATGTAAGCCAAGTTGTGATTCCTACAGGAGACCAAGTGGAGAAGCTTTTGTCAGTAGTGTGAAAAGGAACGCTGAACTTTTGAATCTTTTGCATGTTGTGGAAAAGTGCGAAGCGATGATGATGCTGGTGACGGCAATATTGTGGTCTTACAAAAAAGTATTAACGACGATGTTGATAATGTTTTGGTTTCCCAGCTTCTAATAAAGGCAACCTACTTTTTATACGGATTTAACTACTTGTTTTGTGATGTTGAGCTCTGTGTAATGTGCAGGTGGATTTTTTGGGGTTTTTAATCTGGCACTACTCTGTTTCTGCCACTCAGTGGCACTGTTTTTTTTTTGTAACCATCTTCTGATCTGACCAACAGAATCATTTTAGACAAGTGAAATAACAAAACTGCTCGTACCCTGTTTAACCTCATCACGAAGAGGGTTTGATTTAAACTTAACAGACATGTGTGCTGCGTGCCTTCAATGAAAGATGAGCAGCATAGACGCCACTCTTACACTGTACCTTCACTGGTGTATTCAAATGTTTGTCTTTACTTCATATTTGTGTCATGAATGCAGAACTACAAAAGACAAAAAAACAGCAAGAAAAACATTTTATTTACCAGCGAATGGACTTAAAGATTAATGTTTAACAAAGCAGAGCATTCCAGCAGAGAGAAAGAGCTAACCAGAATATTAAAAAAGTAAAATGAAAAGGACAAATAGGTAAAAAGATTTTAAAACTTAAATAAAAGTTGGAAAGGAATGGCAGTGATATCACGCATCCTGTCTGACACTCAGACCATCACAGGGGCAGTAGTAGGTTTTCTTTTCCAAGTCTGGGTTGAGAAAACAGGTGCAGCATGACCGGAGAACTGTTTTTTGTCTGGAGTCTTAAAAGATGTTATGTGTGAGCTTTCACAGGCAGTCTCGTCCACATGTTATCCCCAGAAAAAAGGAGCTCTTGAACAGGCTCATTAGACATTAACACTAACAGTGTTGGTGTGGAGATTGAGATCTTGGTCTTCTTCTTCTTCTGGTGTTGTCATTGAGAGATTCTGTGACTCATCTTCTTCTGTTTTAGGTCCAAAATTATCAGTCAACTCTTGTAGACTTTTTAAATCTCTGGTTTTAAGGGTATAATGGTATATTTGACATTTGAATTAGGACTACTGAAGAAACTTAAAGTACTGCTTCAGAAAATAATGAGATCACCAGTAATTCAGGTTTAATAGTTCTTCGACACGTTTAAGAAGAAACTTCCTAAAAACCAGTGAATATTAAAAGTGGCTTCATAATTCTCAATCCCTTATTATAATCCGTTGGGTATGAACATAAAATTATTAAATTACAGAAATAAACCTTTCCTTGTTGCACGTCACACACAAACAACCTGTTTCTATTTGTTTTACTTGTTTCAACTTATTTCAGTCAGCAATCTGACGTACTCATGTCAGCAACTCTGCGATATGCTGATATCTGAATGACAGATGACTGGCAACGTGAGCAAACAATCCCACAGATATAATCGCATTTTTTTGTTCCATATCCTGACAAAAGTTGGCTGAGTGTAAGGTGCCCAACAACTGTGTGTGTGTCAGTCACCAAAGCTCTTAAAGAACACCGCATGGGTGCAGCGGCACTGACACACGGTTGTATGTTCGGTTGTAGCTCTTAATCTGTTTGGGTGTCTGGCTGCTGTATGAATCATAAATCCCACCAACGGCGTGTTAGCAGATGGGACATGGTGGAAAATTACAAAATCAAATTTGTGCAAAATAATTCATCCAAAAGATGATTTTTGACATTTAATTAGTTCCAATCGTTACTGGTGTTCATTTCAGACTTTAGGTCTGATAGGTTTGGACTTCATTATTTATTTGATGCTATAGAAAAGGGGTGAACCATCATGATTGGAGGCCAGTATGGGCAAGACCTTAATAGCATGGCTCCACCCCCAGTCTACCCCTGCACAGGCTTAAACTCCAAATGTCAGCACCACAAGATGCACCTGTATCAGAGATATTCTGGCTTTACATTTGCACAACAGCAGAAAGTGGAGATTGATCATAATGTTCATGTTTTTTACAGTCAGTCATAGTAACATGGAATCTGCTGATCTCAAAAACTACTGTATGAATTACTACAACATTGCACAACACAACTAACATTACCAGGTGCGGGTGCTTTTGATTTTCTTTGTCTCAAAAGTGCAGCTGAACAGCGTGAGAGCTGATTTAGCCTCCACCTGCTGCTTCAGCCTACTGGTCTTTCTCTGCACCACCAGGGTCGTCTACAGCCAGAATGACCAATGCTGACCATCTCTCCATCCAGAGCATCGTTAGAGGATACACAACGTAACCTCCAGTGATGGAAAAGGTTAAATCTCAGAGGTTTACAGAAGAAAAGAGACCTGTGTGGGCATTGTGACAAACATTAAGCAATCCCTTAAAGACCTGAGTTGTACAGTCACTGCGAGTTCAAGATACACGTCGGATGAAGCATCAGTTTAAAGCAGCACATTTTCAACCTGACTGATGACATATGACATGACAGCTTTAATTACAGTCAGAGCAGTTTATCTTGGGTATAATCAAACACTGCACAGAAACTATGTACATGCATAAAATGAGTTTGTTTTTGTATTCTTGTATAGACTATGATAGGGAGCAATATCCTGCTGTGTACTGTTGCTAAGAAACCACCGTGGAGTCTTGACACTCCTTGTGTGTTGCATTATGCTGCAGTCTCCTCATCCATATGCTCCGTTTGGCTTCTGTGGAGGATCAGTTACAGCCAGCACCCGATGAAGTTAATTACTCAATAGAAAAGAAAAACTTTAAAATGAAACTACCTTTTCAGTTAAACATGAGCTCGGTCAAAGAATGAATGTGAATTCTCTCTCTACACATTGTTCCACCTGTCACATTCATGTCACTCTGTCATGTTTCTTTTAAAACGAGTCTATAAGCACATGAAATAAGACCAAGGACATGCTGATAACACTCTGATCTCAGCCTCTCTGAGCTGGAAAAGGGACCTGTGCCATTTTAATTCTATTCAGATGTATGTGGTGTATTTCCTCCAAAGAGCTGTTCAGTTACAAGCTGTGAATGTGTGCGTTAGCTTCGCTCTGTCAAAATTCAAAAAGCTGCTGTACCAACACCTCTATGGTCACGTTTGTTTATCTAATCCTTCAGTTGTGACATCAAATTCTAAGCAGAAAGAGAATAAACACATTTTCCGACATGTTGGAGAAGCCCAGAAGGATTTAAGACCAAGGACTAATAAAACATACAAGTAATACTGAGTAATATATATCAACGATATTCTGTAATTTGTCATGAGTAATTACCCATGTACAACATACTGTAGGTTTCATGTTCCTTTTTCATAATCCCGTGAAAATAAATGTCAACCTTCACCCAGGGTTCTTTTATGTACTTTTTAAAAAAAGTTCATTCATTCATAAATTCACCTTTAAACCATAGTTTGATGATTTTTTTTAACATTTCGTCAACAACAACAAACACCTGAAAGACATGAATGCACTGGATACAGACACAAGCTTGTCTCCTCTCATGTGAGTTTTTATAAATCCCACATCGTGGATGTAAAATAAACAATGAAAGTTCATGTGGCAGTTTTCATGTGTGTGTTTTAAGTATTATCCCGTCTCCTATTGGTGGGAAGATTTCTAATTTAGAGTCTGACTTTTTTGACTGAACCACCAGAGGGCGCCTTTTGACCAGATACCAAAAGCACTTCCTCATGAGGTGGAGACTGAAGCCTTGGTGCAAAATAAATCCACCGTGGTCATGGAGATAATATGATCTCAAAAAGAACAAGACATATAAAGCTCACAGCAAAAAAAAACACACAATGTCTCCAAATGAAGGTGGTAATAAATATTTAATGCTGCTGTTTCTGCTGAATTTGTCAGTTTGTCATTTTGTTGTGAGCTTTTTAAACTGGATATATGTGGAACAAGGCCAGTGTTTTTTGGAAAGTGTTGGATATAATTAGTGTTTGATACTTTGGTGATTTGAAAAAAAACTTTTCATTATTTTTAATATTTTAAGACACATTTAGTTTCACATCATAGTTTTATGAGAGAGTTCAAACTTTCAGCATCTTCAAAATATCAAATTACAAATATCAACCTCTCAAACTAGAAATTTAACAAGAGTAAAGTTTTAAGCTAATGTGGTTTACATCTTGTTTCCTTTGTGTTGTTACAGCAATAAAGATCATTATTATTATTATTATTATTAAGAATAATAATAAAATCTTTGCTCTAAGAAGAAAACTGATTAGATGAATGGTGGAGAAGATAACTGTATTGCTTATACATCAGTGCTTGGGGGCACACAAACCTCAGGCAAGTATTTATCCTAACATCATTTGTCCCAATATGAATTATTGATAAATACTGCTGTGACTAATCTAGAGCTGCTGCTGCTCTTCTATGTCAGTGATACACTGAAGCTTTTGGTGAACACAGAGTCAAACTGAGGCACAGAACAGCTGCAAAACTCTACATGCACACTCATTTCCACTGTTTTACACACACATAAATAGGGATTTGGCAGCAGTGATGTTGTTGCATATGCAAACTAAAAGGTCAGGTGTTGAAGTTGTGCTAAGATTCAGGTTATAGCTCTAACATGTTTCTATTTTTGGCAGCAAATTGGTGGCACAGCGTAGTTCAGAGACCTACAAGAACCATCATCAAACCAAAAAGAAGAGCTACAGTGATGATATTCGTAACGCTTACTGCTGTGCTGTCAGGTACGAAGCCACAGTTCTGCCAGAAACATCATACATTATTTTCTTAAATGTATTGAAATAGGGGTTCTTTTTTGACAAGAAACCACATTAGTTCATTTTGCAGGGCTCGGTCTACGTCATCAAACCACAGTATCATGCCTGCAGCGGATGACTTTATCAAATTACACTTTGCAGGACGAACTCGTGATTTTAGCCCACAATCACCACATTATTACAAGCAGCATAATGCGTCAGATGCATTTTTGAACTGAAAGTTTAAATCTACCCTGAAGCTATGAAAGATTAAGGCTGCTCTGGTTGACCAAGGAGTCACCACAGCTTTCTCTCTCTCTGCCTCTCTCTCCATCCATTTGCTCCATTTGGTTATTAAGGTGCTGGTATTGTAAATGTGCTGCTTGTTTAATCAAGATAAGGGATAAATAAAGTGCCTGTAATGACACAGAGTTTTATATAATCACCTACTGATGTCTTTCCTATCCAGTCAGTTAATTCTTATCCTCTCAGATTAAAATACGCCTGTAAATTGGTATATGTTGGTGTCCCATGACAGGAATTGCCTGGCAACTCGCAGCTTTTTTCCACAGGACAAAGTCCATAACTCTAATGGCTCTAATATACCGTTATTTAACTTTTCACCTTAAAATGAAATCCTACTAATGGAACATGATGTCTCTGTGTCAGTCACTCGGTGTCTTGATTGCCAGTGCTGTGTAACTTAAAGGAAAGGTTACAGAACCCTGCATGATGCTCACAAACTGAAACCGGATCATTTTGTGTGGAGAAAAAGATTTTCTATGGCTGCTCTGTGATTTACTGCTGCTACTACTCGGTAGTTGATTCTTGAAGCATTTCATTTAATCTCTAACTGTCTTAAATCTTTGGATATTTCTTGAATGACTCAGTCAAGAAGGACAACGAAGCTTCACATAGTTGTTGCATTTCAGAGACTACAAGAAAGTAGAACTGAACAAAACAGAGGTCAGATGAGACATATTTGAAATGTATGAAATGTTTCTAACATTTATGTTTGGAGAGGCCAAATCTCTTTTTAACCCAATTGTGAACATCAGGCAGCAGGGTGCAAATGCTATTTAATTAATTTAATTGGATTAGAAGGAGGCCCAAAGTGTCGAACAAATTCAAGAGAATTTGCTTCAGCACTGTTGAAGTTCCCTCCCTTTTCTAAGAGCTGCAGCTTTACAGGACAGAAACTCGGAGCTCCTCAGAAGAACCAGGCTGATCTTATTTTGGTAGTTTCTTACAGTATTGCTCTGTCTCCATTATTTTGTCCAGCTCTTGTGCTCACAATCACAAGGTGTCCACCTCAGTCATGTTACAGTGATCCCACCATCAGCACATGGCAATCAGAATTTATCGAGCGGCAGCCAATAGCAAGGCTCCTTTTAGGGCGAGCCTCCACCGCAGCCGACCAATCAGAGGCGCGGAATAGGACCCGTGCCTCCGAGTTGTGCAGCGATGCGGTCACGTGACGCGGGGAGAAGGAATGCCAACATGGACCCGTGGCAAGGACGGGATGTGAGTGTGCTACGACAATAACACGACGGAGGAAAAAAGAAATCGAGAGAATACAAGAACCATCGACGGCTCAGCTTCCCCCCACCGAGCCTCCTCCGAGCCACACACGGTAGGTCGAGCCAAATGTCCGGGATCCTCCTGCTCGGATCGCCGGAGAGTCGGAGGAGTATAAATAGAACATTTTTTGACCCAGCCGAACTTGAGACTCGTGGATTCCTATGCAGTCGCAGTTGTATTCGTGCGGATTGCCGTGTCGTCGACCCCTCCGCATTGCAAATGCAGTCAGGCGACTGTTTGGTTCACTTTGGCGGGGCGGTTGTTGGCTCGGGCTTAGTTTTGCTCTCATCGCGGCTTTGGGCGCGTCAGTGCGGGCCGTGTTTACCCAGCGCCCCGCTCTGTGTGCGGAGGGAAGTCTGAGGCCCTGCTGCAACATGTGCCTCAGGCTCTGACAGCAGCAGCACTCTTTCCTTTACATAAGCACATGGATAGTTTCTGCCCCTTTTTAAGTGTGTGTGTTTCGACTCTGGTGTTTAAACTTGAGGTGTGCGGACCTGACAGGGGTCCTGGATTCACCGCCCCTCCCCAGCTGCTTTTAATAAACTTCAAATCTGAATGAACACAATTCTATTTCTAATCATTATTATTATTATTTATTGATCTTTGTGTGTGTCATTTCCCACCGCCCGGCTTCATAAACAAATACATACAGCTGTTATGTAACTGCTGGCTTATTTAGAACCAGTTAGTTTACATAGCGATGCCAATGGCACAGTGCATGTTTCCAGATAGAGCTGTGTTTAATCAAATTACCACAAACTAAAACTAATTAAGCTTTAAGTATGTCAGTCTGAGTAAGGCAGTGGTGGAGTTCATTGTGGGCTCACTTGCTCTTCATGTCCATCTCCTCGATATCCAATATTTCATTATCAGAGTTAGTTTTACTCCAAATAAAACTGTGTTACAATGGAAAGGGCATGCTGTGTTGTCATTTCACAGTTTTGTTTTAGAAGTCCACATACATGAAATGTGATACAAACTGCAAGTATCCTGTATTACCCCCCCCCTCTAAAGCTGAGGGAAGTAAACAGCTCTTAACAGAGTTTTTGCTTTCAACTCGGTAATAACATCTCAATGTTGCCTTTGCAGGTTTTTGTGATCCCCTGTCTGGATAGTGTTTCCTCGACGTCCTCTCCTCTGTGTCCGGCCTGGATCAATGGTGTCTCTCAGCAGCAGAACGCTGACTTTAGAGACTGATGTTTTCAGGGACAGTGGGACAACTCTGTTTTCCCTCGACGTGGGAGATGAAGCCCAAAGCGAGGGAGGCAGCTCAGCCTCCTGCGGCAGCCCGGAGGCCAGGACGCTCGGGGCCGTGCACAGCTCCAGCCCTGGAGAGGAGGAAGATGAAGAGGAGGAAGAGGAGGAAGACGAGGGGGGGCGTCTGCATATTTTTCTTGGGACAGAAGGAGAAGAGGAACCTGAGAGTCAGGAGCCTAAACTGCCTGAATTCTCTTTCCACCCTTCTTCCCCCTTCTCCCCAACCCTGGAGGACATCGAGGAGTTCTTGAGGGAAAAGATGGAACAGGTCAAAGATGGGCTTCTCACCCCAAAAGAGGAAGCATCTCCTCTGCCATGCAGTGACCCTCCATCCTCCACTGCACCCTCAGCTGCTTCCTCAGAGACTCACAGTGACCCGGGGACCAGTGTCTCTGATTGCACTTCAAGTCCAAACACTCCTCAGAACAAGCAAAACAGCCCGAGCTCAGCTGACCCTTCCCCATCTGCTCCAGTCAACCCCTCACCACCCACCTTAACCCCGCCAATGCTCCTGGGAGGTCCGCTGGTCCTCCAGCTGCAGCCCCTACCTCTGGCCCAGCCTCAGACCCCAGCAGGCTCTCCTCCCGGGGCCCAGAGTGGTATTTGGCTCACTCATTTAGTCATGGGGCTCCAGGGTGGCACTGGACAAAATCTCACCCTGCTGGCCCCTCAGGTGCCCTCCGCCCCTGCTACTCTGCTGTCACTGAACAGTGGTGACGCCAAGTCAGCTGACCAGAAGTATGTGAAGATCGCCCCTCTGCCCATCACAATGAGGACTCTAGAGATCACGGGTGTGACCGGGGTCGGGGGGCAGGGCGGTGGTCTGTTGAAGGCCATGGCCTCCCGGGTAACCAGAGTGCCGCCTACAGAGAGGGTCCATAAGTGCTCCCACCCAGGCTGCGGGAAGATGTACACCAAGAGCAGCCATCTGAAAGCTCACTTCCGCCGGCACACGGGAGAGAAACCCTACACATGTAGCTGGCCTGAGTGCGGCTGGAGGTATGTAACGTGATGTCTTACAGAAAAGGTGAGGTGAGGTTAGAATTAAAGGAATAAATCAAGTTTTTTGGGAAATGCGAGGGGCTGCGTTGATAGGTGGGCTGCTTGAAGCACCAATGAGATGATAAGACAAAATCCAGGAAGTCCAGCTGGTATTTAACTGGCTTCAACTTTTGGGCTTTTTTCTTGCATTATTTTGCAAGTGACCGCTGCATTAGCAGTCTAACAGTTGTTTTTTTTTTTCATCAGTTCTCATTATAGAGCTGCTGTTCTGTGCTAACACTATCCTGAGTGTCAGTAGACTGTTTTTTAAAAGTAACTGAAAACAAACTAGTTTCATGTAGTGGGGCTGTAAATATCGACATATTTAATCGTCTCCTATTTTTCCTCATAATTGATCAAAAGTGAGAAAATTGAAACAAATCTCATTTTTTCAGAGCTCCTGGTGATCTCTGCAGATTCTTTATTTTATGTCAGCATTTGTGCAACAAAAATCGATCATATGCTGTCATATTTGCCTCCTGAAGGACCTTGTGAATCACAATTATTCTTCGTTGATTCAATAAGAAATTGCTTGTTACATTAGTATGAAAATACAGGAATATTCAAATGTTCTAAACATTTTCCCTGTTTTCCTAAAAACCTTATTCTGTGAAATTGAAAAATTGAAACTGAAAAGTCATAAAACTTTGACAGAAATTCAAAACTAGCAGTTAGAACTCTTTTTTTAACCCCGTATAGCTAACTATTTGACATGAGCAGTGCCATGAGTATTTACTGAACAGTGATTTTAGCCGTTACCCAGCTACTACTAGGCGAAGATGGTCCTACTGGTTCAGTTCCTGCTTAGTTTGTGTCATTGTGTGTAGACAGCAGCAATCCACGAGGAAAACTGACAGACACTTGAACCTAACATATGTAGTGTCTGAAATCCTTCACTCTGAAACACCAGCCGGACTGCTTGGTGCACTGTGAGATTTTGTACATTCGTCAGTGCGTGCGTTTCATCGTGGGACTGTAGGAAAAAGTGCACATGCTAAGAACTCTACTTTCTCAATTTCCTGTATTTTCTGCATTCCCCTTTTTCCTGAAGTAAATAAGTATATTAATGTAGTAAAGGAGCCTTCAAACAGCTGCCGTCTTGGTGAAAGTTGTATAAACGTGGTGATCCCAGGTATGCACAGACAGTCTGTTAGATTGTGGGAATTATGCAACAAGGGTCCAGAGAAGGTTTCTCTACTCACTCTGTCCCTGAACAGCACGGACAGGTTTGGTGTCTCTGTTCTCATCACTTATTAGATAAATGTGGTTATGTGTAAAAAATCAGTGTCGTTTCCTTGTTACTGTGTTTTCTAAGCTCCATCTGACCGTTCTTGTGTTACCAGGTTCTCCCGATCTGACGAACTGTCTCGTCACCGGCGCTCCCACTCCGGCATCAAGCCCTATGAGTGCTCATTGTGCGAGAAGAAATTTGCCCGCAGCGACCACCTATCGAAACACACGAAGGTCCACCGCAGCTCCCGGCCCAGCAGGATTATCAGAGCCACCGTGTGACCCCCTTCATCTGGCCTAAACCCTGCCCTGCACCCGGCTTTGACTGGCGGGGTCATCCTCAGGACTTTTGGTGCTTCATAAGCAGAACTTTCAGAAGAATCTTGAGAGCCAGCTGCCGTTGCCTCCTTTTAGACAACTTTCTTTCTCTCCTCCCTGCTGTTTTTATCTTTCTCTGTTCCTTTTGAGCAGCTCGTCTTAAACTGAGGGAACAGCCACCTCAGGAAAAAATCAGCTGAACGTGAATTTCCTGGCCTTCTTTCCACACACACACACACAGAAACACACAAGACAAAAGACACAACCAGAGACAGTCTTGCAGAAGCTTCTCTTTCAACTACTGCTTTCACTACTGTTCCTATTACCAAGCCACCAAGCAGGGTTTTCCCTGTTTTTTCCTTTTTCCTTTTTTTTTTTTTTTTTGAGAATGAGGCGGCAAAGGTTGGAGAACCAGCGTGACACAGTTTATGAGTCCACCTTTAGAGTGATGTGCGTTAAAAAAAATCACAACAAAGCTGAGAACTACACCACAACTTACTTTACTCGAATAAAACAAAGCTTTTATTGCAAGCAAAAAAAAATGTTTGCCTCACAAATAATGAATTCCTTACCTTGGTAAACGTTACAAGACTGTTTTGTTGCCTGCTCGGATATATCACACACCGTTGGTCAACAAACAGGAACTGGAAAGTGTCACATGCTCGTGACATATGATGCCTGGGATGTTTGACGCTCTGTGTTTTGTAGAGGGTGTCTGTTCCACATCCTTCCAGCAGAGGCGCTAAAATGCTTGTATTTTTTCACATGTTTTGTTAAGAACATTGGACATCGTCCCTTTCGGTCATTTTTCAACCAAGGCGTTGGCCAGAATTACCCCGGTGGTCTGCCTTTGCCTTAGCTAGGCAGGGAAAACCTTGCCAGGTGCTGTTGGAAGAAGGCTGGTAGCCAGGAATAGGAGTGTTTGTATTATTATTTATCTTCTTCTGCTTTTGTGATCCCCCTCTCTTTCTCAAAGTCAAAGGGTTTTCATGCATAAAGCCTCTCGGTGCTTTTGCATGTTTCTCAAATTGAAATGTAGTCTTTTTAGCAACAGATATGCCCTTTGTTCTTATAACAAGCATTGCAATGGGTGTCTTCACATCGGGTGAAAGCTGCAGTATCTGGATACTCTTCTTCTATATACTTTGAACTTTGGAGTTACTGTTGGCCTCTTCATAAAGTTAATGCTGAGGCATTGTGCTGAGACTAAACTTGTGGCTTTGCTCACAATTTTGCCACTGAGAAAAACTTCAAGCTCTGGCCTTTATTGCATTTATCCAATCATTGACCACCCTGTTTTGACCTGTATGCCTTTTCTCAGCCCCGGTATGCCCTAATTTCTATCGATGCCTTTGTCCAGATCACAAAACCTCACTTGATCCCACTGTTATCATATGACTGCTCTTGTTTGACTGTGATTCTTAACTGGGGCTTGCCAAACCAGAAATCCCTGTTCTGGCCCTGTGAGAGCATGAAAACGACATCCTTGGTGCGTGACAGTTCATAAGCTCTTTGTTCTCTGAAATTCTCTTGAAATCATTGTGCAGCCAACTTGTGTGGCCTAGAAAACTACTCGGTCTGTATGTTATGTTTTGCTCAGTGGTGCATACGTGATGTAAAACACTGCTCTTTCTTCTTCACGTTAGCGGTTCATGTAAACAGTTTCTCTGGTTATAGCAGCAAGAAAAGCTAACAGCTGGAATGGCAGCTAACATATATTCAGTCATCTACATATTAGCATTCTCAGTATACTGAACATGTACAGCTTGTAGCCTTTATATAGTTGTTTTTTTTTAATCAAAGATGACTTTCAATCAGTGCATTAAGCTATTCAGTCGTGTTTCTGGAGAGATTTTTGGTCTGTTATGTGTGTTTGATTGTAGCGTGATCAATCTGTGGAATGTCAGACTGATTATGGTCTGGGATTTAGGCTCCCGCTCTACACATTCACTAACCGTTAAAGCTGAGTCTGCTGGTCTCAAGTGCACTTGTGTTAGTGGAAAGTAAGAAAACAGTCATTGTGCTCTTATGGCAGTTCCATAAAATGTACTGGAACCGGAAAATGCCAAAAAAAAACAACCATAGTTTAAAGGAAGGTTAACCTGCGCTGCACAGTGTAGTCACAATTATCATTTATTCTTTAATCTCAACACTTGGTGCTTGTTAAACTACCAGTGCTTCAGATGAACAGACTGTATAACTGACAGCATAACGCTTTACATAACTGGACTGTCTCTATTGAACAAGTAGAGACTTACAAACTACAAAGCATAGGCTACTGGCAATCTTAACTTAGCTCGACTTGAGCAACATTGGTGCTTTTGGGTGAACTCAAGCGTAAAGCACTTCTGCATGTAGCAGCGCACAGTTATTTACACACCAATCACACTCATATCTTTGTCTTTTGGTGTCATGGTTGCATTAAATCTCTCTTTTTAAAACCAACCACACATAGCAATGTAGAAACCTTTTCAAAGCGGACAGACGGGCAGACGGGTTTATCTGTCTGAACCAGTGCTGTCTTTGTGTCTGAGCCTCCCCAGGCTGCTTCTACTGACCTACATCCTGTATACCCTCATCATTCGCTTCTCTCTCTCTCTTCTCTGTTTCTCTCTCAGTCCTGCCTGTGTGTCTAGTTGAACACAGGATGTATTTTTTTTTAATACCAGAAATACTATTTTCCTATTTGCAAAAATAAAAGCAAAAAAAAAAAGAAATACTGAGTCCTTCACTTTGTTATTTCCTGAGGGAAGCTTATCGAAATGTTGTAATGAGGACAGAATGGAACTCAGGTTGTTGTGTCAAGGATGAGAAATCTGTTAGCTGAAGAAAAGGTGTAAAATATGTTACCTAATCAATCAGCAATCGCACCAAATCACGCAAATTCAACCAATCTCCGTGAATTCAGCGCGACCTTGCAATTTTCTCCAATCACCGCAAC
>JAPZDY010000012.1:25517368-25528176 GCA_029783645.1 Ctenochaetus hawaiiensis | reverse complement strand
CAGACGAGCATGAAGCGGCCGGTGTGTGATTTTATCTTGCAGCAATTTACAACAACAATAACACGACGCGTCAACGCGAAAATTTAAGCGTCGACGAATTTTCGTAGTCGACGTAATCGATTACGTCGACTAATCGTTGCAGCCCTACTTTGTTCCCCTCCCAGATGATGCTGTGAGCAGTTGTGGCCATGTGTTCAAAGACAGCTTTCGTTGTCTTTTTCCGGTTTTTATTTAATTTCTTGCTCTGGGCCTCTGTTGTTTAACCAGTGTAGTGATCCCCTCAGGTGTTAAATCTGAAGTGGTGTTTATAGTGTATTTTTGCTAACAACCATATTGTTAGTTGTGCTTACAGTCACGTCTGTTTACCAAAGGATGTCAACAGCTTCTTAGCCAACCTAATGCTACAATTAAGCAGCAGGTGTTTTCGCTGCAACAATAAGACTTGGGCATTGCACCAAAGCATTTGTTCACAATGTCTACATCAAATGTAATATACTATTCTGAGACATGTTTTGATTCTTCTGTCCTTTTATTCTCTGCCTTACAGGAAACAGTCAAGAACAGAGCACTGCACAGTAATGTGCAC
Source organism: Ctenochaetus hawaiiensis (assembly GCA_029783645.1). NCBI lineage: Eukaryota > Metazoa > Chordata > Actinopteri > Acanthuriformes > Acanthuridae > Ctenochaetus > Ctenochaetus hawaiiensis. The sequence continues at coordinate 25,527,590 of JAPZDY010000012.1, read as the reverse complement.
TGAGCAGGTGCAAGCTTTAACTTTGACGAGAATATATTCAAGTAATATTATTTGATCATCATCAGCAGCACCTGAGTTACATGTGTTTTAGTGACACTGAAGTTTGATCTCTGGGTCATACCCGCTGTACTCTGTAGCTTTTTATCACAACTCAGAAGTGAGTTGGTCATTGATGAGGCTCAAGCAGTTCCTACCAACAGGCAGGCACACACACATATACACACAAACAAACACAAACACACACAGTCACACACAGCAGAAGTGACGGTAAACAAGGTGAAGAAAAGGTAACAAGTTTCTGGAACCCGAGGCCAGCTACACACTGTGCGATTTTTGTCCGTCTCAAAGGAAGGATAACTGTTCTGATAGAAACACGTCAACATCTTTGTCCTTAACAGTGAGACAGCTTCAAGGATGGTTGCTGTCATGTTCCTGCAACCAAAGATATCTTGCAATAAAATTCTCACATTGTAAGACATTTGGGATGACCATCTCACGGTGTGACTGCTGATGCAACCTACGTCAACTAACCAACCAATAGAAACGCAGTATGAAATAACTTACCGATAAGCAGTAAGCATAACTTGTGCTAAACCCAAAGAAACGGATGATTTGTAGCTTGCCACGGAGGCAAAATGCATAAAAAGAATGTGGGATGAAGATAAAGTCCAAAAAAAATCTGTCTTGCTAATATTTATCTTGCTCTAGAGTAGCGGTGAGGATGGACGGCGGGCGCTGATGACGCTTTAGTCCTGCTCACTCACATTGAGTCACATACGTTGAAGGCTGCGATTCAGTTTGTGCTTTCATTGTGCAATCTGTACACGGCAAACTTTATGTCGTACCCAAGTCAGGTGACACCCAAGTTTATTAGATTCATGTCGTGGAGTGTAACTTGCTGTAAACTTGTAAGACTGTTAAAACTGCAGTGTGTAGCTGGCCTAATAGGTGTTTCACCAAGCAGCAAGTTCTTGGCTGTAAAGCTTCACCCCACAGCTCTGGTGTGGACACGTTGCAGCTTTAAGCTGAATGAGAAAGGAGAGCCCTTTAAAGTAAATTACTCATTATGTCGAGTTTGTTTGTACACAGGGACAACAGAGAAGTGTCAAAAACTGGATTGACAGTATATTGATAGTTCAGAAATTAATGACTAAATCCCTGTTTCTAATGTTATGTCTTCTTGTGTTTAGGTTATTTACATTTTTTCATGTTTATAAATTCTAATATATGGATATTCTAAAGCATTAAAAAAACCTGTACTTTGAAAGGATACATTGCATTGTTATGCTATTGTAGTATAATTATTTTAGTGGAGTATAAAATAGTCATTAAATGATGATAATACAACTACTACAACTCTGGTGCCACTGAAGTACTGTCAGCTGGCTTTCTTTCCCTAATAACAGTATGTTATGGCGATAGAAAAATGTGGTTAAGCCATAATTAAAGGGACTAAAAACTTTGCAAAACAACCCAGAATTTAAAGGGTTAAGTAGAATGTGGCACTTTTGGTAAGAAGTGTGAAAACACTGAAAAAACAGGCAGTCCTGTATTTGCAGGTTTTAAAGAAGCAGTCCTATACAGAAACTGATTATGCTGTTGACTGTAAATTCACCTCCTAAAGGCTTTAAAGTGAGGACTTTCAGTCTGTGGAATTGGAATGTAATCTCAGATTAGCTGTGTTTACCTCTATCACATTCTTATCCTTTTATGTGTGCTGTCAAATGTCCCAGGCTGATTGCCAGTGTGTGCATTTACTGGGCTGACAGAGTGGCATGAAAAGCAGGGAAGAGAAACAAATGGGTGCTTTTTTTTCCTCGTAAACACAAGAACACACTTGAGCTGCTACTGTGGCAGTGTGCTCAATTTTACTGCATCTGTCAGCTGAACACACACGCATGCGCATACACACACAAATAAAAAGGACAGCCATACAAAGGGAAGGGGGGGGGGGGTCGGCATGGAGTTGTTTGCCATTTAAAGGCAGATAAGAGAAACGCCAACTGCTCTGCAACAGCACTGGCCAACAAACAGCCACAACTGATTGAGTCTCAGCTCTCTCATTATGGGACCTGGAGTCTCTGCTGTCAGATTCAGCCAGCTAATTCACTTCATCAGTACCAATATGCACACAGGAACAGCTGGGCTGGAGCATTTTGCCATTTCAATCTTGTGTAAAATATGTAAATGACAACATTCACAGTAAGGTGGCCAGCCGCAGCGGCAGAGCTGAGAGAAGCTCTGGTGATAGGAGAAGGTAATTTTCCTGCTCCAGGTTTTAGCAACATTATCATTATTAATATTATGCTGCATTGTTACTTCTCACCATAGAGTCTCTGTTTGTTGGGGGTGATTTATTACAGATAGCACACGGTATGTTTATGTGTGCACAGAAGAGATGAGATTAGCAGTGAGAGTAGCCATTGGCTGTGTTTACTCTCTGGAGGCTAGAGGACACCATCTCTCCCACTGGCCTATTGATTCAGAGGTCAGTCCAGACTCAGCGGAGAGTCCTGGTTGAGCTGCTCTCTGCAGACTGAAGCTTTCTGCCTGTCTCTGTCAAGGCAGCACATTCACATACGCTGTCCAGGCCGTTACATCCGTTGGAGCTGGGCTGCCAGTTAACACAGACCTTAATCTAATCTTGGAGCTTACCAGTGGCAGGATGTCTACTGCTTCTGGAGAAAAGGTGGTGATACAGTTGACTGAGGGGCTGAGCCGTGGATCTGTCAGCCGGATGCTCACAGTGAGCTCACACTGGAATGTACTGCTTGATCACATGGTAAGAGGCTGTGTAAATGTGGTGTAGAGTATACTGTGTCTGTTTAAAGTAGAGCAGGGAAAGTTCCTGGTGTTCTTCGACGTTCAACTTTCTTTGCTGTAGTGTTTCCACTCTGCACTTAACAGACATCACCTGTCAGTAAAAACTGCGTGGGTAGTTCTTCCTTTTTGCTTTTTTTTTTCAGATAAAGCTTGAACTCTCTGGATTTCTTTTACTTTGTTCATCCATGGTAGCTTCACCAGCCAGAAACATGAGTTTCTGTGTTTTGCAAAGCCTAAAATGCTTCAACAATATGTGATAGCACATCGCTGGCTGCTACCTGTAATGTTCAGTACAGCTTTATTTAAACATGGTTGCAGGATATTAAGAATCTTGTCTGTAACAAGTGAAGAGAGAGAAAACTTGTAAGAAGTAACAGTGCTGCATCTAGTTTGCAGAATCTCTGCCTCTCTCTGTTTTTTTAACCTCTGCCCACACACACACACACACACACACATATACACACACGTGCGCAGACATACAAGGCATCAAGGCCGTGACAGATTACCCGAGTTGATGTGAACTATGCTCATAGACCAGGGGTCGGCAACCCGCGGCTCTTTCATCGCTCTGCTGCGGCTCCCGTGTCTTTGGAAAATAATGAGTATTTAATTTAAATTTATTTTATTTTATTTCGTTTAGTTTTTTAAATGTAATTCTAAATTTGAAGGTTATGGCGCTCTTGTAACATTAAAATAAAACGTGATTATTTTCTGTTTCTTTTTTCTGTTTTTGTTGCTCAAAATATGCGTCACAACCGCGACACGTACGACAACCGCCGGCGCGCAATTCATTGAGCTGTTCAAGCCCCGGTAGGCCAACCATGAATAAATCCAAGAAAAGAAAAGTTTCTGCAGAAAACAGAAAGTTTACCAGACAGCAAATTAAAGACATCGATTCAGCCGCGGCGTACTAACTCGCCAGCGTCTTTTTTTCGGAGTTCAAAATGTTCGAAATGTTTTTGTTGCATGCAGAAAAAAAGTCGTTTTCTCTGTCGTTCACTGATTCCGTGAATGCAACACACTATAGTTTTTTATACATAGAATAAAGGTAAAAAAAAGAGAGAGAGATATGCAGTGTTATCTTCATTTTAGATGTCAAAGGGTTTTGCGGCTCTCGGTGTTTTCTTCTCTGTGGGAAACGGAAACTTTGAGTGTCTAAGGTTGCCGACCTCTGACCTAGATACTGTAAATAAGTGCAATAAAACCTTTGCAAGTAAAAAGCCAAAACTTAATTACACACCAGTTCCACCAGCAGAAACATGAATATGTGAAACATGACATTTTAATCTGCTCTGTCTGTCCACAGTCTCAAGCACAGCACATTAGCTCATCAGCTAACAGCTAACTTTAACTGTTATAAGCAAACTAAAAGAAAGCTGCCCATATGTCATCGCACCGTTCGGCTCATTTGCCAGGAATTTAAAATCTGGTAAACTCTTGTATATTTCTGCTGACTGAGACAACCAGGACAACCATGAATGGCCGGCAAAAGAGTATATAAAAAAAGAGCAGATGCTTTTTTCTTTAGCTTTGTTTTACTTTTTATTATATTTCTAATACAGTAGGCCAAGTTTACCACGTATACTTTAAATAGAATAGAATAAATAGAGACAACAGCCTTAAGTACATGTTATAGACACGTCCCCAGCTGGCTGCTATTGTGACCCAGCTGAACACTGTATGTACTCGTGGAAAACACTGGTTATTCTCTACCACGCCGTAGCTTTGGCGCTGATCCTCAACCCTCAGATAGCAGTGTCTTTAAGGAACAATCTTTGGTCTCTGAATCTCTGTCATCCATAATCACATTGTGTCCCAGGTTTCTCTTCCAACGCCTGCGCTCCCATTGTCCTTTCTTCTTCCCTTCCTTATAGGATCTATCGTATCTCCCCAGCTCCACCTTTTTCTCCAAACTCATTTCATTCTTTCTCTCAGCAACCACTAACGTTATGCCACCGCCTCTGCTGGCTCTGTTCCTTTTCCTCCTGTGCTATCCATGTTGTCATACCTCCTTCAACATCCCCACTGTATTTTCAGTTCCAAGAGCCACCAACTGCCAATCATCTTGTTCCACCCATATTTAATTCCATGGCTGTCAGCAGTATCACATCGGCTTCCTTTGTTCCCCTTTTTTGCCCCCTGCAGCAGCAGGACCTCTCACTAGTTCACCTTACCTAAAGACGCAGATACTGTCAGGTAACCACGCTGACCTTTGTCAGCCCTTGCAGCCATCTGTTTGCACTTCAGCCCACCGATGTACCAAGCACCACTTTCTCTCTCTTGTGGGTTTGTGATGCTCTCGAGCCGGGCTCAAGCCTCAACTCAGTGGGTTGGGCTCGGGCTGGAACTTTTTAGGCCGGAGCCCAGCTGTCTCATGGTTGTTAATATCTGGTTGGATGATGTGAAACATTTTCTCTGTCTTTGCTTAAAATGCATTAGGTAGCGGGACTTGAGACTAGTGGTGTCTCGTAATCTTGTTCAGTGCAACAGAAAATACGTTTAGGATTAACACAGATTCTCTCTTTGACGCCTCTGGAACCAAATGGATTTTTCTTTAAATGTATGTGAAGCTAACACATAGCAAATGACACATTGAATGGAGCTCAGGTTACCTTGGAGCAGGTTGGTTTGTTTCTATTGTTACTATCACTGACCAGGAATTTAGCATGAAACCATCAATAATATGATGATTCTAAATGTTCCTGTCTATCTATAAAAAAAGGCTTTCTGGCAACTGGCAAATATGCTGCAGTGTTAAAGCAAGGGGCACTAAAAATCTAAATTAAAATCTAAATTAAAATCGGCAGTGGAAGAGCTCGTCATCCGTGAGCTCTGCACTGGGTGAGCATTGGTGTGTTTGGCTAACAGAGCTAAACACACAGCAGCAGGAGTTTCTGTGAGGATGACAGGAAGTGTTACACAGTGCAATTTAATCAAACAACACGTTTCCCGTCTACTTATATATGTATAATATGTGCTAAGTAGAGTTTGAAGTAAAAGCACTTTAATTTTAAGTAACAGATACTTTACATGAGTGAATATCTCACTGCTTACAGAGATGAACTGGACCAGACACAAGCAGTAACCAAGTGGTAGAGTCGTGGCTCAACACAAAGACTGAGACAGCTGAGATGGTGACAAAGAATATTTTGTCTTTTTTTTTAGCTAACAGATAACTTTTTTGGTTAAACTTTTGGTAAGTTTTGAACCTATTTTTCAAATTGAAAATGATCATTGATCAGCATCAACCAACACAGCTTTTAACAACTGGCGATTCGCTCTAAAAATCCTGATCTCATCCTAAACTGAGCCGACCATCCAGTTCTGATTACTGATACTGTGTTTTAATGTGGCCAGATTTACAGATCTGTTGCTCTCATTAACATGTTTTCTGTCGCTGTTGTGACGGTAGTAGTTTGATAGTTTGGTCTCCTGACCTCCTAATTCCTACAGCTGATCTTTGTCCCAATATGAAGTTTATTTCACACACTGAACCTTGTTTATGTGTGGTCCCCTGACGGTGTGTCTGACTGATGTATTTATCACTGCTTTGTTATGACTGCTTTTAGCAGGATGATGAGTAGATCATTTAAATAAGTTAAATCAGTTTGTTTGGGTGCTTCAGTGAGCACAACAGCAGGACTACACCACTCCTTCATCAGTGTTATTAAAGACCACTGAGATTTTCCTGCTACAATATGTCAAAACATCTGCTGTAAAAATGATCTATATGCCATCAAGTCACATGGACATTATTTTAATGCTGAACCTGTAGCTGTACAGAGCTGAGGGGAGATCACTGCAGGACCGCAGCGGGCTGGAAAGTAAGAAAACAAAAACAACAGCAACAAAAAAATATCGTCCCTGATTATTTATTCAGAAGCCTGTGCTGCAGTTATAACTGAGAATTGCTGCGTCTTTGCTTTCTTATATCTATCTTTTTGTCAGGACTTTATCTCACTTGTGAAGTTAAATGGATCTATATCAATAGCAGGTTGTCCCATGAGGTGGCTGGCTTGTGCTGAACTTTACCAGATAAGGCTTGTTTGAGCCAAAACAGTAGTGATCGTATCAGACTCGGGGAGGTAGAACTGCTGCTGGTGCTCTGGGGGAAGAATTCAGCGTTGTTAAAACCAGGCCAGTGTGAAAAGCTGTTAGTCTGATAAAGCTCAGGCACCTTCTTTGGCATTTACACACACACACACACACACACACACACACACACACCAAAACAAGCCCAAATAAGTGCACACACTTTTTCACGCACGCACTAACAAATTTTGGCAACTTTGTTTGTGTACTGAGGTCAGCTACAGACTGCAGCACAGATGCGCTATTTGAATACTGCAGACTAATTAAATACAAGTCAATAAATGATCCCTTGCTGAACTGCCTACACCCACACACAGAGAGAGAGAGAGAATGCACAGAGGATCAGCTGTAGACCAGAATAAAGCACACCAGGCATTTTATCTGACCTCTAAATAATGAAAAATGGGTCCTGCACTAAAAACAACCTGGTGTAGGAGGTGTCTCTTCTCAAATCACAGCACAACCTGTAAGACGCACTTAAAAGAGGATTAAAGAAGAGGTTGTTTCTGCAAAAATCAAACCAAACTGCATGTTAAAGATCGCTGCTGTATTTGGAGCCACAGTGTGGTGTTTCAAAGCAAAGAGATTACTGCACTTTTCATCCTTGATTTCAAATCTCAGTATATTGTGATGTCCATCAATGATGGCAGTATTTTTTTACCCACTGGCAAGATTTTCACTTGCAGATTATCCTGTGAAGGCAAGCTGAAACAAACATGCAGAGCAAACAAAGGACCGGTGCAGTTTTGGCTCTTGTTTTGGCATCAGATAGTGTTTCCACATATTCAGACCACCTATTATTAAAACAAAAGTGCAAACAGCAGTTTTGGGGATTTTGTTGGCTGTAGAGCACTTACAGACCGTTTTCAAAATGGCAAAAAGCTTTTTATGTGCTGGGTTGCATTTTCTCTATCCCTTTCTAACAGTTTGCACTCAAGTAATCCATATTTAAATTGCACTCTAGCATTGTAGCACTTCACACTCATAGAGTTAGAGAGACTTACAGAGACAGACTACATGAAGAAAGGCACAAAACTACGTCAGTAGGGTCTGAGATATCCCGACTTTTATTCTCCTAAATGTTTTTAGGACAGTTTAGTGTCATCTTGAATGAAACATCCATGTACCTCCTCTAATGTTAAATATTTGTAGTCCCAGTTTACGCCTTTTTTTAATTGCAAAATTAGTCGGCCAAGCCTCCCCACTGTGTAACGTGCACTGTAAGTATTCTCTGGTGATTTTGCTTCCTCACAGTTTGAGGAAATGACAGACCGCAAACTGTTCACACTGAGGTTGTGTGAAGAAACTGTTTTTCAATCCAAATGTATAAGACTGCCTTTCATGGTGCCGTGAATGTTTAGCTATCTTTCTTGGTTGCTGTGGTAACGACCTAGATGTATGCTAACTGGTGGTGTAATTCTCCAACACAAAATGGAAACTACAAGCTGCCAGCTGGATGGAAAAGTGTCCTCTCAAGCTGGGTTTCCATTAACATACATCACAAATTGTTTCTTGCACTAAGTCAAGAAATGTTGAAGTTTCCTCATCAGTCCACTCACATCTTGAGTTTCGTCTAACGTTGACTACGGTCACCAGAGTGACATTTAGGTCATGTGATCTCTCGATCTCATCCTTTATCTCTTAAATCTGTTTCCATTGCACTAATTCACATTTAAACTTGTGTCACAGGGAAACTTTGTCCCAATCAGGGGTCTCCCATCCAACATCACTGAAGACTGAAGGCCCTTTTGGACACAACGGCACCACTGTGCACTGAAATCCATTATTTTCTATGCATTGACAGCTTTTAATTGCAAATTTGAAAAAACATTAAAAAAATACACAGCCAATAGAAAGCAGGCAGTCAGCCAGGCACTGTATTTCAGCATGTTTCTGCTTGTATTGAACTAAGAAAGAAGAAAGTTATATCTTTTTAACCAGGTAGGCACATTGTGTTTTAATAGGTAGCTAGTACAAAAACAGTTTACATATACAGATGCACCTAAAGTTGCTTGCAACAACAAAATATTATCAACCTATTTTGCTCTGTTCTCCTCATTCTCACTTTAAACTAGTCGGATTAGTGCACTGAACCCAGCGGCTCAAGTCACGTCATACCTGAAGCAGCTTGACACTGTGTTTTCTTGAGTTTTTAAGCTGTATTTATGGCCATGTACCTGTACTGTGGTTCCCAAGGTTTTGCTGTGTTGCAAGTGATGCAAGCTGAGACTGAGACACACCTCGAGAAAACACATTTTAATATATATCATTATCATTTATCAGTAGTATTTCCCATTGATGCAGTTTAAATCCTCATATTGCTCAAGTTTCATTGACAGAACTGTGAGCAACCAAGTGGGCAAATAACATTCTGTCATATTAAGTAGGAGATATGAAGAATTCTTGAAAGATAAAATGTTCTATCTGCCATTTGTCAGCAAGAATTGTGGATGTGTCAACAACTGTGAAGCCAGATTGACTGCACAGCCTTCGTTCTTGACAGTTCATTGTAAGCCAGTATTAAACTGAAGTTGCATTCATTGCCGTGGTCAGCAGCGGCAAGTAGGGGGAAGATGGTTGCTGCAGTTGTGAAAGCTCTTTGCTGCTGCATACAGTTTTTATGTTTGTTTGATTTAGAGAATAAAATATACAGGAGCTAATGTTATTGGTGTCAGAGGTCTCTGAAAGACATCCTCTTTGGCAGCAGTGAACAGACAAACAGAAAGGAGCAACAAGCTCAAAGTTTATTGAGCCACAGCCACGACAGCAACCATTGAGATCTAGTCCAGAAATACAAAGTTATTACTTAAAATGTGTTTTTCACTCTGTTTTTTATAATAAAAATCACAACCGCACAAACACTGTAAAAATAAAAAAATAAGTTAACACATTATAATAATCAGAGTGCTGTCATGACCCTGCTAAACCAACAGACCGCAATATAAAACCACAAAGCTAAGTCATGTCACCACTGCAATAGTCTCAAACAGCTATAGGTATGGTTAATCTGAAAAGACATGTGACTGGTTTTATTTTAAATTAGTGCCCCGAGCATCAGGAACTATGGATCGAGAGCGCTGGATAGTAAAGTAACTTTGTAGAAGTAGTAGGAGTACAACAGTGAGAGAGTGCCTGTACAATTACATAAAAAGCTCTGTTAGCAACATTAGTAAACAAATGAGATAATACTATAACTTCATGAGCCAAAATACCCTGTTTTATCTATTTATCAGTCCTTCCAGGATTTCGCGGGCGTTTTTCATGATTGTTGCGGCCTAAAATGCCTGAATTCGCGGCAGCTTTTCTA
>JAPZDY010000012.1:25506873-25517268 GCA_029783645.1 Ctenochaetus hawaiiensis | reverse complement strand
TTGGACAAAATTGCAAGGTCACGCAGAATTCACGGAGATTGGTTGAATTTGCGTGAATTGTTGCGATCACAACATCGGGAATTCCTGGAGGGACTGACTTACACATCCATACTGCAAACAGAATTTGTGAATAACATATTCCTGGGAAGAGTTTTGGAAAATATCAGCTTTATCTGACTTAAAATTTAGTCTGTGTACAGACAAAAGACCAAAATGCAAAAAAAAAAATGTTTTGAGAAACAAATGTACTAAGTTTACTGGTATAAATTGTGAAAGTAAAAGTACCTTAATCAAAATAAAATATTCAAACTTTAAATTCCTTTAAATTTAATGTATATTTATAATCAGTTCTTATAAATGTAATAGTTTAGAAGACCAACAGCACTTAAGCTGAAACATAGGTCAAGATCCTCAGCCTAATATCCAAGATCATGTTACACATGAAATCACTTGGATCTGATTGGCTCCCATTGCTTAACGATGACTGAATCCAACCAGTTATGCAAGTTTGCAGTACTGGAAGTGGAGACCAATGAGAAGTTTTACCCTCTAATTTTTTTCGATTGAACTCATTTTATTAAATTTTAACTTGAGAGATTCATTTGGAAAATGTTACCCATGAAACAACTGAAACGACATCATGAAAAATGAATAAAATGATACTATAAATGTGAGAGCTAATTTAATCTGATTCTTCAATGTGAGTCTTTCCTGAGGAAGAGTTATGCTGGATATTCTCCTTCCAGCTCTGATTAATAAGGGATTAACTCACATCGCAGTGCACTTGGATCAAGTTTAGTCATCTCAAATATTCCAATTTATTGTACCAAATGTTATTACCGACTGGATTTGTGCCTTGGCTTCGGGTTAGCTTTTGCAATCTCACTATTTGCATATTGATGTGTTCAAAGTTCATGAGCAGAAGATCCAACAGACCGAGTTCAGATGTTCCTACTCAGCTGCAACCTGTTTATCATAACTGATGTTTATTGTCATTTATGCTTGGATGGAAGGTTGATAAGACACTAATGATAAGACATGATACAAAATTAACATGCACTTCATTATGCTTTATTTAATGAATGAAGCTTTATGTGGCTTTACACTTAGAGACGGCCTCTGCGCGAAGGTAACTAAGGGAGAGTAACTATGGTATCTAATTAAAAGTTTCAAGTAGGAGGCACGCTGATTGTAAATGACTTCAGATGATGCTGGTGGGCTTACTGTTGATCTCAAGCTGTTCAAGCAGTTAATTAAAAAAAACGATGAGGCGAACCAAATCGGTTACAGATTGCAATTATTGCACTCTGTGAGGGCCGGGAGAGTTACCCTGCCTCGTTAGCAAGCGCACGCCTGCCGGGGTCAGCCTATAGGAGAGCAACCGCTTTTATTTGTTTTTCATCATTTTTCATAAGCCATTATTAACAGCAAACCAAGCGATAAGCAATCATGTGCAAAAGGAATGAAAAAAAAAAAAAAAAAAACAAAAGCTGGGCTCTGGGGAAAAGCCTAACTGTTGCTATGGCAACCAGCCGCGCACACTGAAATGGGGGCGATTTTATTTTGAAGGACAGTCCTCTTATCTCCCCCCCCTTTGTCCTTTATTCCTCCGTCTGTGAGATGATCAAAGGTATGGCAGGTAGATAAAGCGTGGCGGTAACACGACAGGGAGACGAACGGAGGGCGAGCTTTGGAAGGGGGGGGGAGCCGTTTGGTAAAAAGAGATGTGGAGCTTTCAAAGGGTAATCTGCTGAGATACTGTGTTAAATCACAGCTGGGCAGTTTTACAGCGGTTAGTCTCTTCACTGTGACCTCCTCTAAACACATTTGACTTTGACAGTAATGACCAGTGTTATTCCTCCCTGTATGACACACAGGATTATGGTACAGGGTGCGTTTAAGGTGATGTAGTCAGAGTTGGGTTTGCAGTGCATCATGGGTTTATTCTGAGTGTTTCCTCCCACATCGATGAGAGACTTACTCCCCCGTTCATTGCTGGAAACCGTACGTAGGCAGGAGAAGTGGGTTACACGCAGGAAACAGAAAGCTCCTGAGGGATGACACAGGAAAAAACAACAGCAGCGCCCGACATCCCAACGATAAGAAAGGAAACTTAAGCATGAGAGACGTTGCATCAGTTCATTTCCACTAGAATTCAACTTCTACTCATCTGAGCAGAGCGTGGAAGAGGAGGATGTTTTGATTCACAGTTACACACAGGCAAAGTGATGTAGTGTTAAAGGGAAAGGTAGGTGCCCTGGAACTTGCTATCAGAGATCAGCGTACTCCAAAAGTATTTCATGAGACGCATGGTACTTTGTCTCATTGGATTTCTGCTTTGTGTGACAGGACAATCCAGCATGTTCACAAAGCAAATAGCAGTATTTCTTACATTTGGAAATAAGACACTTTAGTAGCTCCAAGGCTGGATGATTCATTTTAATGAGAAAAATTATTGGGGTTCAGCAAATTCTGACTTTAGAAATAAACTTTCAGTGACATAACAAGTGAATTCTTAAGTAGAGTTTTGCACTTTGTTGGAAATCTAAGCTAAAGTTTTCTACTAATTCGCATATGACTTTATTCATGATAATGACAGAAATGTTCTTCCCTGTTTAATTAATAAAATTTTAAGACCACATAACAGTTGAAACCATTGCTTTAAGTGAGTAGCATAGCAGTACAATAGCCTTCCCTGTATATTTAATATGCACAGAATAATATCAATATTATTTGAGCTTTTAGCTTAATTAAAGGAGTATTGCTAAACTAGCTGGTAGCATCTGTCCCTCAATTAGTCTTAAGTGTGTTTCCTATTTGTGTTGTGGATAAAGTATTCAGAGCTTCTTGATTACCCGTTTCTGTGATCTAGAGGTTTGGGCTTTAATGTAATATTAAAAAAATATGGGATTGTTTTGCACAAATTTTGAATAGCTCAAGTGTAGCAGTAGTATTTTGATACCTTCATTATGTTATATAGCCGGTCAGAGTAAGTTTGGACAGGAAGCTGAGAAAGTCACACAACTGTTATTAACTAAAGAAATAAAATACGTCAGGATTTGATAATTTGATTGAATATGCTGATAGTAAAGTAAATGCCTAAATAAGCAGACTACCAGGACGTTAAGTAGGCTGTGGTGTCTCTCACCGTATGAGTGGTTTAAGGGTCCTTTTGTAAAATCTCATTTGGATTCATTACTTTCATTGTCCTTAACACTGAAGTGAATCATTTTAAACTTAAATTCTAGCTAAAAAAAGATAAAACATTAAAGCATAGCAACGTAGCATAGAGTTATGCATGATGTGATGCCTGTGAGTAAAGTTCATGGTCACATTTTTTCATTGCTTGGGTTTTTGTGCCGTTATGTTTTTTTCTTTTTTGATTGTATGTAAGATGTTTTCTCAAGTCTGGGACAACTCTGCAGCAGCACAATATCTGGTTTGAATTGTATTTTTTACTCTCATTGAATGAATATTGCACTGCCTGCGATTAAAACTTGCAGTGGTCCATATTGCAGTTAATTGTGCAGCCCTATCATATATCATGATATACACTCTGCATTTGCAATTAACATTGAAGCTGTAAGTATATAGGCTCAACCTACATTTTATTTGGCATCTTAATCAGCTAAGCAACTAGTAACTCTACCTGTCAGATAGGGCTGCAGCTCACGATTTCATTATCATGAGGAATGTACACTCAGATTTTTAAGTTTTGCATTAAAATCAATGATGAGTCCATCAGATTGCTTGCCAAAGATACTCTGATTCAGTTCAGAGAGGAGGAGGAGGATCGATGATCTTTCTAGCACAGCTGTCAGATAATAGTAGTGCAGTCAACAGTAGAATTTCTCCCTGTAAAATGCAGCTAAGTAGAATTTTTAAAGTAGCATCAAATAGAAATAATCAAGTGCACCGACCCTAAAGCTGTATGTAATTACTGCAGTAAATGTACCAAGTTACTTTGCAGCACTGCTGATGGGATGCACTCGAAATGTTCTAATCTTTGCCTTCTGTATGAGTACAAACACCTTAAAGACTACGTCTGCTGCATTGCTGCATGTTGACCAAACAAAAAATTCACAAGCTGCTCCTACTTAAAATATATATAGAGGTAAATCTGCTGTATGTTGCACTGTTCCATCCTTTTTCACTTCATATCTTCTGCAGGGCCCTGTGTGAGGCAGTGCAGAATTCCCAGGAGAGGAGAATTCAGCTTGGCCTGGAACTGATCCAACTCTCCCACCACTCAAATCCACTTCACCTCCAAAATAACGAACCTCCCGTCACCCTGGGATCTGACTCCAGTCTCCGACACCTCCATCTTCTTGTGTCCGCCCCCAAACCTTCCCTGACTCTGGTTCTCCTCCTCTCATCCCCCCCTGCTTCGGTGAGCCATGGCGATACCTTCAACCCAGGAGTTTCACTGGCAGAGCCTGGCACGACTGCCCAGCGGCCGCGTCTACCACACTCTGTCTGAGGTGGGGGGGCAGATGTATATGATGGGGGGATGCGATGCTGCAGGGAGGCCTTGCCCCGGCCTGGAGCTCTACTCCCCTGAGGTACCTAATCAATACAGCCTGGACACTATCTGATATTTCTTTTTTTCAAATTAAAATATACAGTTGTCAACTAAAAAGTAACATGACAAGTGATGAGTCAGATCAACAAACACATACAAGTAATAAAAACAAACAAAAAAACAGATCTGACACACATTAACCAAACACTCTGAGCTGTGTTGTGACATTTCCCCTGTGCACCGGAAACAACGGAAGAGGAAGTGAGTAAACTAGCTGTAAATGCGATGCAAATCCCAGCAGCCAGGTAAAGATGCAGAGAGGCAAAACCTAGCAAGAGTGCAACCTCCAATATAAAGAAAACTTGTGTAGCTATGCTGCATGATGTTTGAAGAAGTTTGTTGTTCGTGTTAGTGTGACATATGTGGCATCCATGCAGCATCTGTTCCGTCCTGTGTGCCGTCAGCTTGGTGAGTGTGTCACATGTATGCAAGGGAATATGATGTCTGTATACAACCCTTTGTTTTCTAACAAAGACTAACTTGTTTGAATTATTAAACGTGAGCAGGTTTTGCGACAGCTGACTTGTGCTTCATCATCTGTGGCTTCATCTGTATCTGCTTCGCCTGAATACAGTTGCCTGTCCCTGTTTGCAGGGGGACCGCTGGATGAGCTTGCCCCCCATGCCCACCCCTCGTGCCGGTGCAGCTGTTGCAGTGCTGGGAAAACAAATCCTTGTGGTTGGAGGAGTTGGAGAAGACCAGAGCCCCCTGAAAGTGGTGGAGATGTACAACATGGAGGAGGGCAGGTGGAGGAAGAGGAGCGCCCTGCGGGAGGCCTTGATGGGTGTATCCATCACAGTCAAAGGTACACGCCTTAACAATGTGTATGCTAACTGTCAGTAAAATGTTTGGTTTACTCTCCTTTTAGTTTAACAGTACTTCTCTCTGAACATATGAATATTTATTGGGCCAAATTAATCAGTTTTCAGAAAAGCTTTTATTTTTTTATATACACCAGTCAGAAACTAGAGATGAAACCCCCGTTCATATAAGAAATAAGAAAATGTGTCCACACCAGGTCATATCATCAGCAGTGCTGCATGAAAGGTGAAAGCATCTGTGAGGGAGAAACACTGTCACAAAGAAGTTAAAAATCATCGCATTATTCCTTAGCTTATCAGCTCTGTATATTTTTTAGAGTCCTATTACATATCTGTTAGATTAAGTGAGACCGAGCTTAGTTATTATGAACAATAATATAGAGTAATACATGTGAAAATATACCAAAAGTAAAATATGATAGTTATTTATATGATAGCATTTGTTGTTAAATGTGTTGTCGAACTCAATTTTAAATTCAGGATTTTTTTTATTACATTACATTAGTGTAATTTTATCCTATAAGGATTGTCAGTCTGTATATTCTGTCCAGAATCCTGCTGGAAACAGGATTTTGTTTGTCAGCAGTCAAAGGTGAACTGGATAGGCAAAATCAATTTATACTTATAAGATCGCCACCTCGAGATGCCTTTAATACCAGTAAAGCAGCAAAACTAGAGGCTGCAATGTGAAGTTTAATGCAAACTATCCACATGCACTAAACTTTATACTGTAAAGACTGAAGGTACAGAATGAATGTACCGTCACAGCACAGCAGGAAACAATGCGAGGACCGCTTCAAATGATGTCAAACTGCAAAACATTTTGGGGAACCTGACATTGCACAACAGCAGCATCCATCAAGAACACAAACAAAAAGAAGGAGTGTGTGTCTGCATGCGATGACAGTGATCTGTCATAATGCTGTGACATTTCCAGTATGAAGGCATTACATGGCCAAACCTCAGCAGGAATCGAGATTTAGTGTGATATTAGAGCACAGCTGTAATCTTTTGATTAAATTCAAACAGTGACACATCAGCCAGTCTGGTCACAGTCTGGATGCAGCATGAATCTAATGGTGCATTGAAGTTACACACCAAAGACAACAGATGTAGTTTTTTCTCTACATTATATGTCGTGCCTCAGTTTTGTATTTGATTCATTTTAATCACAAACTTGTTTTTCTTTGAGCTCTGATTTTTCTTCACTGTCAGAACTCAACAACTCTAAAAACATGGAGTGATGTCTTTGTTAAGAAAATACATTACCGTAATTTCCGGACTATAAGCCGCTACTTTTTTCACACGCTTTGAACCCTGCGGCTTAAACTACGATGCGGCTAATTTATGGACGAAAATAAACAGCTGTAGCTGACAGCTGTAGTGGTTTTAGTTGTAAAATTTAGTGGGTGCGGCTTATAGTCCGAAAAGTACGGTAATATGTGTATTTCAAGTGAATTAACATTAGTAAGTTTTGGGTCTAAAGTGTAGAGAACAAACTCAGAGAAGCCAAATTCATGGTGAACTTCAGATAAGTTTTAAAGTGTTTAAACAACACTTCAAACAACAGTTCAATACAATGAATTTTAACCAAGCCGACTTGGATAAGTTTTCCCTTTTGATGTCAATGGAGCAATTTTGGGGCTTGGACTCTTGGATTTATTCTCCCGTCTTGGGACGAGTCCAGCAG
Source organism: Ctenochaetus hawaiiensis (assembly GCA_029783645.1). Classification (NCBI taxonomy): domain Eukaryota; kingdom Metazoa; phylum Chordata; class Actinopteri; order Acanthuriformes; family Acanthuridae; genus Ctenochaetus; species Ctenochaetus hawaiiensis. The sequence continues at coordinate 25,510,175 of JAPZDY010000012.1, read as the reverse complement.
TCTACATAAATAAACAGTCTGCTCAGAGAGCATCTTTTCAGCTGTGGATGGGTTTGTGTTCAGTCCAGCGGTACATTGGTCCGTGTCTGCACGAACACAGATAGATGCTGGATACGCTCAGACTTACCGGCTCCATCTCGCTGCCCTCTCCATCTCCCGGACCAATCAATCCACAAGCCCTTCGCTTGCAGTTCCATCTACGAACTCATCCCCAGCAACTGAAAAAGAGACAAATAGTCTGACAAAATGATCGATAGGCCAAAATTAATATAAATATGCTTTTTTTAAATGGATAGTCAGTCACCCAGTTGACTAAATGATGTCATTTATATTGACATTTGTAGAATCATTATTTTCCAGATATTAGATAATGAACTTTAGGTAATGAGCTTTGCTATCACCTGAAATGAATATTGAGTGTTTTGGAAACTTTGTTTTTACTTTTTTCTTACTTATGTAACATAGATGTGTTGAGGTTCGTATTAAAAGTAAATGCGATGTACTCAAAACTTAAAAAAACAGGAATGGATTAAAGAAAACTGGATATTATTTTCCTGTATCTGCCATTTAAAGCTGGATTTTCTCTTGTATCACCCCACTTCCATTCTTATGCTGGAGGTGTCATGCCAAAGTGCCAGACATGCAATTTTTATTCTGTAGCTGTACTCACTGTCCTTTCCATGTCTGTCACAGTCTCCTGCCTCGTCACAAACTCTCGAGCTTTGCAGATTTTTAGCACTTTGGAGAAAAAAAAGTGTAAATGAGATGTTTCTATCAGCTGCAGCTGCTCTTTTACAGCTGATTAATGTTGAGCAGGCTGTTATTGTTTGACTGATTTGAGGGACATTTTGAAAAGGTTTTCATGCATGGATGTCTCAAATACTAAAACTGGGAGCTCTGGCTGTGTGTTTGTGTGTGTGTAGATGGCAGGGCTCTGGCTGTCGGGGGTATGGGTGCTGACCTGCTCCCTCGCAGCATCCTGCAGCAGTATGACCTTCGAAAGGACGTGTGGGCGCTGCTTCCTCCCATGCCGACCCCACGATACGATGCCAATACACATCTGCTGGCCAACAAGCTCTATGTGGCAGGTACACACACACCCACGTGGGCGTGTTTACTTTGTGTGCTAAACAACACAAATTATTTCTCACAGTTCAAACAGGCACTCTGCTAGCTTCTACACAGCTGTGATGAGCGGTATTCTTTCCATACAATCTTATAGGTGGGCGTCAGTGTAAGCGACCAGTCAAGGCCTTCGAGGTGTATGACACAGAGACTCGCTCTTGGGCTACATTACCCATGATGCCATGTAAACGCTCATATGGGGGTGTGATATGGGACACAGCTGGGAGGATGTGTCTGCTCGGAGGACTGCGGCAGGGAGGAGGACACCAGAGCTCCAAGTTCACCAAAAATGTCAACATTTTTGACACCAACCAAGGTATGGAAACAAATTTTCCTCCAGTTCTGTCCCTTTTATGTGATTTGATGACAGTTTATTATTTTGTCAATTACCTATGTCAGACTTGCACATAAAGTTAAAGATTAAGCACCTGAATGTTTTTTTTATTTGTCAGTTTGTTTTGATGTTGACTTATCCAGCAGAAATCCCAGAAGCAGCACAAATAAAAATGGAAATTCATTTTAAATAGATACAAAACAAAGAGAGAATACAACAATATAAATCACTGCAGGTAGCAGCAGGTGAGGTGCAGTAAAAACCATCCAAAAAAATTGGTATTAGCATCAACAGTCTCTTGAACTTACAGCAGAGACTCCAAAGCATTCAAAGAAATTAGATAGAAGTTGAAATCATTTTGCTCTCCATCACAGTCCGAAAGTGCCAAATACCTCAAAACCCTTTTTTCAAAACTCTATTTAAGCATCTGGCGTAGATAACAGCACTGTGATCACAAGGACTACTGTTCAAGAGTCTTATGGGAAATATAATTACTAACCTGAAATGTAAAAAGTCAAAAAATGCCTTTGAATGCCTCAGTTATTTTAAGCGTGATATAATTTCAGTGAAGGGTTAGAAATGAGGACGAAATATGAAGAGGGACTGAGGACTTCGGAGGCATGTGTGCAGCACATAACACTGCTTTATATTCAGCCCTGTCTTCAGAACTTTGAATGGTTAGTTTTGTTGAAAGGTGAAGGTTATGCTGTCCAGAGGCTGTCAAAGAAATAGTTCTACATTTTGAAATTTTTGTCATTTTGCTTTAATAAAAAATGAAGTCTCTGTTAGCTGTGCTTTCAAATACAGATGGAAGGAGAGATGTTCCATTTTTTCCTCTACAATACTGATACCTGAACTTAATGCATTGACCAATGAAAAGTATTGATCAGACCAGATGATTAAAACATGGACTGGTGTACTGGCCAATACCTGATCATTCTGCATTCTGAGCAGTGTCAATAAGAATTTCCAATGCTCACATCCATATTATCCATATTAGAACCTCCCTCAGTGGAGAAACAAAACAGAAACCTCCTCTGTTAACAGACATGGTTAAAAAAGTTTTGGTTTGATTTTCTGAACAAGCACAAAGGGTCAGAATCTAGCAACCCCTCTGGCATTATGAGACTTTGGGACGCTGCGCGTGGTCGCTGTACATGCCCAGAAATTTTATTGCGGATCAACTATTCAGGAAGTTACTCCCCGTAAAACCATCAAATGTCACTTTTACATATTCAAAATACACAACCTTTTTATTTAGTTTCACACATGGAAGTCTGTTCACGGGTCTTAATGTGTACCACTGCATTTATTAAAAAAGTCTTATGAGCTCGGTATAATGCCTCAAGTGATGAGTCAGCTTTCTTTAGGGGCTAAAGAATAAAAGTTGGATATGAAAAAAAATCTGAAGGCGGTACTTTAAAAGATTAGTTTTGTAGGATTGTGTAACCTGCTTCTAATCCTGAGCTGAGAGACTCTGCAGACTCATTTTTTAAACTTAAGACCCTAGAGACTTTTGGGTAATATCCCTTTAGCTGCTGCTAGCAAAGCACATCCATATCCCTAGCTTAAATTTAGGCTTTGCAGTTGCATCGTGGGTAGTGTAGGTAAAAGAAGAATGCTTGAATTAATGACACCACCCATCAAGCTCTGCTTCATTTGTTTTATTATTTTTAACGTCCAACATTGTCACTACAGTAGAATTCTGGACTTGGTTGAGTCCTCGTTTAGCTAACTACAAAAGCTGTCTCTCCATACTTCCAGCCTTAATCAGTCCCTCCAGGATTTCGCGGGCGTTTTTCATGATTGTTGCGGCCTAAAATGCCTGAATTCGCGGCAGCTT
>JAPZDY010000012.1:25404800-25419301 GCA_029783645.1 Ctenochaetus hawaiiensis | reverse complement strand
TGTATCGGGTGCTGGCCCGTCTGTTAATTTTTAAAAGTCTATGTGGCCCCTGAGCCAAAAAGTTTGCCCACCCCTGGGCTAGATCATTTGGTGCTGAGAGATGCATTTGCATGCATTCAATAAAGGAAGCTAAAGTCAAGAGTTCAGGCTGAGGATGGTTCTGTTCACATCCTGGCACTGGACCTGTTGAGCAGATAAAGGTAGAGTATTTCATAACCTGGCCAGCTGCCGAGTCCCTACTGATGTCTTTGTTTTGATGGCTGTTAGATTAAGCCCAGCATGTGGCTTATATAACTGAAACAGTAATAGCCGACTGGATTAGGGAGTCTGAGGCATGCAGCGCCAGCAGATGTTTGCTTAACTCAGTGTATCAGGTCACTTTAGTCTCTTCCTTGGTTACACAGCCAGTCGCACTGTCCTGTCCACGACAGTAAACAGTCAGTTTTTTGTGGTTTAAAGCCGACTGTGTAGTGGCACAGATGTTAATGGGCATTTTTAAAGACTAAGCTGACTGTGACACGTGTGATCTGTAATGTTCCAGTGTGATGTAAAATGATTTCAGCAGAGATTAAAGAGAATACTGGCCACCTCAGAGATCAGCTGTGCGATATGTTATGCGACGGGAGAATTGAACAGCAACAGGTGAGGCAGAGGCAGTAAACAAGGTAGATACTTCCAAGGGGAGGGTGTGTATGTGTGCCTTCCTCTTGCTTCACTCCCATTTCCAGCTACGGGGCTCACTTTGGATTAAGCCACATAAGCCCATTACAGTCAGCCTAGGGGTCTCTGCTCAGAGCGCCCATACGGTTGGCTGAGACGCTAAGTCAGTGACTCAACCCTGTCTCCATTAGCCAATAATACCCTTTTTCCCACCAACACATGCTGATGACCTGAAACAATCAGCACACATCATGTGACAGAAGCTGAACACATGCAGGAATGTTCAGTAGGCCTGTGACACATGTACAAAAATGCAAAAGGGCAAACATTAAATGATGATTAAATAAATCATAAGTCAAATGTTTGGAGTTTGATCTTTAAACTCATTTCTGAGGGAGAGACCCAGCTTTGTGGGTGTAGTGACTTACAAACACGGTGCAGTGCTGTAAATGTCCACAGAGAGCTTGTTCCTGTGCTGCTAGGAGACAGCAAGCTGCGTCCCCACTGAGCCTGTTTACTGCCATTGTATGTTGGTCCCAGGTCTCCTCACTGCACATACTATATGTGATGATACTAAAACAATGAAGAACTGTTTTGATCAGGCACAGTTTTTAGAAGTATTTCTCTTACTTTCTTCTACAAGAACCGGTGATATGTTTGCAGAAATTCAGCACCATCATAAAAGTCAGAGAAAAGAACCTTAATGTGTGTGAAAAAGCTGAACCCCCTTCCCTTCTCTTCCTCTGTGCTCCTTCTCCAGAATCCAGCAAGAGGTTCCTAGCAAGGCTGTGCTGGAGGAGGAGATGGTGTGGATGAAGGAGCATCTCTCGACACTGGGCTCCCCTGTGGTGCTCTGTCACAATGATCTACTATGCAAGAACATCATTCACAACAGCAAAGAGGGTAGGAACCTTTTGCCTTAATAGCAGGTTGCTGGTCTGGTTGTCATCCTCTGCTAACCCTGATTAAATAGTCCCCCACACTGTTGCCATCCAATGACTGATCTCAGTCAGCTGCAAAAGTGATGGATATATGCGATGTGATTAGTGACATATTTTTAGACAAGGGCTATAAATAACTGTTGTTTTGTCAACGAATTGTTGTCTAAGTAAAAAAAAGTTGGAAAAAAAGCTAATTCCCTTTTTTCAGAGATTTTGACTTAACGATGAAAGTCAAAACTAACAGCAAATATCCACATTAAAGCTTAAGCTGGTGAGATTTTCTTATTATTTTTAAACATAGCTATTATAACAATTTAACAGCTAACAGCAATTACTGTTAGTTTTCTATTAATTCAAATTTGATCCTTGAACATTGAAGCTATATTTTAGACTTCATCCATAACTGCTAACATGTCATCTGTTTCTGAATATCTCATCTTGATAAGGAAGAACACACACACTAATGCAGGCGCATGAAAAACATTGCATGGCTGTTGAATAGAAACTGAATCTTGGGTCCTTTTTCTGGCAGATTAGCTGGAACGTTATCTGACATGAGAGGAATGAAAGAGAAATGTCCCCTCAGGCAGACTGACTGTTTAATCATTTATTTGAATTTTCTCTGTGCATCCCAATAACAGTCGAGTATGAATATTTCTCTCATCTTTTGTAAAGCTGTTAAACTTTGGGCATTCTGTGGCTGTGCTGTTGCTGGAAGGACATGTCTTAGCACTTCAGGGTGTCATTGCCCTGACTTGAGCACTCCTAAGACTGAAACATCTTCATTTTAGTGGCCAGAGGAGATAGATTGGCTGTTTTTGAGCACATACACCATTACACTTTTTCTCCTGCTGTCCCCTTGTCTCCCAGGTCATGTTCGCTTCATAGACTATGAATACTCCAGCTACAACTACCAGGCCTTCGACATCGGCAACCACTTCAATGAATTTGCAGGTCTGTCGAGCCACAGTGTGATTTGTACATTAGCGTTAATGTTGTGTCTGTACAGTGCGGCTCATTGTACAACTGTGTGTCTGTGTGTGGGGTCAGGAATGGCCGAGCTGGATTATGGGCTCTATCCCAGTCGAGAAATACAGATGGACTGGCTCAAAGTGTACCTGCAGGCATACAAGCTCTTCACCAAGAAAACAGAAGACGTCAGTCTGAGAGAGCTGGAGACGCTTTATGTACAGGTCAACAAGTTTGCTTTGGTGAGAAGGAATAAGTTCATACACTCTAATACACTGTTTCTGTGAAACTCGCACCCACACTTCTCATATTACTCTTATCTGACTTTGAATTTATCTCTCGTAAGGCTTCTCACTTCTTCTGGGGCTTCTGGGCGCTCATCCAGGCCAAATACTCCACCATCGACTTTGACTTCCTAGGGTAAGTCGCTGTGAACTTTCAGACTGTGTGTGGTGACCCCCCCTGCACATGATATTACACAAGTGATACGTCTGTCTGTTTGTCTGGAGAATCTGTCAGTGTGCTTTAAAGAGAGTGTAATGAAAGGCTGAAACCGAAAACCCAAAGGCCAAAGTGTCTGTCATTTCTTTTGTGAGCATCAATGTCACTTCCTGCCCACATGCCTGTATCACCACCCTTGCCTCCCCTGGTGGTCCACAGAGAGGAAGTAGACATGAGAAGGTTTGTGAGTGGCAACCTGATCTCTCCTGCCTCACTCACACAGAGGCAGTGCTAGAATGAATTTTTAGTAATACTTTGTATTTTTGACTGATTCTGCTCATAAGAAAACTGTTGCAAAGAAAGATGATGTATTAAAAAATCAAACCAATGCCAAAACTTCATTTTTGTTAAGATATAAGCACATATATCTGTGATATTTGTTCTCAGTCGTATGCCTCTTTGGTAAAAATTGCACAGAAAAAGAAAAGTGAGAATGAGGTAAGAATCTATCAGAGTCCTACAAAGATTCAATTTAGAATTGTTTTTCAAATCAGATTGAATAAATACAAAGGGGACACTATTTTGATGCTGTTTTTCAAGCAATGCTAACTGGTTACAATACAGGTCACTGTTTGACTGAACAGTAAACTACCAAGGATAAAAACCTTTTCGCTTTTATATCTTGCAGGTATGCTGTGCAACGTTTCAAGTGGTACTTCATGACCAAACCTGCGGTGATGGCCATGCAGATCCCAGAATGACAGGAAACAGGCCGGCAGAATGTGGAGAAAAGAAAGGAAGAAGAGGGGAACAACTTTGATGGTGGGGCTTTGTGTAGAGTGGGAACCCTTCCCTGTGAGCCAGCACCTGACGGACCTCTGCTTGGTCCACCTGGCACCCTTTTCAACAACAAGCGCAATTACTCATTCATTCCTCCAGCTTAGCTCTGTGTCCGTCGCAACTTCAGCTCAAGATTTCTAAAACACCCCAGAGCTCCTTGCATATGTGTGTGTGTATGTATGCTAGTGTGTTATTAATTTATCTTTTATTTATCTTGAAACCCAACGTTGTGCTTTCCCTCTTAGGGCAGCTGAGCCAGGCATAGTGAGCACAGCAGACCCAGAGTTTAAGGTAGGGATTACTGACTCCAAACTTGCTTTATCTTAAGTCACTCTGGCACCAAAGTGTTCCACAGTGCTGGTAATAAAGGTCAAAAGACAGATGAGGCTGTTAAGGAGGGTTTGTTGCTAACATCACTGACAGATAGCTTGTCCTGTCCTCTGTGTGCTTTATCTATGGCTCAGTGTCATGGCCTCTTTATAGTTAGACGCTGACTACAGAAGCATTTCACTTTGGATTCCTCAGATTGTGCATGTGGTGTGTATGGTCAGACCAGTTCCTCCTCCATGTGCTGATATTTCAGGCTTTTACATTTATATCTGTGTGATCTTCCTTCACCTCCATCTTTGGTGCTAAGTTCTTGTAGCTGTGCAAGTTCTGCTCTGTGCTTCCCAGAGCTCACCTGTGCATCAGACACTGGATGGTACTCTGCCGTCTCTCTTTTTTTTTCCTTGGGTTGTTGCAGTTCGAGCTTTTATCAGTGCCCTTTCTGGTAATTTCAATCAAACTGCTGCTACTACCAGAAATGTTCAACCAACCTTTCTGTAGGCTAGTGGACCAACCCGACACTTGAGTGTGTGGAAGGGCAAATGTGAAAGCATTTCATGGAATGGATGTTGGTTGAATTACTATTGTGTTATAGCAATTGATTATAGAGAGAGGCTATATGTGCATTTATTTATATGTAGACATAGTGGGTTTCTTGTCATCTCAGGTAAAAAAAAAACTGGCATTTTGGTTTCCTTTAGTAAGTGCTGTTTTTGGTTGAATTGGGAGTTGACACTGAAGGTGGAGGGTCATAAATGTTGGTTTATAAAAGAGGACCTGAGTAAATGCCACTTTAAACTCTGTGTGCATTTCTGTCCTCAGACCTTTTTCCACCTTCTTGACTTTTATGGTTAGAGTGAATCGCTCTGTTAAACTTTCCATTTAAACTTTCCAGACCTCTTGGAAAATCACAACCTGGGTCGACCTCGTTGCCATTCTCTCCTCCCCTCTTTAATGCCCTCCTGTTTCTCCTCTCATCCCATTTTTGGTTCATACTTGGACAGTAGCACCGGTTCCACAAGGTATCACAGCATCAGTCTGCTCTCAACCCCACACTGAAATCCGTTTCTGCTCACACCCCAGATTTAGAGCAAAAGTTTGTTTCATAATCAGACATTGCATAAGTTAATATCCAGGGTCACATCACGTCTGGCTTCCAAAAGAGGCAGAAATGGCTTATCAGTGTTGATGTCATGTGATCAGCCTTTGCGTGGATGGGAAAAGGTGGCATCTGAAAATGGAAAAAAACCCAGACAGCATATCTGTCAAAGTAAAAATGCAAGAACTCTGAGCTTGAAGGGGCTCTCCACCAAGTTTACACATTAAAGTCTGTTTAGTGCAGGGGAGTTGGAAAAAGTTACCAAAGGCCTTTTTGTCTCCAGAGGGAGCTGCAAATCCAGTATCCAATTAATGTCTTCAAGTGATGTCACCTGGATCAATGTTTGTTGGGTGTGAAGACTACAAGATTGACATTTGACATGAACTTGACATTTGCAGTTTACAATTCAAAGTTTCCCTTGTACATCTTTAGTCTGCAAGCCTAAGCTGAAATGACTCACTGATGTCACTGAAGTCTATGGCTGCAACTGATTATTTTAGGGCTGCAACCAGTTTTCTTCCTAGTATTTTGATTGTTATTGAATAATTGTGTGACCTATGAAATTAGTGAACAAAATTAAGAAACACTCATCAAAATACCTGAAGCACAATATTTGCTCTTTAACAGTCACATTTCAAAACCCAAACTCGTCTATTTGATTTAATGATCTATGGCAAATAGATGCAGAAAATCCCCCAGTTATATTAGCTGCAAATGCATGATGTGGTTGTTCCCTTTTTTTTTTTTTTTTTTAACAATATTTGCTGGAACAATCACTGTGTATAAGTAAATATGACCAGTGAACTGATCTTCATGTGTTAAACTCAGTGAAGTGCCCCTTCAGTCAGACTGTTGGTCTTAGTGGCCCTTTGTTCTCATGTTCTGTTTTTGTGATCACTTCTACTTCAGTAGCCTTTATAATGAACAGATTTAGTCCAACATTGACAGCTTTCATTCATTTGGCCTTGAATTAAATTCTGCACATATATTAAAGTCGTAAGTAGCTCTGTATTTGGCCTTTCGAAATGACCAGATAATTTAAAATCTAACCACCTTTCCCTTCTGAAGAACAGGATTTACTTCTTCACACTCAGGAATGGATTTGATCTTCAGATGATGTCCTCTGAAGCTGTTCATACATGTTTGGCTCTGGAAAAGGGATTTGTTCCCGCTCTCAAATTCAGTCTTCGAAAAAGTCCCTGTGGTCCCTATATGCCCTGCAGGGGGAGACACTGAGCTCTGACCTTCGCTATCTACTGCCGGTCTCGTGTTACTGAGGTTTAATAATTCACCAAGTGAGCAGCAGCCCCTTTAGAACAGCACAAGAGACAGAGACCAGCTGATGTTAACGGCCGTGGTTTCCCAAGGATCAACATAAGTGCATTTAGATGGATCAAATTTATATCCAAAATGAATTCATTGTTTTTAGATTCTTCAACATGTTGATTAAAGTCCTCATAATGTGGATTTTAACTCAGGGGCTGCGTGAGGCTAAATGGGTTTTCACAGTTGCTTGGAGAAATATTACTTACGTGATGGCCAAAAGTTCCTGTTGTCCGGTGATGACATCATCTTGTCCATCATTTTTTTTCATTTCCTGGTTTTAGGAAAATAAAAGTGGCGTAATCTGCTCGGTAGATTTGCAGACAAAGGCCAAATTAGTGAGCTGCTGCTTGTATTCACAATTTTAATACCTTGGTAGGAATTCACCCACGATAAAAAACTCTTTGCACTCCATGAATGAATTCCTCCATTTACTTGACAGAGGACCCGATACTTGAGTGGTCCTCATCTGTTGACACAAGTCAGCATTTTGGGAGAGAAAAGTCTGGGGGGAAGGTTTCCTAAATGATGTCTGACACCGCTGTGGTCTCTGATCATAAAGACTAGCACTACATGTCGGGCTGAACTCAACCCTCAACCCTGAACACATTTCACACAGAACTGAAGTTGTCCGAAAATCTTTACACTCATCCATGAGTGTGATAATATTTTTGTCAGCCATTCGGGCCACTGGTCACCTTACCCAAAGTGGTGTATGGCTCCAGGGATGAGCTGATGTTGATGAATCGGTTTAGGTGTGTTCCGAAGGCTTCAACAGGTGTCACACACTGTGTCCTCAAAGCACCGATGTACACTTATCCTGTTTCTCATTGTTCTCCCCTTGAGAATAAAACTGTGGCACTGTTCGGTTTAATAAAGGCACAATCCATAATCAGATGAGGCCCCTTCCATCAAAAATCAGCATGTAAGCTTAACCCTTCTATCAGTCTCAGAATAATGAAAAAGTAGCTGAATACCAGGCTGTTTTTAACAACTTTATACGGTCCGTTGCTCAACCTTGCATTTGTAACATTATCCAACAGTGATGCCAGAGTGCACTGACACCTCCACATCACTGCAGCAAGGCCTCAGAGGTCAGCAAAGGTTTTCTGCAGGTGTTGAGTTGCTTTTTAAATACACAAACACAAGTTAATTATTTGACAGTGATTTTAACTCAGAGTTCCCATGCCAGCTCTTTTTGTTCAGCTTCGTAAACAAATGAACTTTGCTGACATTAATTACTTTTCAGTATTTTTTATCTTCAACCCAACGGTGCTTAAGTCACATGCATATTATCCCTTAAAGATTTTATTATTGAAAAATATAGGGATTGGGCCTTTACAATTCACAGGCAAAATGAGACCAATGACATTTTTACCAAAAAGTTAGCTGAAGTTAGCTTAAGTTTTTGCACTGACAAGTAAGTCTGATGTTTTTCTTTTGCAGAAGTTGTAGATCTACAGAATAAATGAAGTATAAATGCTAACAGGCATCATTTTCGTGTTTTTTCTTATTAGCACTAGTCACTAAAATGACCTTGTTGACAATTTTTCCAAAATGCTACACGCTTGGTAAGGTGAAAAGAAGCCAAACAAGCAGACACATAAGTAAGTCATCGACAACTTTTCCTGTTTTGAGACAAATATAAATATTTCATATGTTTTTGTGATGACCGTTAGTATCACAGACGGGCTGTATGAATGTCCTGTTCCCGGCTGGCTGTCAGATGTTTCACTCTCTTCATGTTTGAAACAGTTTTAAACAGGGTTTTTTTCTTTTTTCGCGTGCATTTCACACCTTTCTTTTTGTTTTGTTTTTTTTTCTAATTGTACCAAAATGATTTGTGTCGGTGGGTTTGCATTGCAGTTCATTTGAGATTAATTATTTTTGTGTTTGAATGTACTAACTCAACTAATTTCATTTTAAGAAACACTGTACAGATAACTGATTTTGTTTCCTTTGTATGCAGACACTGTATTTACTGACTGTAAATGCTTGTAACGCTTGTGTAAAGGGACCCAGCATTTGGCTTGCAGATGTGGCTTTGTAATTGTACTCATTTGCTGTTACAGCAGATGCTGCGTCAATGTGTGCAGTCGGCAGAGATGGAGGATGTAAATACTGTAAGAAATACTGTGAAAAAGCTGTACAGTGATCCTTCACACCTCTGTAGGAGTAGAAAGAAGAATTACTTAACAGTTGTCAGTAAATATTTCCATTAAAATGTATAAAGTAATAAAAATTCCTGAATGCTTTTTGATTTTTCTGCAAGTTGATGAAATCCACAACCACCAATGTTTGAATTTTGTTCTGTTGACACTGTAGTGCTCTCCTGTTTGTCGCTGTGTGCCAGCTGACCCAGGGCCTTGGCCTTAACAAGAGGAAGGATGAGGAAACTTGTGCTGTGGGACTTCCTGCTAAAACACACTTACACACACGCGCAGGCTAAATCAAACCGTGGTGGTGACTCCTTGTACACTAGGCATAGAGGTTTTCATGTCTCTGATTTATCTGTCGTTTTCTGGTCACTCTCACATCATTACCTTGTTTTATTTAAACACTCGAATCAAAGCAGAGGAAGATACCTTCAGTCTGTGGTGAAGATGTGTCATAAAGCAGTAAAAAGAAAACTGGTAAAGACATGACTTTAAAAGATTATTATAGCAACAGTCTTTCACAGCCAGCCCTATCTTTACAGCAAGGTCTGACTGTACCCATTATCAGTCAGCCACAGAGGAAAATAACTCTGACTTGTCTGTATTTCTTTAAACCAATCACAATCATCGTGCTGGCTCTAAGCCAAGAATTGCAGAGACAGGGATGGTGAGCAGACTGGCGCCTGTGGCAGTCGCCCAGCGGCAGGCTCGGACACATTCTGTATCTGGTAAGTCAGACTGTAACACCAACAGGTAAAACAATTTTCGTCTTCTCTCTGAGTCATCCACCTGAGTGACTAAAACTACTTTTATGCCAAACCACATTTATGAATGAAAGCATTTTTGAAAGTTACCAACTGACTGGTGAAAAGTTTTATTAATCTATTTTTTGATGAAAGGCTGAGTCATCTAAACAAGACTAAGAGTCTCTAGCCATTCAATCTGCTCTGTAAACTGTGAGCCCCTGAGCGGAATGCATTCAATTTTGCAGCTAGTGATCATAAACCAAATTATTTAACCCGCAAAAAAAAAGGTTCAGCAATGCCACAGTTATCACAATTTATCCTGAGATGCAAACTTTCATGGCAATTTGTTAAGGAGTTAAGATATTTAATCCAGTAGTTTCACTTGAGAAATTGCCGTCAGTGGTGGCGTTTTTTTCTGGTGTAAAGTGGTTGAAACTGGACCAATCACACTTTTAACAACAGCTAAATCAAAATGTCGAAGACAGTTCACTCAGTTCTGTGTAAACAGTTTGATAATATGACATGTTAAAGCCACTAAGTAACAGCAAAGGAAGGTTACAGAATTTTTCAGCTCTCATAGCAACATGTATTCCTAGTATAAATTTTGTTTTGCATTTTGTTTTGTTTAAAATGTTTAACAATAAAGAATATATATATTTCAGAAGAGGCGTCCACAGTGACAGTAAAGTGTCCCTTTTAGACCAAATTCCAACTTCTTAATGGCAGAAGTTGACACTTAAAAAGCAAACTAATAACACTAACGACCACTGTGATCGATTCAGTTGTGTCAGTTTCAGCGAGTCAACATGCAGAACTTTCAGGGCCTGGAACTGGACTGTCTTATTGAAACAGCTGTAATCAGAGTCTTTAGTAACAGCTGAGCCTTTGAATTTTAAAAAGACCTTTTACAAGTTTCCTCCTGACAGTAAAATTTAAATATTACAATCAGACTTAGCTAGGCTTTTCCAATGTAACACATTGTATGTTAAATGCAAAACAGAATTCTTGAATGTGAAGACCTTTATGAGACCTAAATTATGGAGCAACATAACTCAAACTTATTTTAAAATGAAAACAACGCCGTTAACACAACCAATTTATTGTCTTTCAAGAAAAAAACAACACAAAACTCTGAAAACATAGAGAAACATACAGATTTAAATTACACAGGCTCTTATAAACAAAATAGTATCTTTCTATATTTACATCAGCAGGGGTAACGACAGGTGACTCTTCAGCATGTCTCTAAAAGATAAACATTTTCCTCTGATATCCATCTCTGTGCAAAAAAACTAGCATCTTTACACAGCCCTCATGATTGTATAGGGTGAACCCCAACCCCGAGGTCTAAAATGTGTCTTTTCCCGCATTTGCGATCTGTCAACCATACAGCTACAGGTGGACTGACATCAGTGTTATTTGGGTGCTCTATGGTTTCATTGTCATTGTCTATTGGTCAATACGGTCATTCAGAGATGAGAAAAAGGACACCAAAACAATCCATGTGCTCCGAAGTGTTAGCCACAGGCTAGTAGCAAAGTGTTAGTGACTAAACATACTGGAGAGGATCTAAAAGGTTTATTTCTAGCAATGTTTATCTGCTCAAAAAGACAAAACAAAAAGCCCTTTTCTGTCAGCAGAGCAGTGATTTTGGATTGCTAGCCACAGTCTCTAAACTCAATCACCTTCTTCATTTGGGATGGAGAAGGTAAGCTAGCTAGCTACTTACACTTTTTTTGGTCTTCCCTTTTTAAAAAGCAAAACAAAAAAAGAAAAAAAAACTATACCAATTTATCACATAAAACTACAAAACTGCAGCACCATATTTTACTTACAATGAAAAAGGGTACGCTAGCTAGTTGTCAGACATGTTAGACATTTTTTGTCTTTTTTTTTCAACTGTACCAATTTATCACATAAAACTACTGTACAAATAAAGCTTCTTTAGCTACTTTTGTAAGATTACTCAGCACTTAAATTTAAAGCTTCTATGTTTTCTTATTCAGATCATTTTGGAACCTACAACCACTAAAGACGGTATGTGCTAGCTTGTAGCATTAGCATGGAGCTTGCCACATTAGCACTAAGGATCTTCTATTTCCTATAAGGAAAAGTGGAACAGAGAGCCTGTTTAGTCATCAGATAAGCATGTCTGTCTACACAGCTAACAGCACATAAATATTAAAAGCTTGAATTCCTTAAAAACAAACTTCAGACAACTTCTAAAGCAAACAGCATGTAAATACATTGTACAACTCCAACCATCAGAAAATACAGCCTTGCCATCACAGAACATAATGTAGGCTTATGCCAAACATTAACTCTCACAAGTTGGATCGCAAGCATGGGGCACCATAGCCAGTGACGTACTACAGACTCATGGATGACTTTGGTGTCTGTGTTCTCCTTGAGTCGACCAGTAGTCCGGTCCACCAAAACTTTTGTACATTTCTTTCAGTGTCAGTAGTTCATAAATATAATTTGACTTTTTCCCCATCTCTGTATGAACTGTTAGAGAGCAGGTTTACAAGAACAACCTACCAATGCACAACAGCTTCCCCTCCCAGGTTAAATGTCATTTTGGATTGCTTCGCATCACTGTTAGATGTTTGTGGAACAGGAAAATCAATGGACAGCAGTTTAGCCTGCTCAGAAGGAACTTTACCTTAATTCTAATAAGAGGCCCAATGATCTGTCACTGCAAAAATGTCATTTAATTTCACTTTCAGTCTCTAAATGGGCAACTTAGTCCACATTTGTGGATATTTTCTGCAGTGCTGCAGGAAGCTGCATCTGGAAAGTAGCGAAAAAAAACCAGAAGACATTGGGATACACAAATAGTGCTCAACACGACAATCAATAAACACTCAAAAAAGCAAACACAGCTGTATAAAAAATAGGCAAGGCTGAGGTCAACCCACCATGCTATGGAGAGGGAACTGATAGACACACAAATACAGCATATACAGCACAGCTCAACTGAACAGTGCGATGTGGGAGGATGAGGGAGAGGAGGGTTTCATCGCTAATTCACTGTGTTTTCTCTGGGATGCAACTTCTTAAAACTGATTTAGCTGACATGGTTAAAAACACACAGCTGGTTGAGACGTCCCTCAACTAAAACATTAACTTTACTGGTGGTGACTAACATAATTCTGTTACAAACAAGTCACTTAAAGACATGACCTAGTGCTTCAGACTTATGGTCTACTTAAAAGCAGTTTCATACAACTATAATTTTTTTTAGTGACAATTTAAAAGATCAACATACCATCACTGTAAGTGCACAACGCTCCTGGATGCTGCTGTGATGTGATTCCAATTTAAGGTAGTTTATTAAAGGGGCGCTCTGGGTGTAAAATATCAAGTTCAGTTTATTCCTCAGCCTGTTGAAACAGCTGCATAACATCATCCAGGTTCATATTTAATATCCTTCTGAGATAACTTCCTCAATAAAACAGCCCAGAGGATGTCAGAGTTTGAAATGTAGAAAGCTTTTACCAGATATGGAGGGTCTAAGCAAAAATATTATCGAGCTGCATTATGGGAAGTTTGGGACCCAGTGTTTCTGGGGCCTAAATGATGCTAAGGGTTAGAAATCAGAATATTTTAGCTCTTGCTTCTTTCAATTTGACTGTCTATTTCTTCTTCTGAGTCTCCCACTTTAATTGAAGTGCAGAACTGAAGAGCGGTCATACACAATTAATCTCTTCTTTTCAATTTGACTTTGTTGTTTTGAATTTGTTTTTCAAATTTGCCTAAGAACAGGCGGCATGCTTTTCTAACAAAAGGAAACAAAAGTTTAATGGCAGGTCTTCCCTTCCAGGTGTCTGTTGATTCATAACCAACCTTACCCAGTAGGGGGCAGTACTGATATACTTTATCATTCACACAGCTCCATCACAGGCCTGCCGCACAAACCAGAGAGGAGTTGCTCCGCTGCTGTTCAGTCCCCTCACTGTCTAACAGGTGAAAACAGGGATTCTATTGAACTTCTTTTGCACTTTCCTCCAATTAATCCCAATCCCTGTGGGGCTTTTTTTTGTTTGTCAAAAGTCAACATGGGAGGAAACAAGAAGCATAAGGGATTAAACGATAAACCTTCTGCATTATAACTTCATTATTAAGTCTGTATTCTACAACAAAGCAGCTGATGACATGTCTATGAAGGGAAATGAGTAAGGTAAGAGCTTGCCTTTATGTGTGTGAGCGTAGCGTGTAAGGTTTCACTGAAAACTCATTTACAAGGGAGGGAGTATGACGAATCACCAGATCTCTTAACTGTTGCCTAATAGAGGGGCAATTTTCTCATTCAGTGACAAATTGCTCGCTCCCAGTCTCTCCTATTCATCCTTCATCCTTCCCCTCTGACTGTCAGTCAACAAAGAGCACACTTCCTCCTCAACTGCCCTCCCCTTTCATCCCTCACGACCATGTTCCTCTATATTTTCTCTCCACCCCCACTCAGTCCGTCAGGAGAACCAGTTCGCCCTCACTCCTGTCTTCTCCGTCACTTTCCTCCCCTTCACTGTATGGAGGCCGCTCCCTCTCTCTTTCCCTCTCTTTCTCTCTGTGCAGGGGAGCGGGCGTGGCCTGGCCCTCCATTCGGCGCGGTGCAGGCGGGACCTGCGGCATGTAATGCTCCAGCAATGCAGGGTGAAAGGGCATGGTTGCCACCGAGACCGAGCTGGCGCCACCTGGGTACTGGCCATCACTGTGGGAGTAGTGGATCTGCTGTGGTTCTGTTTGACTGGAAAGACAGGAAGTGAAGAGTGCACAATTAGACTATAACATTCATTGATTTAAGTTTGTTTCTCCTGATACATCGTGTTGATTGTTAATACGCAGATAGTTTCTTTTTTTTGTTTGTTTTTTTTTTGTTTTTTTTTTGTTTTTTGTTTTTTTTTTGTTTTGTCTGCATCTGTTCTCATAGTTTGAGGCCACAGTGGGTATCAACTTTTTATGAGATCGATGCACTTTTGATCTTGCAGCCAAAATT
>JAPZDY010000012.1:25326521-25337677 GCA_029783645.1 Ctenochaetus hawaiiensis | reverse complement strand
TATGAGCACAGATAAAAGGAGAAAATGTTAAATAACTTCCTGTTAAACTCCAGGTTATGATGGTTACAACAGTGGTTGACTCCTTACCGGAGTAAATCCCCATAGCAACTTACATCACACACCCAACCTGCTTAAGTAATGCTCAAGATAAGAGATCAACACATGTAAAAGCACTGCATATTGACCAGTCACACAAACGAACTATCCTGGAAAATGGCGTCACTAACATAGAAGTTCCTGTGTGGTGGTCGTGTGGATCATGAGAGCATCTCTTGAGGAGGGCATGAGTGTTCAGAGACTGACAAACCCCTCTGGATGTTAGATTTGGTAGCAGAAAAGGGCAGACTGGAGCCATACAAGGCCTGGCTGACACCCTGAAGTCACTTTTCTCAAGGATGACAGGTTTACAGGCAGACAGGTTTGGTGACAGGAGCAAAACAAGAATATTAGGAAGCTGAACAAGCTGAGGAAAGACTGTGGTTGGAGAGATGACATAAATATGAGCTGAGGTGATGATCAAACTGATAGTGGGTGTGTGAGCAGGCAGGGGAGCACAGATGACTGTCAGTAACAAACAGGTGAGCATGTGTCGCTGACAACAGGAAGTTAAAAACAGCAGGAGACTCACCTACCAAAATAAAACAGGAAAAAACAGCTGAAATGCAAACCGTGCTGCTGGCTTTACCTGAGTATTTTCTTTAGATGAGAGAAACAGATTCTTGTTTGATGGACTGAACTTGTCTGTGTCGGCCTCTTTGGCCATAAGTTGCAGAGGCTGATTAAAGCGTTAAAGCCTTGTGCTTTTATTTGTGGATCTTCCTCCTCAACTCCACTGCCAGCTGCCAGATATTCTGTGATCCAACTCTCATTCCGTGGATGTGCGATGCTTTTTATTATCTTTGCAGTGATATTAAAAGCCTCACACATTCACACAGTCAACAATGTTTTTCCAGCTGTCCTTCCTACATCCGGCATCTGTGTTGCTTTTAACCTACGTTACGTGCTTGATTCATGTTCTCATGTCTGCCCATCATTTTTAAAACGTGTCTTTCTTCTGCCAGTAGACTCATCAGAGCTTATGATTGGTCATAAGCTTCAAACACCACGTGTTTTTTATGTGAGCGCGCTCACGTCTAGATTGGGAAACCCTGGGTTGACTTATCCAAATTGAAAGTACCGTCCTGTGACCGCTTATCTGGACTGTGGTTGTTAGATTAAGTAAAGCTGGGTAATAAAAGGAGATCCTGGGTACGTCGGACTTGCTTCATAGTATAGGCCTCCAACATTAACATCTGCCTTGGGTGGTCCAATGTGTCCTCAATGTGTCATGAGATCCAATCACTCATGCATGCAGACTCATTCTTTTAGCAGTGTGTATTTGAACGTCTCCTGGGAATCGCTGAAGGACAGCCTACTCAGATAACGTCTTCTGTAAGTACACATGAAGCTTGCTGTTGCACCAGCATCCCCACACTCTGCTAAAACTGTGCAACTCAATGAGATGTTGCATGTGGAAAAACTTTCTAAACTTTGTTGAACTTTGCTTACGAAAGAAACTGAAGGATTTCTGCCGTCCTGTAGATTAAATTAGTTTTTTCCTTTCTTTAAGAAAACATGTTGATTTTTCTCAGTGAGCCTTCTGATGGTCAATGACACACGTGGGCTTCGCAGCTGGATAAATGCAGATGTTTCTATGCACATCGAATGGAGAAGTGATAGTCAATAACATGAACATGGGAATGCACAGTAACACCGAGTATAAATGCACATACTTCCTGCTGTCCATCTGTGATTGGATCACTCGAGACACATGTATATGCCATGCTTGTGCAACTTACAGCGCTTTAAATACATAACTAAACTGGCAGCATTTCACTGTGACATGGGGACAAATCCTGACTCACTGCTGGAACTTCTGTAGGCCAATAATACTTTTCTGAAAACATGTACAGAGCTAAACTCTTTCTAAAGAATTTCTTTATAGGATGGCATTTCCCTTTAACAGATGATGAGGCCACTGATAACGCAAACTGCACCGAGGATACGCTTTAGACACTAAAGATTCGACGAAATAGCTCAGCAGGACAACAGTTCCAATTCCCGACAAAAAAAAAAAAATCACAGAAACCTTAACAACTTATAATGTGAAAGTCAACAAAATACCACTGAGGCTGACAAAAGAGGTTTAAAGTGAGACTCCAGTGTGACTACATTACCAGAAACCATTTGCAGAAGTGAAAATGAAGGTTTACACTATATTTATCACACAAACTGTTTGTTGTAAATGTCCCGTGCTTAAATTTCTTAAAGGGATTGTTTTTTTTTCTTTTGTTCCCAAAGTTGTTCCCCAGAAAATAAGTACTTTAACTGTTCCTTCTTCAAGAAACCAAACACAGCTTGTCAAGCGGTCAGAGCAGAGAAGCTGATGTCTCTTTCTTGTTGGATACTTTCACATAACCTGTCTCTTCTTTGCCATCATTGGGCAAAAAATCCATAACAACTTTGAGCATGCAGGTTTTTGGAGTGAAAACCTTGACTTCTCCACCTCCTCTTGGCTCTAGTTACCAAAAAAAAAAAGTACTGACCCTGAGATGAGACTTTGACAAGGGAGAGGACTTTCCCTTTGACTGATCTACAAGTACTGGTGGGGGTGAATGTTCCTTGAAAGCCTGATTCAGTGGCAGAAAATCCTTCAGAAAATCCTGTGACATCCTGTGACAGTCTCAACACCTCCTCTCCCTGTTCATACAGTAAAAAACAGATTTTTGCTCATTAAGTTCAAATCTTTAAAGAGGCACAATGACAAACAGTGATGAACAAGTGGTGTGTGTGTGTGTGTGTGTGTGTGTGTGTGTGTGTGTGTTGGGGGGTTATCAGCACAGTTTTCACTGGAACAGGGTTAGGCATGTCTCAGTTGTCTCTTCCGTTTTTAGAGGTTGGTGTAACAGCCCAATAAAATAATAATCAGCCAAAGAAATCAGCTCCTCTGCTGTTTCTTGCCTCTCACCTATAAGGCAGAGTGTCATTGCGGTAGTCAATAAGGATATCTGAATCACTCTCTCATCCCGCTGTTTGACAGAATCACAGGTAGTGCTCTGCAGTGGGGCCAAGAAGTGCTGGAGGGGCGCGTTTGAAACATGACAAGAGGGAAAACTGTAACCTGCTGCTTCTGGAAGTCTGAATCTGGAACGTATCAGCACAATAAGACCCAAAAACCAAAACATTACCTTTAAGGACACACACAGAAAACACATATCCAAGGCAAACTGTAAAACTGGCTAATGATTCTCTATGGGTTCACCAGTGATCACTCGAGCGTTGCACAAAGTTACTGGAACTGTTGTTCCTATAAAACAATTAGCGGCGCATCTTTAATAAATGACTATAACCATATAGTGATTATCAGACTTCTTATCAGTGACTTTCTGTTCACTGTGGCCCTTCTAACAACAGATTCTATCTCCAATTATTATCTCATTATATGAAGCAACAGCAAAGAACAGCATGGAACATCACACAAAAGAAGCCGATACAACTCAGCATACTTAAAAAAAAAAAGTTTACTTACTTTTACACAGTGAACAATGTGTCAAGCAAGCAAGTGTTCAACTTGTGACTGGAACAGTGTTTGATTAATATCTGAGAGGACTGAGATGGCCAGAGATATCGCTGAAGCCTTCCTCCTCCTCTCCTCTCCCACTCTCTCCCCTTCCTCCCCCGTCAGTGCCTCTGCTCACTGACCCCTGCCGCTGCCGGAGCAACTTTGGCCAGCATGTTCATCGGATCCCCAGTGTTATGGCCAAACAACCTCACAATGAAAAATGCCTGCACATTTCCTCGGTTTCACAAACACTGTTTGAAACAAAAAGCTCTTATCAGCCCTGCGTATTATTCATCGTGTTAATTGGAGGGAAAATAAATGTATTGTGCATCTCGACTGCGCTGTTAAAACAAGATAAGAACCACACCAACAGGTCCGAGGCAGTGGCCATTGAATGAATTGTTTAATGGAGAAAGTGTGAACAAGTTGGAAACAGTTTTTTTCCCCTTCTTTCTGCTGTACTGAGGTCTGGCATTGCGTATGTGACCAATCTGGTAATCCCCTGCTAGATGTCATTTATTGATTGTAACTTATTCAGACATTACCCATTTGACTGCAAGCTGTAAGCTACAAACACACACATTCATCAGCCAAAAGGTTACTCCATCACTCAAGAAATGAATGCAGAGCTGTGTTTCCCTTAACAACAACCGCAATAAGCAGCATTTGCATTTCCACAACTCTGCTGAACATTACAGTAAACTGCTGCAGATAAGGAGGAGAGCATACTGGTTGGCGGACTTTGAATGAGTAGGAGGTTATATTTCTTTCATTTACACAGAGAATATTGTTACTTTCTCAGCAGCTGTCGAGCTTTTTCTCACCTTAGGCCACAAAGGACCTCACCTCTCTGTGTGCTTTTGTTCCCGTCAAGCACAGCCACCTTATACTGAGAAAGTGACAGCTTTGCATGAATTAACAAAAAAAAAACTGCTTTTCTTTTTGGTTTGATGAAAATACATTTATAAAGCTTTTTTCAGTGAGCCAGGGCTCAGTGAGCTCTTAAGGATAGCACAATATTCATAAATGATATTAAAATTAAATCTGAAAATTGACAAAGTTGAGATTTCAGGGTGATTAGATGGTAACGTCCTGAAGGTCTGAGAAAACAGAGTACATAAAAACACTATGCTATAAGGTGAGGTGCCACAAACCATAACCCGGTTTTTCAGCATCTATGGATGGAAAAACCAGGTTGTACATTAAAGTAGTACACAAACAGACAATTATATCATGACTCACGTTAGCAAACTCCATATTTGGTAAAGTTTGGCCGCAGAAAATGAAAACATGATTACACATGTTTCCATAATTGCTTTGCTTTCTACATGAAAGGACAGAGCGGTTACAAGTCACTCCACCCTGTGTTGAAGCTAACTGATTGTCTCCTTTGAATAAAGCCAATAAATATGTCAGCAATCATGCTTGTTATTGACTGCTATCACCTCCCTGAGTGATAGCCATCAACTGTAGAGAACAGCACTACAAATACTGACCTGAGAGTCACACTACGCATGAATAGGCACATGAGCAAGCAGAGGGTTCATGCACAGGTTGCAAAAGCCCACCATCAAATATTCACAAAACCACCTGCTAACCATCGATTCTTATCAACACATATGAAGAAAAAATGAGCTTTACAGCACAAGTAGATGTAAAGTTTGATGACGACCTCATCGTTTACTCCATAGATAGCAGTAAATGGAGATTATTGACATTGGCTGCATTCCATAGTGTTGTGTCATCTAAAGCCTGTAGCACAGCAAACGGGTTGCAGAAGAAGAAGTCAAGAACGGATGTGTTGATATGGGTAAGCAATAAACAGCTGCTTTGTGAGGGAGTCGATGTGGATTAACCCTGAGAAGAAGAACACTGATGTATTCTCATGAGTTAAATTGCATGTTGTTGTGTTTTGGGGTTGTTGGTGTGCATGTGGGCAGATAGAAACAAGGGGTGCAGGAATTTTGACAAATATCAAATGCCACTGGTTTATGTTGCCCTTTATGTTTTTGTGTCATCACTGGCAGGTTCTGACTCGCATGAGCCTAAATTAGACATGTAACGAATCTAAAGTAAGCCCACTGCATTGCAAAAATGAAGCAAAAAATAGCTTACAAACTAACTATCGTGTCCAGGATCACCCTGTTTTCACTCTATTTACGGTCTGTCACTTTATTTGAGAGAATTTAAATGTGCGAGTTATGTAGTTTATAGTGAAAATTCCATAATACAATGAAAAAAAAGAAATTATCTGTTAATCTGTGTGTTTATCTGTTATTAATTGTCTATGAAACTTCTACTACCTTTGACTTGCAATCCCACAGTATTGTGTTAGGATGTTCTCTCAAACCCTTCACTCAAATTAGTGCTTGTTATACATGAACTAATAGCTGTTTTCTATTCATGTGGATCATTGAATGCTTAAGTGAGAAAGTGATTATAGACACAGCTTTATTCTCTAGTTCAATAATGGAGATGTTCAGGGACACTGTAGTTGAAAGCCTTTAAATTCAATTAAATAAGAAAAAAGAAGGAACTAAAAAACATATCTGTTGATGAGGTGAAATGTACTTCCTTTTGTATATTTTTATAAAACAACCATTCAAAGTTCATCTGTTTTGTGCTAAAACATAAAATTACTTTAGCACAAGCACACAGGAGTCATAAAGTCAGTGAAATGACTAAAAATCATTAAAAAGAACGTTTAATTTTCCTTTCGTTAACCAACATTAGCTTCCATCAGCTGCTGGTTATCTGTGTTAACCAAGCCAGTGTTTAAAGCTATGAAAGCTATTAAAGCCTCACTGGGGCTGAAATCAATACATTTCGATGAAAATGCTGAATGGAAGATAAACTTGACAGGCAGTCACTAAATTTTCAACCATGAGAGAGGTTGTTTAAGAACTCAAGGATGACTTTACTATTTCCTTGTCTGGTCAAAAAAATAAATAAATAAAAGGATTTTTGCGGGTGGTTGCAGCAGTTAGGAGTCTTTTTTTCTTTGAGCAGGTTTTGTTTGTAGCAGGTTTGTCAAACAGACCAGAGTTAAGCTGAGCTGTGGCTGTCTGGCAGCCAACAGAGGAGGAGCATCACAACAGTATCAGTGCAGGTAAAGGTGAGAAAACAAGGACAATGTAAGAAACAGCCTTCATTCTACCTCAAGGAAAACTATTGCACACTGCAGCTTTAAATATGACTGTTAATTCTCACTATTATAAATACTGAGATATACAGTGAACCCATCACCCTGTTTTTCTTGTATCTGATCATAAGCTACATAATAAACATGTGTTGAAACTGTGACAGACTTTTCTGGGACAGTTTTTTTTGGTCATTATCTCCTTAGACTTGCAGTCTAACTTGAACGGTGTTCTAAGCACGCTATGAATATCCTGTCAGTCAGCGAGACAGGAAACAGACAGCCAGCGGGTTGTCTGGCTGGCTCTGCCAGGCCTGCAGGGGTCAAGCCTGTCAGGTGGGGGTGAGGCAGGTGAGGCTGATGGTGAAACAAAGAACTACCACCAGCAGCCCCCCTCCTTCTCTTTCCCCATCCCGTCTGCCTTCCTTTCCCCTCAGAACAATCACCACCAACAGGAACAGGAAGTGATGTAGAGAGGAGGTTGATCTAACCAGGGCAATTCCTTTGGCTGGGTCAGACGAGGAAAGAGAGGGTAGGAAAGACAAGTGTGGAAATGAGAGAAGATAGAAAACACACAAAGCAAGTAGTGGCAGGGTATCCTGTTTGGGTGTGTGTGTGTGTGTGTGTAACCCTCCTATTTATAGAATATTCCTGTAGTTTTACAGTGTCGTCTCTGTTGTTCAGCACTGACTTACGGTATCATATATTTGGGGAAAGAGAGTATTTTAACTTTAGTGACATAAATGTCATGATTCTTATCCAATAGAATCCTTTTTGTCCCCACAGTTTTAAGTTTTGATCCTGAGAGATTGCAGTATATGAATAGAGATCCCTGTTCTGCCAGACATCAGAAGATGCCTGATGACCCTGAATGCAAGTGAGACCATGATAGAAGTTTGAGGCATAACACACTCATGTGTTCATGTTAACACCAGCCTCCTCATTGTTATTTTGACTCCGGGGCCTATATAGCTGCCAGCTGGAGTGCCAGGGTCTGCAGTGTCTACGTTCCCTCAGTCTTTCTTGAGAATGTGAGCAGGCGTGTGGCATTGAGAGTCAGCAGTCCATTCCTGTTCTCATAGCACAAAGAAAAGCATGTGGCACTTGACAGCGATGCCCGATGAGCGACGCACGCCACCACAAGCTGCAGCAGCCCTGCCTTTTAAGACGCAGCCGAGGGGTCCCTGCCCTGAAAGGTGACACCTCGGCCTGCGCCACCGAGGCTCCTTGCGTCTTTTCTTTCCCCCCACTTGCGGACTCCTGTCTGTCCTCGGCTGCTAATTTCCGTCACACTTTCTCTTCTGAGCAGGGGGACGAGCCAGTGTTGTATGTTATTAATACTATTGTTAACTGCACACTCAAGGCTGGCCTCCCTGACTCAACTCATCATGTTACAGGTATATTGTACACAACAGAGAAATTGCCAATCCTGCTTTATATAAAACCATCTATAAATATCAGGGAATACCTTTGCCAAGTATGGATAGATGCAAGCTGCCTTGATGGCAACAGACGTAAAGACATTCTTCATGGCCTAAATGCAGGAGGTACTTTTGACTGTGGTGGGTTCTTTTAAGATTTAAAATAAAGAGAGAGACATTATTTTTCTGAAAGCTTGATGTAAAACTAATAGCCCAGTGTGTAAGAGACAAGTGAAAAATCAGGAATAAATACTTATTTCCATTTATCTTTTTATGGTCTGCAGAAACTGCTGTTCACGTTACCAAAGAGTTCCGAAATTCTGTCAATATGAAGCTCCTGTGCCTTTTGCAGTGTTCGCTGTGACACAGCACCCCCTAGAGGTGGATATGTGGGAGTTGTTTTAGACTGCCATCATCAACTGTTTCTAAGTAAAGGACATAAATAAAAATCAATAATTTGTATTGTTTTAGGGTAAAAATCGAAATAATTATTATTCATACCATCTGTAGCAAAAAACAAAAACATATGTTTGAGATTTACAAGAAATCAATATTCAGTAACATACTGTATATAATCGCTGTTATCTCCATACAGCAGGACATGGCATGGCTGCTGGATGATCAAAAACCCTGAAGGCCACGTGTGTTTTTAAATGTCTTTTTGACTGAGGACAACACTTTGGAAGAAATTCTGATCCAGATACAGTTGTGCACAAAGTACTCTATGAACAATGTTGTTCATTGGTGGTAAACAGTAAAACCTTTTCCCACATTTTGAGTGTCTAGAAAGAATTAATGGCTTGTTCAGTCTATGAACCATAACAGTAGACAGTGGCTGTGGCTGTTGTTGCAATAAACACACTCTAATTTTCAAAAACTGCATGTGTATTGTCAGTAGTTGTGCCTAGATGCAACAGGTTTTTCATTCATTTTTCATTGTCAGTTCGTCAGTTTGAATAGATGCCCTTGCGGTAGCCTGTGGAGCAACAAGTAGGTGTCGTAGTGACCTCCTACCGACTGGGGCGCTGCTCGACACCACATCACCTCTTTATTACGACTAGCACCGCACGCGGAAGGAAACACGCCATTGAGGCATCCTCACAACGTGAGCTTTTCGTTTAAGTGCACTCTATTAAAAGGTGCAATTTTTTCATTTGATACCTACCGCTGGTATTTTTTGGAGACATGGCGTACAGAGGACAAGGACAGAAGGTCCAGAAGGTTATGGTGCAGCCCATTGTATCCTTTTTCCTGCCACGAACGACATACGCGGTTTAATTACGTGCTACATCAACTTAGCTGCTATGCTAACCATTTGCTAGTAATTCATTTCCGATGAGTGTAAGCGAGAATGGGGATTTATCAAAAGTTAACGGTGTAAAGGACTAAATACAAGCAAGATTTTCTGGGTTCATTTGAAATACTAAAACCAACAGTTGAGGTCTTTTGCAGTGCATTCAGAGGATCGTGTTGTAGACAAAACCGCTGTGATGTTAGCTACCGCGCCAAAGTGCCAACAACAATTCCTATTATCCACACTACGGCCCCCATTAGCATTACATGCAAAGTATTTACGTACAATACTCTTTTCATCGCTAAATATATCTATGAAAACGAGTTTCAGTTTTAGTAAAGACAGTAAAAATTGTATGATAAGAACTTTCAAATGAGTTGTATAGATTTTTGAAAGCCTAATTTACTTCCAGAGTTAAAGAATCTGAAATACAATAAGGCGCTTTGAGTAAGTTAGCTATTTATTTGGCCATTACCCTTACCCTAAACAGATTTAGCTGGTGTCAATTGTGTAGGCATATTTGATCTTGTACATTGAATATCCTTAACTTAATGTATCAGAACCTAATTTTCAGGTATCTTCAGAATGTAAGTATTTTTAACCCTTTTACATGGTGTCTTGTGATTTGTTTTGTTTGTTTGTCGATGTGATAAAAAGGCAAAATATTTTTCTCTCCATCTCAAACCCAGCGCTCACGGATCCAGGTCTGGTTATATGAACAAGTGAACATGCGGATAGAGGGCTGCATCATCGTAAGTTTATTTGTTTGTTTGTCTATTTATTTATTTATCACATCACTTCATTAACTCAAGGTCAGTGGACCTTTTTGAATAATGAACAAATAAGTACAGTAAGTAGGCTCAATAATCTGGAGTAGATTCTGAAATCATGCCTACAATGCACAAGATGTTAACCTGTGGTCAAAACATGTACCCATGAGAGAGGCTCTTTTTGTTCCTAAGACACAGAGAACTTCTTACAGATGGACTTGAGTCCTGCCGTTTACAGCCATTTTTATTCCGTGCTGTTTTACTTTAAATGTAGGTCAGTGATGAGATGTATCATGTGACTGTGTGTATGGACATTTAAAGAGTTAGTGAAGTAAAATTTGAGACAGCAGAAATTTCTGTGCTGCATATTTTCTTGATTTGGTCTGAGTGTGAGAATCCTAATTACACTGCCCTTGCAGTTTCAGATATATCCACACTCGGGGGTACTTGAAGGAGCTCCATACTGGGACAGGAATTCTAACTTTTATTTTTAGAGTCATGTTAGTTAGCCCCCATGTTAAAAAATAATAAGGAACACAAAGATTTCTGGGGGCCAGCATTTCTTTTGAGAAGTAACAGGAGCACTCTATTTTTTAAATGTTAAATATACTGTACAGTGTGCATATTTGTCGATATGCAGAGGTAAACTTTTCAGCTGAGAAATATTTCCTGTAAAGAGGACCTGACAGCAGAGAGAATGAAAGCATTGTCCTTCAGTGATGCATCCCCTAAACCTTCCACTGTGTAAACGCCAAAATTTCTTGCATGGTGTTGCAATTACAGTTTTAGTTTGTTGACATATATCCAGTCTGAATCGGGTTTTAATGTTTAATCTAGGGCTGTCAGTCGATTAATAACGCGTTAATAACGCGTTAACTCAAACTCCTTTTAATGGCACTAATTTTTTTAACGCGCGATTAACGCACGCACG
>JAPZDY010000012.1:25303871-25314878 GCA_029783645.1 Ctenochaetus hawaiiensis | reverse complement strand
ATATAATAATTGTAAAAAATAAAGCTGACTACTTTGCGGATTTCGCCTATTGCGGGTTATTTTTAGAACATAACCCCCGCGATAAACGAGGGACCACTGTACCTCTACGCAAGGTAACTTTACAGCTTGTTTAATAAAAGTATGCCATACAGTAATGATGTTTTTCTTTCTATTTGTCTATCTGTTGCAGATCTTGAATGAGTGGTAAAGACTGTAAAACATAACTATGCAGACCATCAAGTGTGTTGTAGTGGGGGACGGTGCTGTGGGTAAAACCTGCCTGCTCATCTCTTACACCACAAACAAGTTTCCCTCTGAATATGTACCCACGGTAAGTGTATGAATGCCTGTTTGAGTGACTGACAGGACTTCAACTGTAAATATAAATTAAGGGATTAACTCCCATGTAACAGAATACCTTTTACATTTGTAACTATGTAGTACCAAGGCTTGGTTGAACAATATAAACATATTTCAAGTTATCAGGGTAACTAGGTAATTTATTTGTCCTTGTTTAACTCAGGGATGCACGGACATTAAAGTTGTAGTCTTTCATGCCACAGACAAAGAAGACATTGGCCTGCAAAGACAATTAAATTAAAACAGGGAAGGGAGGGAAATAACTCTGCAGTAAACCTTTTGAATTTGCATATGGGGCAATGTTAACGACTGCAACATCATAGTGATTATTAGAAAGGTTGACATGTTCACATTTTGCTGTTTCAGTATTAAGTCTTTTTAAACAGGTCAGAACACAATGTTAATTTTGGACCCTCACTGGTTTTGCTCTCCCTAAAAAGAACCAGAGTGGGATCACAAACCTCTTTCTCTTTCTGAATGATTGAACTTTTTTCTGAATCCGGCAACCTTAAACAGTAAGAAGTTATGTTGAAAAACAATGAAACACAGTAGCTGTCCTCACCTCAAACGCAAAATAAAGTCCATATTTTATTATGAACACCATATTTGTCACACTCTAGAGGTATGAGCAAATCAGTGACTAACCATTGGTGTTCATCTCTGCTGTAGGTCTTTGATAACTATGCTGTAACTGTAATGATTGGAGGCGAACCCTACACTCTGGGCTTGTTTGATACAGCAGGTAAGACTTTTTATTTCAGTCTGCACTTGTGTAGGTTTATTTATTCTGGATTGCAAGTTAATGTCACTGTTGAGCTCCTGATTTTACATACATTTGGTAAAGCAAAGGGTGTCTGTTATGTTAAATAGATGTCATGGTAAAATATTGAGTTGCCTCTCTTCAAAATCCGTTCACATCAGAGATATTTCATCTTGTGTAATCACTTCTGGAAACATGATGACCGTACTGTGCAAGCTGCAAATGTTTGTGTGTTTTTTTTCCAGGTCAGGAAGACTATGACAGGTTACGACCTTTGAGTTATCCACAGACAGATGTCTTTCTCGTCTGTTTCTCCGTTGTGTCCCCCTCCTCCTTTGAAAATGTCAAAGAAAAGGCAAGTGAGATCCTTCCTTTTTTTCCCTGGGAATCATTTTTTTCCCCTCTCTGTTGTGAAATATGGATGCTTTTTGGGGGTTGTAATATCTTTGAATACTTCATACTTAAATGTCTTTATTAAATTTTCCTTCAACCAAAATGTAAGTATTTTCACTTGCGTTCAGTTTGCATTTGATTCGCCATTTATCAGTTTTTACTCGAAAGATGTCTCTTCCTCTAACTAAGCAAATTTCTACATTACCTGACATTTGTTATACATTCATTATATCAGTAGTAAGATACAGTTGTACGAGCTGGTCACTAGGCAGTTAATACTTAAATTTTAAAAAAATGTATTGTAATGTGACACGGTTTCATCACATCTCAAATGTACTTGTGAGAGTTTGCTTACTATCACATTACCCTGTGTTTGTGTTTCCAGTGGGTTCCAGAGATCACCCACCACTGTCCAAAGACCCCTTTCCTGCTAGTTGGGACTCAGATTGATTTGAGAGATGACCCGTCTACTATAGAGAAGCTGGCCAAGAACAAGCAAAAGCCCATCACTCCAGAGACAGCGGAGAAGCTGGCAAGAGACCTCAAGGCTGTGAAATACGTGGAGTGCTCAGCCCTCACACAGGTAATGCATGTGAATAAATATAGTGATACTTAAAGATATTTCTTGGAAACAGATGACTCACAAATCAATGGCAAGAACTAAGAAAAAGGAGGAAAGAGGAACATGTCTATATCCCCCCTGGCCTGTGCATGCTATGGTTGATGAGTTCTGTTTTGCATGTTTTGGTTTTAGGGCCTGTTTGAACTGATGAGCTTGTCAGTGTGTTATCACCAGATGTTATCATCTGGCTTAAAGAACCTCTCTTCAGACCATAGTGCGTCCAGGCTACAGTGAGCAATCAGCTTTTGGTTACGAGTAAAGACTAGTTTTACACCAAAGATTTGTGACGCAACGAAACGGTTGCAGGTGGAGTTGCAGCAGTGTAGACTGGAGCGTCTCAGCTCAACTCAAGCCGCTCGATGGAGTTGCTTGCAACTCAGCTTGTCAAGTCGGCAGAAGCCAGTTTTAGAATGTAAGGCATGTCACTTACTACAATAACCAATCAGCTTGTAGCGATGAAAGGGCTTTTTTTCATTCACTTTCCTTCTGGAGATAAAACGTTAATTTACAGTAAACAAAAGCTGTTCCTGAATCTCAGCGAAACAGCAGCACTTATCTTTTTGCTGGACTTCATAGCTTTTATAAGTGTAATGGTGAGAGAATGAACTGGTGCTTTCAGTGTCTCAGCTCAAGTTTTCATTATGCTACAAAGTTTGTTATCTGCAAGGCAAACCCCCTCCTGCCGCTGCAGTTGCCAGTGTTTCCATGGAAACAATGCGCTGTCTTGTGTAGTCGCAGCGGTTTGAACTGACAGCTTTTAGAATGTTGCATTGCAGGCAGTTGCGAGTGTCATTGTCTCGTCGCAAATCTTTGGTGTAAACTGGCCTTAAGAGAGCAGTTTAAGCTATGTAGTAGTTTCTTGTGAGAAGGGTTAGTTCACAAGTTATTAACGAGACTCTCCAACACTGCAATCCAGTTGAGTGTCACTAATCTCACCTGCAGCACAATTTTTTTGAGAGTCCTGTGGTACAAAATGGCCCTGGGCCTTGTCCTGGGATCTGTGTGCTGTCAGAACTGATATTAAGTTTGAAAGCTGTGAAAAAAGGTTAATAAAACAGAATTTGATATTTTGATAATCCCTTTGACGTTGACTCATTTGACAATAGTACAAAGACATTGAGTTTTTTGTAAAAATATTTTATTCTTATTCTGATTGAATGCCAGTAGCACATTTCAAACCGTTGTGGCCCCAAAAGACCAGGATAGTTCTGGAATATTCAGAAACAGCTGCTTGAAATATTCCATGAACATTTTATTTAAAAAAGAAAACTTCTGGTAAACAGGACATTCCCAATTGATTACATTATTTTTTATTGAAGTTTTTCTCAGCATCTCAGTATTTTGGTTGATTGTTAACGAACTAGTGCCAAATTTAACCCATCACTAAAAAGAACATTATTGTTTGCTCAGCTAGTGTGTGAAGCCCGTCTACAAACATGTATACAAAATTATTTTTGGAAAAATTGGTTTGGAGGCGCTCTCGTGTGTCTAGATTAGTTTTTATTTTGCATTTTTAAATTGCAATGGCCAGTGTGGGACTGGATTTAACTAATTATTTATGATAATTGGAAATGTTTTAACAGAGCCAAGGTTAGAACACATGACTTAGCTTTCCCCTCGTTTTTCCCCCTGAGTATCAAATGTAACGTAGTAGTACTAGCTGCCTCTTGGGATTGTCTAAATAAATCTGACAGCCGATATGAGTTTAGCTGTTCAAACAAGTTCTGATTACTTGTTTTGGCATCGGTACATCCCTGTTAGGAACTGAGGGAGGGAATATGAGTCAGAGGAGAACAGATGAGCTTGGCCTCAATCAGGCAGAGAACAATAGTGTTGATGGAGCGGAGGCGCAGCCCCCCACCTCCCTGCTTTGCTCCTTCCTTCCTCCTCACCCTCCCCTTCTCTCCCTGGCACAACTGTTGCATAGCTGCTGATGTCATTTCCTGTTTCCTGTTGGGGATCTCAGCAGTTGGTCCACACCTCACTTTCAGTCCACTGTGAAGCGACTGCATTTTTTTCCTTTGCAGTAGAGTTCATATCAACTCTGTCGCACCTCGTTCTTCATCTTTGCATCTCCTTCACACCTCAGTACATTCTCCTCGTTCTGTCATGTTCCTCTTGTCCTCTGCTCCTGTCTGTCTCTTTCTGTGTTTGCTGTGCTAACTGTGCTGTTCTCTTCCCTCTCCTGTCACTGTAGCGAGGGCTGAAGAATGTATTTGACGAAGCTATCCTAGCTGCCCTCGAGCCACCAGAGATGCAGAGAAAGAGGAAATGCTGTATATTTTAAACTCTCTGCCACTGCTCTCGTCTCCTTCTCATCTGGTTGCCATTATTCTCTGCATTCATCATTCCTTTATCCCATCTCTCTACTGTTCTCTTCATGTGCTGCTTTTGAAATCTAGACCAATTTTAATCTTCAGTCTGTTACCAACCTAACGCCTGACCAGAACTGTTCCTCTGTATTGAGAGTGCAGTGCAGCTAACCTTGTTTCATGGTCCGACTCACTGACTCATGGCCTTTTTGCATCTCAGTGACATTACTCGTTGCCTCGTCTGATCTGTAACTGCTGACATTTGGTTTATATGGTGTGTTAATGTACTTCATAACTGACTTCTGGGGTGATTTATGCAAGCTTAATTTCATATCATAAATCTGGAGCTACAGTGGTGAAGTGCATGATTAATAATTTACATTCTAAATCTTGCATTAAGCTACTGTATCATTCCCAGCCTCTCTACGTCGGCCAGTTGCTCATTAATGTGGCTCTTGGCCAGATTCAGAGCAGTTTCTCACAGAGGATGTAGGATGTAATTTGGGATGTAGCCATTGTTTGAGTTAGTCTTTCCCCTCTCTCCTGTCGTAGAAGTGAATGTGGGGAAGGTCTGGACTAAAGTAAGGGCTGTGGCTTCACATCCCTCCACCCTGAGCTCGATCTCAGCTCTGAACAGATGTTCCATTTTTAACGCTTAATCTATTTTTTGTACTAATATTGATGTCTGATTGAACAGAACTTGAAACCTGACTATAATAACCTGTCAGGAGGTCTAAGGAAAAAAATCATATACAGGGAGTGTTTTGCCATTTTGACCAGATAACCACTCAAAAAAATGTTTGGTACTGTCTATTTAAGTTGCATTTGATGTTTCTTCTGTAAAACGACATTCTGACATTTTGGCTCAACTTTCCCAAAATATGACACCAGTGTGCCATAACTATGGCACATGTCCTGCCGTCTTGAAAATCCAGATAATAAAAAAGCTACAACTGTGTAAAATAACCTGTGAAATGAATAAATAAAGGACACATGAACTTGTTCTCCACTCTCTGGCTCCCTTCTTTTTCCGGCGCTTTGTCAGGGAAGAATTTATTGGTGTTGGTCGACTGAGTTAAGCAACACTGAGGGGCTTACTGCTTTACTGCATAGTACAGCTCTGTGTCAGCGCGGCTCTGGTTACTTCACATGACCAAGCTTGTGGTGTGTGCAGCTGTGCTCAGGGGCAAATACACAGAAAAGAAACCTTCACCTCCAAAGCTGAGTTTGTGGGGATTATTATTATGTTGGGAATGTCTTGCGTATGTTGAATTTGGAATTCCTCTTGTAGTGAGTCAGTTAGCAACTAACTTTACAGAGCGGGTAAAGTAGCAGACGAAGTAAAACACAGTTAGGTGTTGTGGAATGGAGAATGCATGACCTTGTGTTTTGTTTTGTGTTGTGCTTCAGGTGTCATGCTCTCTTCTTCCTCCACTTTCTTGTTTGACTTGCCTTTGATTTCACAGTTAAACTGCACTTAGCACCCAAAACGCATGTGATTTGTGTTGTGACGCTGATCCAGCTGAATAAAGACCACATTCACAGCACAGCAGATCATTCATGAATTGTTTGTCACAGATCTGATTTGATCTCTGTTTACATATTTTTTGTTGTCTCCAGCAGCACACTCACGTCTAACGGTCTTAAGACTCACAACAAAATGATGCTCACTGCTGCTTTTGTTTTCACAAAGTTACTTTTTCTTTGTTCAAGCAGTTATTATGTTTTCCAGCTACCTTTTTATTTAACCTGTGCGTCTGCTTTACCCCCTCATTGAGCCTGTGTTTGTGTTTGTGTTCACAGAAAGGCCTAAAGAATGTGTTTGATGAAGCGATATTGGCTGCATTGGAGCCCCCAGAGCCCAAGAAGAAACGCAAATGTGTGCTGCTATGAGAGGCTCCTACCTTTTCAATGCACACACACACACACACACACACACACACACACACACACACACACACACACACACACACAAACATGAAACATACATCCATCTAAAATGCACACACACACACACACACACACACCCACCCCTTTCCCTTGCTCTGCTAAGGCTGGTTGACAGCATTGTCCTCCATAGGGAAGACCAGAAAGAAAGCAGCCTACCAAGTTTCAGATAACTGTCTGCAATAATAAGAAGCCTCACCCCCGAGTCTGAGTGTGGGACAGAAGATCAACCCGACCTGGCCAACAGGCTGCTGTGGGCCCAGGGCAGACGGGGATCAAGATACCAAGCTTACGTATAAGTAGAAACCTTTCTGTCAGTCTGATAGATTGATTTGAAGTCGGTCAGTGTTGTGGCCTAATCAACTGTTGGACGCCCAACCACTTAGCTGTCATAGCTAATCTGAAGGATGAATGAATATAGAAGCCCTGTCTCCGCCCCACGCAGCTGCCTGATTGGTTCCTGCTCCGGCTGCTTGTCCTGTCCCTTCTGTTGACGAGCACACTCTTCACCCAATCCCTATATTCTTTCACAGTACTACCAGAGGAAATGCTAACAAAGTAGTGTTGTTTTGTTTTTGTTTGCCAACATAAAAGACGTGACAGGTCTGAGATGTTTCATATTCCATGTTCAAGGTAGAAGCGCTCTTAACCACTAGGGGAACTGTGTATGTATGACAAGACTCGGTTATTCAAGGCAATACAGCTAAAACTCCACACAGCGCTCGTTGAGAAAATTTACTTATTTAATATTGCCATCTACTCTTCAGTCCTCTCAGAGTGGACTGAAACAGTGCAGAGTCACAGTCCGTTTGGAATGTGGCCATCGCTCGAAGAACTAAAGGCATCCAGTAGTTACAGGTCAGCTGTTAGTCGACCACGGGAATCGGCCTTTTAGATGCAAGGAACTAAAACAGTGTTAGCAGAACAAGCGGTGTATTCTTTATGCGTTGCCAGGGACCAAGGGAGAGGAAAGCAGGATGCTGTTTAAACATTGTCATCACCTTACGCTTCGAACGGGTACAGCAGAGACATCCGTGTCAAACAAATGTTCCTAAAATCTGGAGATCCGCATTTAGACGACTGATCAGTGAACACAACTTTCCACCAGAATTCTGTGCCAGGTCAGAATTTGGTGCCTTCCTGTATGGTGTTTTTTTCCAGGCCGTATGTTCGGTCTGTTGTACCCGTTCAAACTGTAGGGGGCTGCATGTAGCTAGGCCTTGGTCTCTGTTCTAAATGATAGGTTTAACAGATGTAATTATAATGTAAGCTGGCACACAATGTTGATGTAGGCTCCAGGTGTTTTTACCAAAATCTGTTTTTCTTCATTATTTCTGTTTGTGTGTTTTTCTTTTTGTTTTATTTTATTTTATTTTATATATATAAATATATATAAAAAAAAGGTTACTTTCACTCCTTTTACATTTAGTGCTCGGAACTTATCTGAACTCTTACCTGCCAGTTTATAGCAAGAAAACATCGGATTGGTTTAGTTCATTAAAAACCTCCAATGGCAGAGAGACTGTTTGGTAAAGATTATTTGTGATCGGTTGGTTCTTGTTTTCTTGACTGGTGGCTTCGAGTTGGGTGGATATCCAGTCCAAGTCAGTATAATTATTATAACCTGTTGTTGTTTTGGTGCAAAACCAAATGCTTTGTCTAATGTCTTTGTTCTTTGTATATGCATTCTTTTCAGAAATATTAAACTTATACCTTAATTGCCTTTACCACTTTTCTCTTGCCATTCTTGTTCAATTGTAACAGCTAAACAATAGAATTAACCTCCTCATCCAAACTAACGAGGCAGTTTTTGATGTGTAACAGCCTCACCGGAGGGGCAAACTCTAATCATCTGCTTTCCACCAGAGCTTTATACAATGTCAAATGTAAAACTGTAGTGCCTTACCAGATCATTGAAACTATGCCAGGTGTTGGTGCCAGGCTGCGGGTTTTGACTCAGGACCATTACATCCAACTTCATCTGTTCCATCACAGTGGGACAGCCTATAGCCTGAAAAGCCAGCAGGAGGTGCTGTCCGCCAAAACATCATTCCTGATTCTGATGCCCCTCTGCGGGTTACGTTGAAGCTGATGTTATTCAGATTCCACTGAAATGCATTGGTTATTAAACTAAGAGCTGAAAATTGGTCCCATATATTAGGATTGTTTGCAGTGTTTGTGTGTGTGCGCACTCACACGCTCATGGCTGGCAGTTGTAAGCAAAATTTAGAAAACAAAGTAGCAACACTGGTGCTTCCATGAAGTTAAAAATGTGTAAATGCACACAGTAAATACAGGAGAGAAAGCATAGACTTAGAGAGAAAGGACAGAATCACATTTTTAGATCTACAGACGTTCATGCATCGTTCGTGCATTTTTGCTGCTATAAATTCATTTTGATCTGTTGTCAGAATATGAACAGCCAAACCTGTGGAGCTCTTAGCTGGATCATGTTTGGGGCATTTAAGCATAATTTTCTGATTAAAAAAAGACTCTCAGACTTAGTTATTTAATGAAAGAATCTTACGATTATGATTTTAGATAAGAACATTTAGGTTATGGGAAATAAGCTATAAGCAATATAATAAGCAATTAACTTAATGTTGAAATGGGAATTTATATACAGAAGTATCAAATGTTGCCTTCGCTGCCGAAAACAATGGTTTGCTCATGGTTATTTCACAAAGTTTTGCCAGTGTCCACGGCAGAGCAGGTTATCAAAAATGCATCAGTCAGCCGCAGTGGAGGAAGTATTGAAATTCCTTACTCATCTGTAATAAAAGTACGGATACCTAGCTGTAAAAACAGTCTTGTACTCTATTCAATTTCACTCTGTAGTCAAGTCAATACCTGTCTATAGATTATATTATTACTATTAAAAATATTTTCAGGGTTAATTAGAAAATTTTGAAAACGATTAAAATAACAAACTAAATCTGAGATAAAGCATTGCCTAAAAAATATATAAAGACCATTCAAAACCTTCAATCACAGAAATATATATCTGCAATATCATGTCTTAATGGGGGCAAGTTCAAAGCAAGTAATGGCTACTATTCTAACAACAAGTTTCCATGGTTACAGCCAGTCAGGACTGCGTTGCTGCTGTCCTTCGGCCGAGATGTGAACATATCTTGCACCCAGCCATCGGTGAAATGTCTGTGGGATGTGATTATAAGGCAGTGTGAGATTTACATTTTCTGAGCTGCTCACAGGTGCATGCAGGTGTGATGTTGACAGGACTGTCAGCTCTCCTGTTTTTGGTGATGAGGTTGTAATGAATCAGTGACCGTTTGTCCACATAATGGTTCCTTTCATCCTCAACGGGTTGAGCAGCTAACTTGA
Organism: Ctenochaetus hawaiiensis; assembly: GCA_029783645.1. Lineage (NCBI taxonomy): Eukaryota > Metazoa > Chordata > Actinopteri > Acanthuriformes > Acanthuridae > Ctenochaetus > Ctenochaetus hawaiiensis. Next base: position 25,305,139 of record JAPZDY010000012.1, on the reverse strand, counting down.
AATCTCCATTCTGTTTACTGCACTACTTCTACCACTTACTGTAACATCATTACCACAAAAATCACAAATAATCTGCACATGATTACAAAGATCTGTGCCTCTGGTTCTGCCTGTCTTTGTGAAAGATGAGATGAAGATGAGCCCTTTTGAGTCTTTGAAGTTATATTTCAACATCCACTTGGATTGAGGGGAAAAAATTCAGTTTTAAAAAAAATGCAATCCTCTTGTGGGTCCAGTTGATATTGACCTGCAGCTATGCGAGGCCTGCGCTCTGTGCTCGTCTAAAAGAAGGAGCTCTTTACCGACGGCTGTGGTGGTCCCAGTGTGAGGCCCTGCTCTGTTTTTAAGTCAACAAAAACTACTTGAAGGTAGCCTTTCTAAATCCACAGTACTGAAGGATGGACCCACATTAAAACTGTAACTGCTTTAACAGAAAAGCTCCCAAATGACTCTCAGTTACAAAGTTGAGGAGCAGTTTGGCACCTGGCTCAGGTAATAATACTGCTGCTGTAAATAAAACAACTGCCACTTTACCTGCAGAATAAAACATCAACAAAGCAGACAACTCGTATATTTATGAACAACATATCCATTACTGCGACTGCAGCAGCAAACACATTCCAGTCCAGCAAGGCTTACAAACAAGTTTGTGAAGAAACGTCCAACGAATGATGAACTCCGTCAGTGTGTCCAGTGCATGCACACACACAGTAACACAATGCATGGTGACGGATAGAAATACAGAGTCTTACTGCATAGGGAAAGCATTTATCATTTATTAGTGTGAATATGGTGGGTTAGTTTTTTTCATTCAGCTGTATTACAGGAGAGAGGATGAGCTCAATCATTGTATCCACAGATAAGGACGTAATCTGCTTAGAAATGAAGTTAAATCAGCCAGATGTTTCTTCCTATATTGTTCAGAAAGTGAAAAACAGCAGTTGCTTGTGTAAAGCCTTGTGGTCCACCTTTTGTTGATCTACTCTAAAGCATTCTTGCTTAAGGCAGTTTGGTTTTGCTTTTGACATAAAAAATATCTAAATACTGTTTAATAATCACACTTACATAAAGTGGCTGATTTGAATCAATATTTCAAAATTCAATGAAAAAGTTTCCTGTGAAAGCTTTGTGGAAGTGTGTGATCAAGATACTTTTTTTTAGTCAAGCTATGCTCATCTGCACTCACCTACACACACACACACACACGCACACACACACACAAACACACACACACACACAGTGTATCGCTCTCATGTTGAAAGATCAGC
>JAPZDY010000012.1:25245502-25269233 GCA_029783645.1 Ctenochaetus hawaiiensis | reverse complement strand
CACAGCTTTTTATTTAATTTTATTTTATTTATAAAAAAAACTAGATAAGGGAAGATACCAAAGATACTAAACACTACGGCTAAATTTTGGAGAAAGTGTGCATAAAACAATGAACAAGGTAATTAAATTAAATAGTGCAGCCATAAAAATGGGCCTCAGTATTTGTTCTATGCTGATTCAGAACGTACAGAATGTTTTACTTTCAGTGTGGAACCAGATTGATTTTCCAACCTTTGAGATAATTAAGAAAAATACAAAAGGAACATTTCAATGAAATGCTAAAGGGCAACGAACATACATGTTGAGGTGTTTCAGTCACAACCTGCAGATGTGGAAAGAAAAAACTCTCAGAGAAGAGACTTCAGCACAAGCCTTTCATCACACATGGGCTCAGTCTGAAGCGTGTGTGTGTTTATGTGTGTGTGCTCATGTGTGGGCGGTGGTAGTGGTTGAGGTTTTGGTTGTATGTGTGTGTGTGTGTGTGTGCGTAGTCTAATCTCATTTCACTTATTGGGCTTCAGGGAGCTAAGAATACACCCTGCTGGGACGAGACGCTGCTGCCGCACCACCAGCTGCACACACACACACACACACACACACACACACACACATTGTAGCACTTTGTTGGAAAAATCATCTGTTTGATTTTAGATACTTACAGATAAGTGTGTATTGATCCCTGTGGGGAGATTTGGCTGCAGCAGCCAAATTAAATGAATTCAGCAATGGAAAAAAAAGTCAAACATGAGCCCAGAAACAAGAGAATCAGCTAAGCTCCGAAAACACTAACAGACAAGAGGCTCTAAAGTTTTCTCCTCTGCTGAGCGGAAAGTCTGTAGGTTTGTCAGAAATAGCCAAAGAGTCAAAGCTCCTGGACAGCAGAGCGGAGCTGGTGTGGGAACCTGCTGACCTACATTCACATCTGACAGTTTCTTCCAAACTTCTTCTCCCACTGAACCCGTTTCTGTTTCACAGTGAGACAGATGGCACCTGCACGGAGCTCAGGGGACGCTGTAAAACTCACTGCACACCACAGAGTCAGTTCAATCTTTGGAAAGGATGCGCCTGTCCAGTGTTTTCTTTGTTGTGCTAACCCAAAGTCAAACGATACTAAGCACTTGTACGTACTTACAAGTGTAAGTGCTCAGCGTCATTATAATATCTTCTGCCTTTGGGTACTCAGTGTAAGCATAACTTTCTGCTTCGGAGGCTTCGGTGTCCAACAGTGACCGAAAAAGAAGTGAAAAACATCCCTGAGGTCACCTGCATTAGCTCTCCTGCTTATTGGCCAACAGAGGGGGGAAGTGAGTAAAAGAGTTTGTTGATCAGCACAAAATCAACAATTCCTAGAATGCTCTGGTATAATTCAGAAGCAAACATCATTTAGTTGTGTAGGAAGGTGTGGAGACTTGTTTTATTTTAGCTAAATTAGTTTATTCCAAAATAAAGGTAGTGTTCCATTGAGTAAACCCTTTAATGGCACAAACAACAAAACTCTTTTACTGAAACTAACCACATCATTTTACAGTTATAAGCATTTACCAAATAATTTAGATCACTGATAAATGTTACAAAACACTTCAACCATCCTCTGCATGGATTTTTTCCCATTTACATGAAATAAGACTTCTTTTAATTTCTCATCTATTTAAGGGAGAAGAACAAAGTGCAAAATCTGATAAATAAAACATTTTACATTTGTAAAAAAAAAAAAAACTTAAAAACTAAATTAAAGAACTGGCTGACATCATATTAAAAAGAACAATAATCCTATAATCTGAATCTTGAGTCTGTGGTTCAGTAACAACACAGTCGGGGTCAGAATATTTTTAGTGGTTTTCTGAAGTCTGCTGACCGCCACAGAAAACTGAAATGTTCTCTGGTTTAGTGTTTTTAGTCCAGTGTTTAATGCACAGTCCCACAGACATGCAACGGTTTCAACAGGATTTTACAAATATAATACACATTGTTTACCTCTAAAATGTTTTTGTTGCACTGGAAACATAAAAATGATCACTGGCAGATTTTCTTCATTAATGCAGGTTTTTCTGAGAATCAGACATTTTCAATGTAAAACATTTTCAAATGAACCTCTTTTTGAAATGTTAATCACATTTAAAGATTCAGACTCATTTAATGTTATTTTACAACAAATGGCTCCATCATGTTTGCACAGAATTCAAACACTATGCACATGTTCAGGGACTTGAGGTCAGGTCCTTCCTGATGGAAAATCCAGGACCTGTATTCATAAAATCCTTCTTAGCATTAGCACCTTCACCACAGACGGAGCCAAATTAAACAAGAGTCTTAAGGCTTGCAACTTGAATACAAGTACAAACTTCAGTGGTGTTTTTTTCACCAATGCATTTGAGGTGATGAACTTTCTGTACTTTTTGATGTATGTGAGAGGATGTAAATGTTGAGCATTCACACAGCTGTCTGCGGAGTTTCGGACCGAATCCTTCGTTTGCAGCTGTGAACTCCTGCTGTGTCCTGAAGTTTCCTCTGCTGTTCACAATCAGGACCAAATTTAATTTGCACAAAATACACAAACACGAGCGCACTCGCGCCAACACTCAGCAGTTTCAGCCCGCTGCTTCCTCTCCAGTGCTGTGTGTGTGTGTTGTAACTAACTCCCATTCAGTTTGTTGGAGTGAGATCACTGCGAGCATGTGCCACTGTTGAGGGAGACTCAAGCTCACACACTCACACACACACACACACACACACACACACTGTTGAGGGAGACTCAAGCTCACACACTCATACTCACACACACACACACACACTGTTGCCTGTGAAAGAAACCATTATCCCCCATGGAGCCTCAGACATCTGGGCTTGCTGCACACAGTGTGCATGCAGCCCACACACACACACACACACACACAGACACACACATTCACACACACGCATCTGCATGAGTGTGTGACAGATAAAAACGGAGAGAGAGACGGTAAGACATGGACAGTGTGTGTTCTTTGGTGAAAGAGGGTCATGAGAGAAAAGGTCTGAGTCAGGACGTCTTACCCCAACGACCCCATCATCCCTATGGCAACGGGAGCTGGCACACACGCCCGGCACAAAGGCATTCTGGGAAAGCACAGGTTTTATATTGCCCTGGCTTTACACTCCTGTGCCATCACCTCGGTAACACCAAAGCTTCTCGGCCCTCTAACATTTACTCTCAGGCGATGCACACACACACACACACACACACACACACTGTCGTGCACAAATGAACTGTTCACACACACTTAACTCACACACACACACACCCACACAATGTGTGACCCCAAGAAGAGTTATGACAATTCTGACAAGTCTCTTCCTCTCTCTGTTTCTCTCTCTCTCTCCATTTCTAAAGATGGAGCTCATCCATCATGCTCCCTGAAAAGAGGGGGAGATTTTTGAAGAAGAGGACGAGGAGGGGAAGACGTGTAGCAATGTCTTCAGAGGTAAACCAGCAGAGTCCTCGTTAAGATCAGGTGGTTTGGTTTTGTCTTTCCACATTTGAGCAACGTCAGGCTTTCAGAACTTTAAATAAGTTCTTATCATGTTTTTAAAAACCTGATAATTCTTGTTTCTGCTGGATACAAAACAAACATTTTCTGACTGTTAGTTTGTACTAAGTAACAAAGAAAGGGTTATGAGCACTTTAATGACTAAAAAGAAAGTGAAAGTCCCTGGTAAGTGAAAAAAAAACGTCGAAGCCTCCCAGTACTTCCAATGATTATTCTATGGAAAAGCTAAATCCAACAGACAGACAGCAAACTGGGCTCATTCTCAGCTGTTTAAGGAACTCAGCTGGAGCAGAAATGACAGATGTGCTAGATGTGAGGAATCAAGTGTTTTAACTTCATGAACCAGAACCTGGAGCTTCTCATAACCTGAACTTGTAAGAACCTTAAAGGTTTAAAGGTTCTTTACTGTAGAAGAGAAAGTAGAACCTGTATAAAATGTCTTAGAGATTCGAATGCCATGACACTTAAAAGTTGGTATAATTAAATTAAAAGAAAACAAAAAGTAAATGCACCAGACACACTTTCAGCTCACTGAGCAGCTCTCCCTAAATGAAGGATAGTGAAGGTGGTGTCGATTGAGATTTAGTGGAGATGTGACTGTTAGAACTCGTCTGCTCTAATTTTGAGTGTTGGAGAGGAGAGCACTGAAGGAACATCTCAACTGACCGCAATGTTGATTATAATGGAGCAAAAATGAAAAAAAAGAGCCATCTGTCAACAATATTCCTGAACACTTCTTGTCACACTTTTGATCCCAAAATCTAAACAAGTCAACAGTTTTAAAATAAAAGCCTCCTGTTAAACACAGAGCCCTCCACTTATAAAAACTGTACACATTGTAAGGGAAAACACAGCTAGCTAACATGAACTGTGTTCATTTTTAATGTGTAACAGTACTTTTTGATGCTACACTTTTGACAGTAACTTATCTCTCTTGTGTCTCTGTTGTGGTTTAAAATTAATATTATAAATGAAAAACAATGCAAAATAAATAAATATAAATAAATATAAAAACCAAAGTAACTTATACTTTGAGTAATTTATTAGCTATTTGTTTTTGCTTTATTAGATTTCTTAAGTTGTAATTGTCAATTTTATTTGTTTCATTTTTTATTTGAATAATTGTACTATTTACTTAGACGTAGTTCAGTAAACTACCCATCACTTCTAGGTCATGTTGGTGGGAAAAGTGAGTAAAATGTAGTAACACACTGAAACTATGTAAACAATATTAAAGCCCATAAATGTGTTTCTTTGTGAGCTCTGTGACATCAATAATACAGTGAAGTGCATCGGGGCAGCAGAGTGCTGTGTGTGCTGCTCTCAGTCTAAAATTAAATCCTTGCACAAGTAGCTGCATGTAGCACTGATAAAGCACGATGTCGTCACCAAAAGGGCCCAATCGGTGAGGAACCTTTCAGTCTGCATGTCTTCTTGTTTACTTCTCTTAATGTGTTTGTAATAAGTTGGTGCAAACATGAACTGAACCAGAACTGAAAGACAACACTGTGGGGTTTTTTGTTAGCTTTCTCTCCCATAGACATAGACACCACTCTCTCTCTCTCACTTTCTTTTTTAACTTTGTTTTGACAAAATAAACTAAATTACAGTAACTACTGATTCTATGTGTGATGGTCCGATGTTTGTTATAGGTGTGGAACTCCTACGCTGCTGTCTTAGCCAGGACTCTCTAGAAAAAGAGATTTTTTCGGATTTCAGTGAGAATACTCCTGGTTAAATGAAGGTTACTTAAAAACTAAAACTAAAACTCTACAAACGTTGTTATTAGTGTGCATGCAAACATACTAGTGCCCACACACTGAACTAAAAAAAGGGCACACTTCCTGTCTTCTCACTTTAAACATAAGCCAGATCAATGTTGTTCAATATTGACTGTAGATATCACTGAAGACATCATGTTGTCTGTCTCTCTGCACTCAGACAGACTTTTAATAGTGAGAAAAAGTCCAATTTTTTCCCTGAACAAGTACAAATAAGGCCATTCTAAGTAATTCACGGCACAAAAAACTTAATTAAGAGACATAAAACACAGTTTTGTTTCACTTGATCAAAGTTCCTCTTATTGTTTTACAGCTAAGCTGAGATACGGATAAAATAGCTTCAGTTTTCTTTTTATTTCTGTTTTCTTGATGTGATATACTGTGCTGTTGTACCTTTACTATGCTTTTTGACAAATCTTCTGTCTGAATTCTGTTTTTCTTTTTAACAGGCTATAAAATCACTGTACTTTAATGGCTATGGAGACAAATTGGTCTCAGAGGGAATCTGTCAAGTTTGTGTTTATAGCTTGGCTTTATGTGTAACTTTGCTGCTTTTACAGCACAAATTTATCTCCTGTCACACAGATAAATCACATTTCAATTGGACTGAATTTTGTTGTGCTTCTCTTCTGTCTTCATGTGTGTCGTATCTAGTCTATAGTTACTGATTACCCTGGGTTGTTGCGTCCTCTGACCCCCCAGTGCCCCAGCCATAACACAAAGGTCAGAGGTCAAAGCCCTTTGGCCTTCTCCCTCCTCTCCCTTGCTTTGTTACCCTTCCTCCTCATCCTCCTTTTCTCCTTCTTAGCAGAAATCATAGAGATTTTCACAGGGTGGATGTGGACATGTTTTCTAGAAAAAAAAGAAAGGTAAAGGAATGAATGAAGTAGAAGAGCATGATGGTGGAGGTTTGTGTGTGCGTGAGTGTTAGGTGTCACGAGGGCTGTCTGGGGTTAGGCCAGTAAATGAACAGCTGAGAGCGGTGATTTAGTCTGTATAAAAGCAGCCCAACTGTCATAACAAAGACACTCTGACAGCAGGCCAACCAGAGACAAAGAGGAGTAACCGGCCCCCAGGAGGCCTCTAAAGACCCCTTTGGACACACACGCATACACACACCACTCACACACACACACACAAACACACACTTACACAGACAATGGGGAGTCAACAGCGGGCTCCCAGAGGCCTTGCTAGGGTCCAGGGGCCAGACTGAGCTTGGTTGAGAGTAACTGAGAGGCGTCCATTACAAAGCCTGGCAGGCGTCACAGGACCACAGCAGTGAATATGTCACCCATGGGCTCCGTCAGTAGCACCCCCAGTCCGTCTCACAGGGTGATGCTTGATCAGCTGATATCTTTACCAAACATAAAGGTTCGCATCTAAAATCTAGCTGCAGAGTGCGGCGATGAGTATGAGACTGCTGTTGACTTGAACCACAGCAGCACATGTTGATTAAAGAGTGCACCGCCGTGTTAGCACTGCAGAGCGGAGACGCTGTCCCACTCACAGGGCACTTCATGAACATAAAGGATCTACATTGATGCAGCAGAACTAGAGATGCCATCTTTCTTATTCATGCATTCCTTCTTGTCAAAAACTCACGCTTACATTACCCACAGTGCACCTCAACAGTTCAGTCAGAGAATCCTTGGTTCTATTAGCTACAGCTAACCTTGAGCCGATAACCTCAAAACAGAGATAAGGAGAGGGCCACAGAGGTATCATGAAGCAGTTTTTTTTATTTTCAAGCTTTCCCTTTCAGCTGTCAGGGTCCTTTAACCCACGACTACACTCTTTCTCCAGACTTAAAGCTGCACTATTTCATAATTTTATGTTAAAATTGATCAAATCACTATGTGAGGAGAGAGAAGTTGCTTGTAGAGAAAAACCCACAGGCAATTATCTTTCAACTTCTCAGATCTACAGAATGGTGGAGAATCTTTCACCTTATTGTTTTGGTGTTACTTTACCATTCAGATGTTTAGACTTGTTGAATAAGTCTGTTTCCCCCTCCTCCCTCTTAGCCAACAAAACAGCGTGTTTTTCTTTCACTTTTCAGGAAAGTGGAAAATCTCTCCAGCAAGGATTCTTTTTTGTCATATTAAGACAACAATCCCTGTCTCAATGATCAGAACTTAATCAGAAATTTACAGGACTGAGGATAATCTTTATTCTCTTGGGATAATTCATAATCAGCTTTACCTTTTAAGAACATGTGAAAAAATAATAGTTTTTTTTGTTAATGTTGAAGTGTTTCCACATATCCTCTGAGGTTTTCCTCCTCACTTTCTCATCTGTCAGTCAGCCAGTGTCCTGCAGGCCTGTCCAGCATCAGTGAAGGGATGAGTGTGGCCCCTCCATCCTATTAGGCTTCGCTTAATCAGCCTTTTCTTCAGAGTTGAGGAGCGTGATGAGGAGAAGCATTGAGCCCTCTGTAGCCCCTCGCTCCCCTCCCTCCTCTCCTCCACCCTGCTACCCATCCACCTGCTGTGGCTTTGTCTGTGGCTTTGGGAGAGCTTTGGCTTTCAGCAAAAAGCCAACACTGACCACACACTTCAACTGATGTGCACACACTCAAGCTGGCATAAAGACTGGAAAAATCAGCTGCCACAGAGTGCTCCTCTTGTCCGGTTGGAATTGCCACCGGAACAAGGTTTTGACCATGGAGAGACACTTAAAATCTCCCCTTAAAGTCGTACTGCTGACATTTTATAAGTTATGATTGCAGACAGGGCGAGGCAAGTTTCACTGCAGGTTTTATGGACTTCAGAGAGAAATTCTCCCACACCACAGTGGAATGATGTCTCTGCACAGACATCTGATGCAAAAATAATCAAAACACAGTTCTGCATTGTTGGGTGGAATCCGATCAAATTATAATTAGGCCTTGAAAATGGCTTTGTCAGATTAATCAGCGCAGGGAGGTCTCGAGACAATCTGGTCAGAAAATGTGATTTAGTAAGAATTTTAGTTTTTTTACTGGTTCTGAGAACTAAGACAGGACTCTCCCACAGTTTCATAAAAAGAAAAGACTAATCCTTTCCATTTTACTTTGATAACATTCCACTTAAAGAACTTGGTTGATGTAGCTCTTTTATAAGAACTTATTCCTTTACCACACAAATATGTGCATGTAGCAAGTACAAGCTATAACTTTCAATATGACTACAATATATATATATATGTGCTTTTCCTTAGCATCACTGAGCGGTGAATGATTTCCTCACCAGCAGGAGGAAAATGTGAAAAACTGGAGGTCTGTGTGTCAGTGCTGAAAGTTTTTCATATGCATGTTGACAGCAGTGCCCTATACCATAGTTGAGGCGTTAAGGAGTATATTGCTTAATACATGTGGCTGTCAACTTGTTGAGAGGTCTGGTTCCATGGGGTATGTTCTCCTACCTTATCACACTCATTTCTACAGCTGACAGGAAATCAGATAGTTGCCTTCAGCTGTCAAGGTTTGTTCAAGTATTCCAGGCATTAACCACAGAACTAGTGTGAAAACAACAACAGCCGACAGCTCCAGTCTGCCGGGCCTCGCTCTTACCGCGGGTTTCCCTTCCCGGTCCAGCCCAGTGTCATTTTAGGCCTACACATAAGCACACACATTCACAGCTGGATTTAATTAGGTTCATTCCTCTGTTTTCTGAGGGTGCTGAACTGCGTCACCTCTCACTGTCACCACAACTCAGTCGTCAGGGATTTACCACAAGTGTGCTCCTCTTTGGCTACCCAGACAACAACCTGAGTGTGCATACAGTACACACTCATACAATTCATATATGCAGGCATACAGTGCTGTGTGCATAACAGCAGAATTTACTATGTCTCCAATTACTCTAAACTACATTCTTTAAACTTGCAACAAATGTCAAGACATGTTGAAGAACTTCAAGACTGAGATGAAGCTTTGTTGCAGTGACAAAACTACAGTGTAGCAAATTCTTTCTTTTAATTATGAGTAATAGCTTGGGATGTTAAAGGTAGGGGCATACAAATGATTTTAGAGGGAGGAAGAGGATGCAGTTCTTTAGACATGAAAGAAATACTGTAACAGTGAGCTGTTTCTTTATACACATCAATATTTAAATGAAAATGAAATATTACTTGACCTTACTTCACAGTGCATGTGAAATAAGCAGTGCAAAGCTGTATGTCTTCGCTGACTGCGTCAATGTTTCCAAGCACACCTTTTTTGGTTCATCATTTTAGAGCAGCAGCACATAAAGCAGCGTATAAACAGGCTCAATGAAGTGGAGTACGAATCGTAGGGTATTTCGATTAATAAATGCTCTCTCAGCAGGTCACATAATGCTGAGAAACAGTGGAGCCAATCATAGTGGGAAAAAATAGCTTCAAGAGAGAATCGTAGTGTGGTCTGAATGGTGCAGAGCAGCACAATGTGTCAAAAGCAAAAGGTGTGTGGTGTATTTACATGCATACATACATAGCAACTAGATAGCTTATGGGTCACACCCCTGACTTTAATACAGGAAGTCAGGGGTTCCCCATCAGGATGTCTCCAATGTGGGCCCCTTAGGCAAGATCCATAATGACTGCCTACTTCATCACTAATGAGAGTTGGAAACACAAGAGTCACACTAGCTCAAACATTGCCTGGGTCAACAAGGTCTGCATTAGGTGCTTGGTAACTGGAGCAACGTGATGAGAAGTTGGCAACTGGAGCAAGGACAAGACAGTCATGGACAAAGGCTGAGAATAGGGAGCTGCTGGAATGCTATTATACAAGTAACCCCAGTGAGAAAGGTTACATGCAGAGGACATGGGACCCATGGATATTTTAAAACGAAACACCCAGACTGATATTGAAACAACTAGTAGCCCTTTGTTCCAACATCCCCAAATGGCTATTGCCATCAGAACTAGAAACTGATGAGGTAGAACACAAGTGCTGGGGCAAGACAGAGCCAGGATGCAGAAACAGGAGGGTGATGCAATCATTTTCCCCATACTCCCAAAAAAAAACACCGGAGAAACAAGAGGATGGACCATGGAAAACGCTCCAAAGTGTGGCTTCATTTTCAAAGACAACAAGATGAAAAAGGAAAGTGCAACACATGTGATAAGCTAATTAGCTGCAAGACAGGTTGCACGTCAAATTTGACGAAACATTTACAACTTCATGGCATCGACCTGAAAGACTGTACAGTGTTTGACGTACTGCGGTCGTCAACACCCGACACAGCCAGTGCTAATGTTGCTACAAGCAGCGTTAGCACCTTGCCAGCAGCCCCAACAGAGACACCGTTCACATTGGCGAAAAAGAGGCTGACAAAAGAGAAAACTGAAGAGTGTCACCGTGCGGTAACAAAGTTTGTAGTCAAAGGACTACATCCTTTCTCAGTCGTCGAGTCTGCGTCATTCAGGTAAGTTAAATAATGTAACGTCGCCTATTTCCATCCTAAATCCTGTGGCAAAAATACAGTATTTCATATTGTTTAGGCTGTGTTTCCCTGCAAACGTCAATGGCACATCAACTATAAAACGAATTACCTTGTTCAGAATTAAATCAAAATGAATCTATAAAATAAAATAAACACAATACAGGCATTCTCTATTGATGTAACATATTTTCAGCTCTTGCAATTGTGTATTTCTGCCACTGCCACACCGTATTACTGATTTCCTAACAACAAAACAATGTGATTTAGGTTGGAAATTCAACGAGGTTTAAGTTTGTAGAATAAAATAAAAGATTTGATGCTAGAAAACTTGTATAGTAACAGTTGCTGTTATGTTGAATCTTTCTTTGCAGGGAGATGACCAGGGCCCTGAATGCAAACTACACACCTCCCTCCAGAGATATTTTGGCAAATCATTTAATTCCTGCCTGGTACAAGGTGGAAAAATCAAACATTATATCTGAGCTCAAGGATGTCAGCAAAGTTGCCATAATCAGTGACGGCTGGACAAGCCTGACCCAAGATCATTATCTTACAGTGACAGCACACTATGTTGTTGAGAGAAAGATGAAACAGAAAGTTCTCAGAACAAAAGCAGTCTATACATCACAAACAGGACCAGCGGTTGCTGAAGAGATTGGTGACATTATGCAAGAATTTGGCATAATCAACAAAATCACAGCTGTCACTGTTGATAATGCAACAAACATGAATGTGGCAATAAAAAGGCTACAATTCATAAAGCTAGCCTGTTTTGCACATACACTAAATCTGGGAGCACAAAGTGTGTACTCTGTTCCATCAGTGGCCAAATGGATGGCCAAGATCAGAGATGCTGTGGTCTGGATGAAGAGGTCATCCATGGCAAAGATTGTGCTCAAAGAGAAGTGAGTATCCCTCAGAGTTTGTCTTACAGAACAGCTAATTAATTAGTGCAGAATAATAATAAATCTATTTTTCTGTGATTTTCTGTTTGCGTCATACCGTAGATCTGCCTCAGCATGCCCTGATCCTTGATGTTAGGACGCGTTGGAACTCCCTCTACATGATGATGGAACGATTCCTCGAGCAATTCAGGCAGCCTACCATGATCACCGTCTGAAGAAGCCATTGGAGAGGGACCAGCTTGTTCGACTGACATATGAAGACTTCCGAAAGGCGGAGGAGTTCATACATCTGATGAAAGTGTTGTACACATCCACACTCTGTGTTTCGTCTGAAACAAGTCCCACATGCAGTCAGATCCTGCCAATTCTGAAGAAACTTGAGACGCATTACACTGTGAAAGAAGAAGACACATTTTTTGCATCCACCCTTAAGCAGGCTGTCTGGGGAAACATGTCAAAGCGGTACCAAAATGATGACATCAGAAGTTTTCTTGAAGAGGCCACTGCAGTAGACCCACGTTTCAAACACACTGTGGAGGACAGCACTGTATGGGAGCGGGTCAAGGAGAAGATGATGGCAGGAAAGTCGACTGAGTCTGAGCAGCCAACAGAGCAGCGCTGTGGAGAAGATGGTGTGATGCTGTCAGAGGGGGAGGACGAAAGAGAGAATAAGGAAGAAGAAGAGTGAGGAAGAGGAGAATATGCCACCTCCCTGCAAGAGGGCTACAAAGTCTCCACTGGAGGAGCTTTTTGCTCTTGAAGACAACCTGAAAATAATAATTAATATTCATGAGTTCCCTGCTATGGCCACGCCCACAGTCAGCAACCACTCCACTCCATCCTCCAGAGCTATTGCACCGTCAACTCTTGTGACATCTTGCTAGCAATGTGACAAGCATGTACCAACTGAAAACAAAGTCATCACATCGGTTGTGATGCACACTGTTTCTTCATACCCATCTGTGACACTGGAATAAACAAAGCAGCTCCCCAGGATTCTTGTCACCCTTTCTGTCCAAGGATGCACAACATTCAGTTGAACTCAACCCAACTGAAGAATAGTGGTTGATTATACTCATTGAGGAATAATTGAAGATGTAGAACTTGTCAAGGTCTCACTTCCTACCGACCATCACATGCAGATACATACATCATCTCTAAACTTGGTAAAGCTGGTGAAGATAACGATTATTAATTTAGTAACTAGTTGTAATGGTTATCAGTAGATGTGGTTTTGGTAGCTTTTATCAACAATTACCATCTTGGCTTTAAGAATGAAAGCCGCAAAGCTGCATTGTCCTCCAATTTTTGGTCACAACATTTGAATGGCTCTAGGACTTCAACAAACTACCAACATCTATCTTTGCTGGGGCATTAAATGAACATTTCACACCTGATGCACTCTTTCTTTCCCCCTGGTCACCGTGTGCACCAAAATACCAAAATGCTGCTTGTGCGGGCCAGTGTGCCACCACAAAAGTAGGCCCCCATACTGAAATTAGTTTTTCTGCCATCCATTAGTTCAGCAAATTTCAACAGATTTATTCTTGATCAGAAGTATTTTTTAACAGTATTTTTGAGTTTTAGAGAGAAAAGAACCAAGCTGAAGATAATGAAGAGGAAGGTTGGCGTGGTTCACTCTCCATTGTCTCTGAGCCTTTCTACGGGTACCAGGACAGTATTATCCACTGCATGGGAGAGCGGCAAACCAAAACAGAGCTCACTATCCCATATTAAAACATTGTGGGATTTAAATCTTATTTTTTTGCAATATCCTTCATATTCTTGAAGAAACGTGTATAACAAAGTGCTATGTCATCCAAGGTATGAAGAACATTTATTCAATATTGACATGTATCATCAGCCCCTCATCAGCTGTGCCCTACATCCCCAACTGAATGCTGGTCTCTGTGGTTTTCCTGCGTACACCTCTGCCTGTGTTTGTGTTGGACTATCAGATGGCAGACAGGGATTTAGGGTTGGGGATCTTTTCTGTGTGAGGTCAAAGCTCTGGTATTTCCAGACGGAATCACAGTTCCACGGAAAAACCGCAGCACGAACCCCACGATCCCCAATTACCAGAACACACACACACACACACACACACACAGACGCTGTCACTAAGGGGCAACAGGGTCAATGCTCAGTTCCAGTGGACAATGTGACAGGCACACACAGATTTGGTATGTACACTGTTCTGAACTGCTGTGGATGAAGTCAGAGGTATATCTCTTAGTGCGGAAAGTCAGGGCATTCGGTGTTTGGGTTTCAGTGGTGAAGGGTAGTCAAAACTAAGTGAGAATTCCTTTTTTTTTTTTAAGAAGGGATACTGATTGTTTAAAAATGCCATTAATGATTCTTCACAAGGACATTGTACTACATTCTGGGTCCATCAAATAGTTGTTCTTTATGCGCCCTTTCCCACAGCCATGAGTATTAATTCTACCAAGTTTGTGGGCACACCTCATGTGATGACCCTGCATGTAGTTTGATTTCTCCCCTCTATCAAGAGACAACAAATGATCTGCAGTAGTGTCAATCACAAATCAACCACAGTTGAGCACAGCAGGAGAGGAACATGTTGCTGCTGATGTGTCACACCTGGTTCACTTCATTTCTATAACTGGATATGTGTTAACTAAATCTTGAACCCTGAAATATTATGAAAAGTTATAGTGATAGTAGTCATAGTAGTTTCTGTTATTGGAGTTTGGCTGTCAAGTTTCCTATGTTTTAGTATATGCTGCCTTTCCTTGTGTTTCCTGTTTGTTTCGGTAACCCTTGTCTGCTGTCTTTTGTCTACCCATGTCCTGCCAAGTTTACCTGTTTGTAATTACCTGCCCTGCCCCACCTGTGTCTCATTAATCCTTGTGTGTATACAGTCTCTGTGTTTCTTTATCTTTCTCAGATTGGCTTTTGTTGCCCCCTGATCCTGTAGCTTAGTGTATGCCGCCTGTTCCCTGAGCTCCCTATGTCTTTCCAATTTGTATTTTATATAGATTTTCACTTTCAGTGTCCTATTCTGTTACCTACTGCCTTTTTTTGGTCATTTTTCTGCCTGCATTTATTTGTCACACTCTGGTTTTTGGATTTTCATATTGTTTGTGATATGCAGCTTCTTATTAAAGCTTTTTTCTGATTCAACCTGCCTGTTCCTGTGTCTGCATTTGGGTCCTTACTTTTAAGAATTGTAACAAAGGGGATTTACGTAGCATCTGATAAATTTCATGATGAATTGTAATTGTTGCAATATATGACAATTTAATAACTTAGCATACCGCAGCCAGAATCATCATTTTTATTTTAGTTTGAGCTAAGACACACACCTGAGTGGCCTGAGGTTGACTGATCGACTGCTTGTGACACAGCAGTTTCCTCCACCTGTGGAGCTATAATTCCTACTGGAGTAGAGCGCCAATGAGTCCTTCACACACATAAACTTACACGTGTCCACACAGTGACGAGCCCGCTTCACACCACAAGCCCCTTTCCCCTTAATCCACCTCTACACTATGATTAAGAAATACAGGCTGGGAAATAAAGACAACAAACAACTTTTCTGGTGCATGCTTTTGAATACACTCACACATAGCTACACTGATACACACTCACACACACACACACAAGAGCATTCTCAGCCATAAAACCACTGGGCTCCAGAGACAAAAGCCTTGTCATGCTCTGGTGGGGTCCTGTCACTAATCCACACAGCTTTAGGGGTTGCAGACAGCAGACACACATACACACTCACACACACACACATACTCAGCGTAGATCTATGTAAAAGGGAAATTCGACACACACACTGCCTGGATTTGTGGATGCATACTTACACACAGGCTCTCTCACACACATGGACACAGACAGTGGTGTTGCATAGCCGCCTGGCTGGGTGTTAAGGCCGAGCAGAGCTACTGGCGACAGGTTGGAGAGAGGAGATGGCTCACTAAGCCTAATCACACAGGGGAATGCTGTCTGGGGCACCTGACCATCAGACCTCTCAGTGCGTGTGTTTGAGTGTGTATTTATGAGTGTGTGTGTGTTTGTGTGTATGCTTGCTTACTTACATATAGTTTTGCATGAGTCCTTGAATGTGTGTGTGTGTGTGTGTGTGTGTGTGAACTCTGGACATGGCCAGTCATAATTGGGGCTTATCGCCCTGAACAGTGCAGAAGGAGAGGTGCCAGGTCTGGATTGGGGGCGTCACACTGAAGCTGGAATTGAATGGGGCTGGGGCGATGTAATGAGTCATCCAGATTCTTACGGGCAAAGCCACACACAGCCGGAGAACATATTCCATACTCTGAACTTTGTCCATCCCATAAAACTCAGCATCAATTACTTTAATCCCCAGATCAAAGAAAGCACAAAATGTTTGATTCCAGAGAATCTGCTCGCGGTAGAGACAGGCTTCAACTCACATGTCCGATTTGCCAACACATTGGAATGATTGTAGATTTTATCAACAAATGAGACACTGGCCGACCCCTGAAAGTTCTTCTGTGACCTCTCAGTCCAAAGACAACACGACTAAGTGACTGTTCCATCCAGTCACTGAATTTGATTATTATGATCTACAGAGAGAGGCATGCATTTGCTCATATAAAGAATATTACAATGTATTGTAATTATGTAAGCATAAGTTAAATGACAGAAAACTAATCAAGATAGAGAAGATTTTCCTGGGTAACTGACTATTTTAATATGTAGTGTTTCAATTAAACATTAAAGAAGTGCATCCCCATCTACATGTGTTTTATTTTCAATTTCAATTTGTGTATAAAATAAAAAACCCAAAATGCAAAAACCCAAATTTGAAAATCACAAAAAGGTTTTTATGCTTTGCTGAGGTGGAAAACTTAGTGAGGAGAGATTAAGGAGATTAGAATGTTACATGTAATAAAACAATACATTTTCTACATTGACATCTTGTTGTGTCATCATATTCTATAAAGGTTTTGTGATGATCTAGCTTTTATATTTGCAAACAGCAGTGGGTTATTATTCACATTAATCCATGTTTCATTTTATACATTTGCTAGAAAAGTACAATTTGAACTAAATATGGATGAATTATTGACTATTCTCTGGTTCCAGCTCTTGATTTGAAAGGATCTCTAGCATGTCTTTATTAAGGGCAGAAAAACTTTAGGTTATAATTTGTTAGCTGATAATTACCCCTAATGAGCCCTCTCTTTTTATACTATTATTGACTTCCTTTAATAAACCGTTTATTATTTCTGAAAAACTGGACAGTAGTTTGAATTTCAAGTTCTCATTACACAATGTAATTATTACTTAGCACAGAAAAATGTGCTCTGTAATTAGCAGTAATTAACAAATTACTTGTTGGCTAGGACTTGTATTGGTATTGTCTTTGTTAACGTGCTTCTGTGTGCACATGAAAGAACATAAAGAAAGTAACGTGAAAAGTATTCATAGCATTTTGTTCCTGAGGGTCCCGGGGAGATAGAGGGTGAGGTTTTGGAAGAGCAGCTGCAACTGACACTCCATTGGTTTCGTGAATTCCTTTGAACATGGGCTGGTGTTGTTGTGAGCAGAGGTGGAGGCTGAAGACAAAGAGGTAGATGGAGTTTTGTCTGGTTGCCAGCATCTGGAGCGTCTCACTCAAATCACAAGAGACTTTTATTGATTTTCTGTTTTAAACATTTTGCCTTTCAACAGTTCCTCTCCCTCTCTGCCACGTTATGAAAGGATTGTCACGGAGTGAACTTTAAAAGAATTCAGGGATTAAAGCCCAAAAGACATCTTGGTGAGAGTTGTTTTCGTGGAGTTTATTTTGGACAGAGGCGAGTCAGAAAGGTTAATGGGATGGAGCTTCATCTTAAGTTCATTATGAAGAAGATTCTGAGAAAACAGAGACATGCACTGTAGTGTTCACTCAAGTGATTGTGGTGGGTTTAGGTTGTACTTATACTACTTATAACACCTTCTTATATAAGGAAATAAAAAACTGAGGAGGATTTTGAAAACATTCCGTGCAGTCTTTTCCATGTGGATAACAGAACTCAGCTCCATCACACACACAAGACATCCTCTTTGACTACCCATACAGCAAGCTACTCCTCCCTTCATCAGTCCTCCATACAGTTGTTCATATTCCGCATAAAAAAGCCCACTTAGAGAAACTCTACAGCATCTCTCTTTTTTTAATAATTTCTTCTCCTCCCACATTATCTACCGTATCCTTGTCTCTATATTAACTTACATTGGCAGTCCTGTTTCTTGAGTTTTCCCCATCTCTGCTTAATGTGAGGAGAATACACACATCGTACTTTTGAAGGTACTGATCACTGGAATAACCTAGATTATTTCATATTTTCTTTATGATTTATCCAAAAAAATATGCTCAGCAGATGCAGCTCTTTAGTATGTAATCTGTACACAAACTAATTCTGTACGTTACAAATTGTGAAATATTCCAAACTCGGTGTAATACATTAATGATAGGTGGTGGGAAGTAGAACGCCCAAATAGCTGTGTGCCAGCTAGGAACACATGTTTTGGATGATATAATAAATAGATAAATAAAAATAATTCATTATGTTGTAACTGTCTTTACAAATCATGTAATTTCTGACTGCTTAGGAATAAAAAAAATACAGTATGTAGCTTGTTTGTTTGTAGTTAGTGAACCTGGTCAAGTCTGAGAGAGTGGTAACCAAGCCTGGCCGGTATCCGATCATCATTCTGTTTTTTATGTCCGTAACCAAACTGAGACTGACAGTTTTAATGCAAAGCACTGCGTTTATGTGACACACAGGCAACTGTTGTTACTGTTGTTGTTACATTTTCTCTATAGCTGACCGAATCTGATCCGAACTCGAACATAATTTCAAAATATTTGTGTAGGGCCGGTCTGACCCAACAGGTACTGTCGGGTACGGGCTGGGTATCCACCCTCTTACTGTTACTGCTGTCACTACAACAAAAAATTGAAATTAACTAATTTGCCAGAAAGCTATTTTTTAGAAATGTTCATTGAAAAGAACACAAACAAAAACATCCGAATTTGTTCTCATTTACACAAGGACAGCACTTTGCCCACATTTTAAGGCAATTTTTGATCCCCTTTAGTGAATCCGAGTCTAAACCTAACCTAACCTAACCTCTCTAATAGTCTAAACCCTTTTGTACCCTTTTATAAAAGTTTCTGTTGAGATGCGGTCAAAGTTTGGTTAGGTTTTGGGAGGGTTACGTTGCTTTGCTAACCTGGGCTCGTGACTAACTCTTAGGCTAGCAAGCTTGTAACCTGTGGTGCATCTCTCTAAGTGCTGGATTAGATGGAAAAATTGGACCTAATCTTTCCATGAAGCCCTTGTCTTTCCTGTCCGGAGAGGTGTGTTTGTGGATAACTTACCACTTTAACCACTATTACTGTTTATCTATCTAACCAGCAGCTGGCTCTGCATTCATTGGAGGCACCCACATCGGAACAGCCAATGATGCAGTGATACAAGGAAACAGTGTTATTCTATAGTTTAAAAAAGTTAAATGTTTTCATTTGTGCCTGTGGGGGAAGCACAGTTTGATTCACATGTCTTTCGTGTCATAAAATGTGTCTTGAGGTGTCCTGCATTTTTTTTTTAACTGTCAAAATCTGCACGTCCTTTTTTCTTCCTCTTTCAACCTCCCCATGTGTGATGTCAGTAGAACCCTTTTTTCTCAGCTTGACAAAAATTATCATGCCTTCTTTTACCAAACACAGTTAATTCATCACCATGATTGCTTTTGCTTAACTTCAACCTTTGGCTTTACATGAACGTGACCCCTGTTCTCCACAGTGAATGTTCTATGTGACCCACCATTGATAAGCTTGTTGACCATTCACACATCAGTTTGGTTTCCCTTGTCATCAAACTGTACAAGAACTGAATAGAATTCTTTTGAAGACTGTATTCGTGTCTACATTAAACAGATGCAGTGAACAGACAGAGTCTAGCATTTAAGCTCAACAGGAAAAGTTCTGAAACAGCATCACAGCCAAACCTAAACCTCAGGCTCACAGGATCCATATTGCTGATCATGCTAATGTAATGCAGAGCTATTCACTACTTCATCTTAACTTTGTAAGGTCTTACCCTTTAGCTTTTTACCCATGCTTCATGTCCGCCCTTTGGCTTCAGCCATTAGATCTAACAGTATTATCAACACCCCAGTCCCAAAGGAGCAGCCATTATCATTCTGCCCTGTGGTCCAACTCTGTCGTTGCCTCATCCTGCTTCCAATATGGTTATGATTAATCACTCTACCAGTAATCGGAGTGCCCTTCTTCCCCTTCATTCCCTCCCTCATCTTCCATGGGTTCCAGATGACTGTCTGGTGTCGGGGCATGAGACAATGGGATCCAGATGCGTGATCGATGGAGGACGGACAATGTTCATAAGCGGCGAGGCGTTGTGGTTTAGAATTACAGACATACAGTCCCATCCGCTGGCCTGGCCTGCCTTATGGCTTGCAAGGGTGATTAATGGGACTTTACTGGCAACGTGAGGGACCTGTTTCCGCTCTGACACAAATATAGAACAATACATTGTGAAGAACCCATGCACATTTCGAGTTGTTAAAACATGAATTCATTTGTGCACATTTGCAGGCGCAGACTCACGCAGCATAAATCCCATGTGTGCTCCGCTGTCGAAATGATGTGTTGCTGGATGTCATGGGGTAGGCAGACACTGGATGTGAGCAGATATATGAGGGAGGGACACACAGCCAGGACATAAGAATGATGACATGGAGGATGCAGGGTGGGTTTTTAGTTCTGGTTAGAACATCACAGAACGTCTTGTAAGTCACATGATCAGCAGGCAGTGAGATATCGTCATGTAAACCATCATCTGGAAGAAATCAACAGAGGACACGATCATGCTTAAACAATGCACTTGCAAGACAAATCGACCACATATCAATAATTGATAACTGCCTCAGTGCTGTAATTCCTCAGCTTGTCCATATACCATAGCTTCAGTCTCATCCTTAATGTCTAGGGTTTCTTCCACCCTGACTTGATATTCCCTGCTGTCTGTGGAGTGTTGGCCTGGACGCCGTACAGTATGGCATGGCTGCTGGGTCATATGCTGAGCAGATGTGGTTTGTATGGAATTTCTGGGTGGCTTCACGTGCTATCTGATGATAAGCAGTGGATCAGATCTGATCGCAGCTGACTCTGGACTTTTGTTTCCATTTGCAATGAACCTGTCTGATTTCTCTTGTAACTGGTATTTTTCAAATCGATGGCACAAACACAGCCAACATGAAAAGCATGCATTGTAATATGCGGCATATTGTGGATTAGCCAGCAGAGAGATTAGAGAAAGACATCTCTAGTCTGACAGTTTCAGCACTTTCATTAAAAGTTTGTTTATGCTCTCTGTAGCAAAAGTACAACAGTTTCATGTTTCTGCACGTTTTCGTGTTGTGTATGATTTCTCTACCAGTCTCCTGATGTCATTTAGATGTCAAGTTTAGATGGTAAAAGCATATCTACTTATTTTTTCTCTGTCACTTCATCACTTAGTCATCTGTTCTGCCTAAACAAACATTTCACATATGCATGCACACAGACATTGCACCATGGCTTACCAAAGCTATCATCCTGAGTGTTGGGGATTAAAAAATACAACAGCTTGAATAAACAAGTATTAAAATTTCAGTGTGACAGAGGCAGAGGTTTAACACTCCAACCACGGACACAACTCAAAATGAGCTCACCATCAAGGTTTCACTTTCTACTACGTGGTAATACACTAGCTTTATTGTTAAACAGCGTTTTTCCAAATGTTGACAGAAAACATGGCCTCTCCTACCAGTGTTAATATTGACAGCAAATTCTGATTTAGTCTTAGTCTTTTGAATAACACACCATTTAGTTTTAGTCATCTGAAATCTTTTAGTCGTAATCTAGTTTTAGTCGACTAAATATCATAAGAGTTTTAGTGTTAGTCCAGTCTGAAGTCTTAGTCTAGTTTACTCTATATTTTAGACCAAATATTAGTCGACTACATTTTTCTACGGAAGTTCCGGTCATTGGAAGTATCCATCAGTCTGTTATGGAATGGCATTAAGGTTTGAATATGCAATACAGACACAGATTTAAAGGTTGTAATACAAAACATGTATTTTATTTTATTCTTGATGTCAAAAACATGACCGTGGCTTTTTCACAAAAGATAATCTCACTTAATAAGCATAAGGGCCTGCTCTCCCTGAAAAATATACATGCTCCCTGAAAAAGATATGCATTCTCCCTGAATGGTATGCAATGCACGTGACTTTCTTTCAAGATGAAGTAGAATACTATTGAAATAGATAACCACCTACTTATTGAACTTCTTGTCTTCTACTGTCTGTGCAAAATCAAAAACATTAAGAAAAATAATGTGCAGTTATCAAAAATAATATAACTATTGGTTGTAATGCCATTGTACAAGCTATCTAAATACAGAAATTTCTCTACTGTTAATGTTCAAACACTACTGTTAAGAGAAGTTAAATAACTAGGCTACAATGCTAACTGAAATCAACCAAAGCTGTGTAACTAAGACTGTGCAACTAAACACAACTAAATATAATGAAGGTAAACAACCTAACTGTCGTGAAAACGTCTTTGAAACTATGCAAAGTTCTGCAAACTCGTCTTCGTCCTCCTCCTGTGAGTGTGTAACTGCTGCTACGTTTAACTGTTGCTCCTGCACTTGCAGCGGATTTTGAAAACAGCTCTGCTGCTCTGTAGATCAACCTACCCTCAAAAGATTCACTCTGATTATATTTCTTCCTAACTTGTCCCACAAAATGATTGGATCTCTTTTCCGTTCGTCCCTCCCAAACATTTTCATCTCATTTTTATTTGTTGACTAAAGTGTCAGTTATATTTCGTAACAGTCTTTGTCATCATATCTGACTTTTTATTTAGTTTTTATTTAGTTTTCGTCTGTGAAAAAGGTCCGTTGACGAATATTTTTCATCATAGTCTTCATCAACGAAATTAACACTGCTTACATCAAATGTGACACTAGCCAATATTATAGCTAACTTATATCTCAGGCCACTGTGTCTGAATCTGCTGGAAAAGCTAATACAGAACTTATTCCTTCGAACAAACCTTATCGCTGCACAAAGCCTGGCCATTTTAACTCTACTACTGAAGGACTGTTGCTTTTTGATAACACGTTAACTCAAGATTGTATCTGCAAGCTAAATATCTGATATGAACACAGAATAAGATGATATGGTATAATTCTTCACTTTAAGTTGCTGAGTACAAGTATATCTCTTTTTAAATTTCTCTGTCTGAAGGTTAAATGAGCAGCACTGCAGTGAAACCAGAGCCTAGATATGGAACTGTGGGGGGTCAGTGACAAAACGCATGTGGCAGACACAGGAAGTGACTGCATGTGTTCTGTTGACTTCAACTCATTTCTGAACCATCTCTGACTTAAGGCACTACACCGTAGGTTGAGGGGTACCTCAGGCAGACAAAGTGAAAGCACAAATGAGCAATGAGCACAAACTGTGCCAACACTGTTGAAATGGAAGAACACTGTATGCACAAACCAGCAACCTGCACTATGGCAGTACCATTTCTCAGCCAAATGGTGGCAGTATAGTGATAAAAATGAATTTGTCAAGTGCAAGCAGGGGAACGGGTTACCCTAGAGGATGTCACAGAAGTAGGATTACTCCTAGGAAGGATTAGTATATAAGGAAATACTACAGCTGTCAGCTCTGACTGTCACTGTCTCCTGTCACTTGTTTGAAGGGAGTTTCCAAACACTTAGTTTGTTCCAGGTTACATATTAGATACCCTTTCTTTTGACAACATACATTTTCAGTCATTTGGGTTGTAGCAGAGATTAAAGTCACTCTCATTCATTCCCATATAATCTAGCTTCATACTGGAATGTGTGTTTGGAAATAAACCCTTTCAAAAAAAACCTGAAAAACACAGTTTAGAACATTCTGTACACAAGCTATGTTATGATGTGATACTTGGATTATAGAGTGTCATTTGCTTTTTTATAGCAGATTTTGGCCTCAAAATTCACAAGATCTTAAAATTTCAGTTCAATTTTCAGAATCATACC
>JAPZDY010000012.1:25170653-25184125 GCA_029783645.1 Ctenochaetus hawaiiensis | reverse complement strand
TTTTCCAAGAGCCGGCGGCATGTGTCAGAGTTGTAAACAAGTGCATTAATGGGAGCTTTTTTTTAGTAACTAAATAGCTACTTTTCACAGTAACGCATTACTTTTTGGTGTAACTAGTTACTGGTTTACAGTAACTAGCACAACACTGCATTCAGATCAAATCAGGCAATGAAGGTCCTCCTGGTAATTTAAATGTGGGCAGTGTGGTTAGGTTGTGACTGTGCAGACTGCAGAAAAAAACCCAACAAAGTAAAAGCAGTCTGACTACAGAGAGCCCGAGCAAAGACAACCTTTGGAAAAACATGATGATGATGATATGCTGCAGTGTTCAATCAGACAGAGCAGAAACGAACCCTGCTGTGCAGGAGTGCAAAAACTCCATTCACAAAAGTAAGAGGACCTCTATTCCCAAACACTGCTAATAACTGATGGTGATCAGAAGGATTTAACTCTGACTGAGGTGTCAGTCAAACCTCTGCTGTTTCAAGTCCCCATAAAACGATTAACAAGGGGTGAAGTGGTGTCCCCACAGTGTCTGTCAGAAATACCAACCTCTGTTACAGATGAATGACGTATGTGCCAGCTACTAACACAAACCAACTCTATCATTTTGTTCTGAAAAGTTTTGTTTAGAAGGAAACATGCATGCTCAATTTATACTAATATTTTTGCTGGGCAGGTCAGTTTTGTTTTACAGAAGAAGCAGACCAGAAACATGCTAAGATATGTAATCTGAACCAAAGATAATACACTGGTAACACTTGGCTATAAAATACAACCTGCTAAAACTCTGCTGAAATCAGCTGTCTTGGCTAATGATTAAAATAAACAAGTTGACAGCTTTGCCAACAAAAACAAACATCGATGAAGTGCCAAAACTTGCAACATTAATTACTAGTCCAACAGCAGGAATTTATCTTGCCGGGCTCTTGTTGATGACTGAAAGCCAGTTGGACATTACTCGTATCCCACGCCTTCCCTCGCTAACTGCTGACTTTAATAACACCTGTACTACGTGAATGGAGAGAAATTTATGGACAGAAGAAGAAACAAGAAGAAGAAAACAAGAACGCATGCATACTGTGTCTTCTGTGTCTGCATAGACCCAACTTATCACATGTTGTTTTTTGGTTCTGATCCCCAAATTTTTCAACAATAATCTAAGACAGTCAAACACCCAGCTCCTTTCATAAATCTGGGCTTCTCAACCTGACAAACAGCAAAGAAATCACATTTACAGTACATCTTAAAGCAAATAAAGTGTGCAAGTGAGAGCAGGGGCATTGATAAACCGGTTAATCAAGTGATTCATCTTGTTAACTTCTTTCCTATCTCGTAAACAGTCTATTACAATGTCCACATTACATTTACCATGTCTGCTTCATGCAGCATCTTGGCCTTCATGGCCTCCAAGTTCAGTGATGTTAGAGTGATATTGTGGCTAATACTCAGACTACGCATTGTTAAACTGTTGGCTCCTTTCCTGGTAACATGTTCAATACTTTGCCCAGTTAGTCCCTGGCTGAGTAGCTTTGGTTTAGAAAGGTAATAAAATGCATGCCAATCATCGAGGAGTTATTTGCTTTATCTATTCCAGGACATGTTTTGTATCTGCTGCCCCCCACTTACATTTTACTCTCTGCCAGGTACATCTGCCTAAATGACATCACACAGACTGTCTGACTCACATAGACTGAAATTGCTTTTACAGGAGTCCTGCAGTTCAGCGAGCTTGAAAACCACACAGTGTGTATATCTTCTGCAAATAGAGATGATAACAATGACTCTTTTATAACTTTGGATGAGGTCAGTGTAATATGCTTGGCTGTAAAATGTCAGGTTATCACCATTAACAAGGCTGTAAGACACTACGATCTCGATCCCGTCATGCTGCTTCTAAATCACTGCATGGGAGTCGAGGCAGGAGTTGGAGAGATGCACTAATTCAAAGTCCAGTGACAATTAAAAGTGTGAGAATATGAGCATGATTCAGCATTTTTGTCATCATAATGAATGTGTAAGAAGATTATTTTGAAAACAAAAAATTAACAGCTGTATCTTGCCCATGTCTGGCATCTCTGTGGAACAGCCTGGTCTCAGCATACTCATTTTCCCAGGCAGGTAGAAATTTAATTAAAATTTTATGGCTCAGGAAAATGTGCCAAAAGTCAAAGGGCGACTCATTCAGAAGTATTAGATGTCTTTTTTCTTCTCTCTCTCTCTCTCTCTCTCTTTAACTGTATATATGTATGTATACATATTAGAGATAGATATACGCGCATAGATCATTGATGAAACCATAGAATTAATTCTCTTAGAACCGAAAATGTTTGTGCAAAATGTAAAAGAAATACATCCAATCGTTGTTGAGATATTTCCTTTTGAGCAAATGAGAGACCAGTGCTGCCGTGCATTATTCATGCTGCTAACCTGACTAAGAGTCCTCAAGGGTAAGCAATGAAAGTCAACTGCACATGTTGAGAAATCCAATAAGTAGTCTGATGCATTCAAGATGTCAAAAGACAAATGTCTTTTTAAATATAAAATTAAATCAGAAATTTAATTTAAAATGGAGTAGATGTGTTTTTATCATCAACGATTTTTGATCCAGTGAGGTCATGTCTCCATGTGGTTGAATTCATACTACAGCAGCTTTCTGTAGTCCTGCATCAGTCAGACCTCTCCCATGTGTTCAGCATGTACAGATCAACATTTAACCAGTACCACATGCAGCAACCACATCAGCCCAATTTTATCATTTTAATGTTGGTTTATGGATGCCAGCGCAGATTTAGGTCAAGGCAAGCAATGCTTTGTAACATCACATGGCAGGGTTATAATCAGTGTTAAATGAGCTGTGTTGTGTGTGTGCTCTTCTATCAGTGGAGCCAGAGGATGGTGTTTTTTTTAAACTGCCCTGAGAGTCTGCCATGTTATCTATCTGTTTAACATTATGGTCCAGAGTAAAATTACAACAGATATGAAGGTAAAGCCTAATATGTGTAATCAGAATTCATTCTGAACACCAAAGCATAGCAGTCGATTCAGTAGCTGCTGGGACATTTCACAAAAAATACCAATGTGAAACTTGTGGTGGCTTTGAGATCAGCATTGTCATTAGGATTCACCATCTTGGGAACATTGATACCAGTATATTTCATTTGCTTAATATGAGATAGAATTGTTTGTTACACTCTGTTTGTCTGACATCCTCTGAACTATTCTGTAAGAGAGAGATCTTATTTTTCCTCCTCAATCAATCAAGAGTAGCATATGGACTCTTAAAAACATATCTTCTGGACGATGTACTTAGTGTTGCTCGGTTTTGGCCCATCCATTTTTAACAATGTAGACAGCAGATACATTTTTACATATTATAACTGGACAGTGCACTAAAATTTTTCTCCAGTTAACATTTTGGCCAGGCCAGAGCAATGCAGTAACTAAATCTGCAAAATTTATATACTGACATCCCAAAACAAACAGGCCACAAAGAAACAATTGAAATATTAGATTTTTCAAGAGATTTCACGATTTTGACAAGTAGTACCAGTGATCTTGAGTCTTGTTTCTATGTTAGGCAATTTATGAAATCCCCATTGCTGATATTCAGTCCTCTGCTGTCATGCCTGCGATGGATGGTTTTAGCTGTTTTAACAAAAACACCCCTAAAACTTTTCACAGCACATTTAAAGTCTGTTTCATTTTGTGAACATGTAAAAATGTGTTTAAACAGGGAAGCAAATGTTTGTTAAAGATGGGATAATTGCTCTGCTCAGTTTGAGGTCAGAACCTGGCAGGATTACTTCAAGATTTTTTGATATGAAACTCAAAACGTATATCTGGTGGTATTACACTGCACTAGGCACCATCTATTAAAGCCTGGATAGACTTTACCTAAAATAATATTTGCACACAGCCACACACAGACGTGCTTGCACTGCTCACACACACACACACACATGCACAGCAGATACACACCGTGCAGCGGGCAGGCAGGTCATAATTCAATAGTCTAATGTTTGTCATGGCTGCCTTCTTAGTTTAGACATACAGAGACCTGATCCTCCTGGGATGTAACAGTAAAGTCACTCACAAGCGCACACATGCTCGCACACATTCATATCTGAGCAGAGATGGCATGGTTTGCATGCAACCTAAGACAGATGATTTTAAATGATCCTCATAAATATGAAAAGAAGACTGTGAGAGAGATAACTGTTCCGAGATGAAGTGTGCGTGCGTGTGTGTAACTCCTCCAGGAGTCCTACTTTAAATCAGGCCTTATTAAAACAGCCTCATGTCAGCCACATTCAACCGCTGCTGGACTCCCAGGTTATCACAATAACAATAAATTCTGTTCACTCGCCGTGTGTGTATCTGTGTGTCTGTTTGTGTGTAAGTGATATAGTGTCTCTGGCTTTGGAAACTCATTAGAAGTTTCCCAGTGCTGCACACCGGAGGGAGGACACTGGGGTTGTCATGGCAACGTGTCATCTGGCACCAGTGGCCCGCCTCCCAGTGTGAATGTGCATGTGTGTCTGAAGTTCTGACGGTCTGCCATGAGATGCCCCTTGTCAAAGGCTACACAGGCACAGCTGAATGATCTGCAAAAAGACCTTTCAGTTTGTAACAAGCAGAGTCATAAACTGGTCTTATTACACACAGGCCTGCTGAAGTAAGAACCTGTGGGGCAGAGCTGTAGCACAAGTAGCTAACAGTACTTTTGGCTAACTAGCTAGCTAACTTCCTATTGGAAAATAACAATAGTTTTCTACACCGATAAATGGATTAACAACTAATGTTACAAACATGAGCCCTCAAAAACTAGTCATGGATACCTCCTTCATTGACACTGGACTCATCCTGATGACGGAAACATCCAGGGACGTGTCTACAATCCTGCCTATTGGCTCTCCAGCGCAATAAAAAGTCAGAGAGTTGTGGGCAACGCTGAATCCATGTCTCCCACGGGATCTTTTCAATTATTCCCATCACACCTGTAAGCTTGCAAGACTGTTTTATTTAGTGTTTTCTGATGAAATGAGTCTTCCCAAGCATCCGTAGGACCCGATTAGTAAGGACCTGATTTACATACGTAGTGCTGCAGCATGTAGCTTCACTAAGCAGCATGATGCTCCAGAAACACTTAGACATCACCCTTCTCATCATATTCAGGAAGACAAACAAAGGCTTTGCTTTTCTGTCAGCATGTCATGGCTGTAAGTGCTCTGCTTTTAAAATATATGAGAGGAGCTGATTTGATAGGACACAGTCAGTGACCCTGACACACCACTAATAATGTATTCTGCCTGATTTACTCCTTTTCAAAGCTCAACCTTCTCTGTGCCAACACCTCTTGTTACTGCTGGCCAAAAGTCTTTTGGACACGGTCCACCTTGTTTTTTTTTTTCTGGCACCTGTTGTGCACCATCGATCTGGTTTTCCTAACGTTGGTATTAGTCTGTTTCTAAGGTTGATGTGACGCTTTACACTAAAAGCACTCAACAAGGCAGCACAGGCTCTCCGCTGAAGAAGCGTGTCAGTGTCCGTGTTTGACTGACTGCAGTAGACAAGCTGAGCTCCGGCAGCGGAATAAGAGACAAAATGAACAAACTTGCTCTGTAGTGCAGAAGCCATGTCTGTCAATGGCTGCAGTGTTAGCAGGGGTATTAAAAGGCAAGAACCACACCAGCATCTCACTGAGCAAATTAACATTAAAAGTTATGGCCACATGTTGTTAAACGTGTTGCAGATGAGCAGTCTATTCACACAAACTCATGACAGTAGAGCCCTTTTTCCTGGTGCACATTTGTCTGATGGCTCCTTCAACAAGCTGAGATTATGGTGCATGACAAGGCACGTTCATGTTTGTAAGTTAGATAAGGGAAC
Organism: Ctenochaetus hawaiiensis; assembly: GCA_029783645.1. Lineage (NCBI taxonomy): Eukaryota > Metazoa > Chordata > Actinopteri > Acanthuriformes > Acanthuridae > Ctenochaetus > Ctenochaetus hawaiiensis. Next base: position 25,178,233 of record JAPZDY010000012.1, on the reverse strand, counting down.
TTATGAGTCTGCGGTTCTTGCATAGTTTGTTTCTGCCCTGCCTTTGATAAAACACTAAAATTGCCACTATACAGGAGACTGACTTGGCTGAATGGAAGATCTTCGTAGACAGAAATGGGATTCCTTCAAGTAAATGCAAAACTGGAAGGTGCCATCATGATGTTGCTCCCTTGTAGGTTTTTTTTTTGCAATTTTCAGAAAAGTTCTGTATGTTGTAGAAGAAAAATAATATTATTAGTTTTATTTTCAACTGATTGTCTACCTTACATGTTTGTAAAATACATTTTTAAGAGCCCTAGTAGTGTTAAAACTACATAGCACGGGTAAAAATGAGACACCACTAAGTAGGTAAAACAATTTAGAATAGTAATTTCTTTTTTTAAATTCTTGTTTTTTTCTTTTTTAAATTCCACAAGGAGAGCCACTGGTGCAGCTAGAACAGTTTATGCTACAAGTGCTATGAGGAGCTGAGACTATATGTGATCATAGTATCAAGGCAAACATGAATTTGCATGTATATATATGTATAATGCACACTGTGTGCGTTGGGCCAGTGAACGCCTCAGATCTATTTTCAGCGCCAGTGTTCATTGTTTTGTCTGGAGCCAATTAGATAACCTGAATGCAGTACAGACACAATGTTTTGATACAGTGAAGCTCTGTCTTTCTGGTGTCAGTGATGAGATTCCTAAAGAATGAACACACACACACACACATGCACACACGCAAAGGTCCAGGATTACAAATTCCTCATAACTCTGTCGCTAAATCACACTATCATTCTGTCACGGATCAAGCCTCTTTGTTCTGTTCCACCCATCCACCCACCCGCACAAACACACACATACACACACTCAAGGGCTGCTGGCGAAGGTACTGATGATGTTATTTGACAGAACTCTGATCTGTGTCTGCCACACGCAAACGTCTGTGTTCCAAATCAAGTAATCTATCAAACATGTGTCCTTTACACAAAGCCCAGCACAGAACAAGGCACCTCTCTCTCACACACACACAGAAACACACAAGCATAGATGATATCAATCACTTCATTGGCATTCTTACCCTGTAACACAGTCTCCCACAATAAAACTCTATGTGCGGCTGACCACAGATTCTGTTGGCCAGGGACTCGGAGGAATGTGACAATATCCCAAGGAAACACATTCCAGCCTGAAACACATAGGCAGTGACCAGCACGAGTTAACGTGACTATTGTGCTGCAGGTCAGTTTGACCTGTTTCTGCTTTTGACTTGTCTGAAATACTGGTTAAACCCTCTTTTCCACTCTGAGATCTCTTGATTTTTTTTCTCATTTGAGGTCACAATCATAGGTTTTAAGTGAACACTAATGCTTTTTGAACTATCTTATGATGCTGTTGGTCAATTTGACTCAGATGACACACGATACATATGAGTTTTTAATGGGCATCTTTTCCATGAGTGGCTTGTTTTGACTGTTTCTGATTGGCATGGCAGTGTAAAAATGAGATTTCCCACACTTTTCACTGCTGGAACACATTTTTCCAATGTCAGAGGCTCGAAAATGAGGTCAGGAGTTTATGCTCAGTCTGAAGCTGAGACAGTTACATCGGAAAATGCTTAGTAGGGGTTTGCAGTGACATTTGCTGTTCCCTTTATGTACGCGCATACAACTGTTGAAAACTGTGCTAGGGGTAGAGGTATTTTTCTTTTATTTTTTACGTTAAGTAAGATCAGCCACTTAGCTTGCCTGACTCACAGGTCTGCGTGATTTGCTGAGTTTTTGGAGGAGTGTGCATCTCCTCTGTCAGCCACAGTTACACACGGCTACCAATAACATTCTACTCTGCCTAGGTTTGCATAGGTCAGAAGGTTTATATCATATCTGCAGAGTTGTGTAAGAAAATTTCATTTTGTGTCTATCCTGCAGCTACATTTCTGTCCCTTGTATTTGTTGTCTGACATGAAATTACCTCAGAACTCAGCTGTTGGACCCAGTTATGAACAGGAGCTGGAGACGTGTCACTACCAGCATTACTGAAAGAAACAGTTTGTCACAGTAACTCTTGCAGTGTCAAGTTAGCTTGCAAGACAGACAGCTTAGAAATAAATGACTATAAAACTGCTGCTTTCATCTTTTTTGACAATAGTGAACACACTAGAATAGTCCATTTATTTTGCACAGAACTATATTAAGATATATGTCTTTCTTTATGCAGAGTGACAGTTCTTGCAGTTCTTTTTTCACAGTTTTACATTCATATATGCAGGATAAAGCAGTTGATCACACTTTGTATTTTATCTGCGTATACTTACCCGTTGTTCCATCACAGTTACTTAAAGGATTTAAGCTTAAAATTAGTAATATGTCATCTATTAGGATGATATTTGGATCAAAATCTTCTTTAATTAAAGAACCAAAAATGCAATGGACATGCAACCTAAAAATACTTTTTATATGTTGCTTCCTGCATTACTTGAGCGCATCATAACTTGTTTCTTACAAGCAGTTCATCAGTAGACATTATCATTTTGCATCAGTAGAGAAACACTTTGTCTTGTACCTATGAAGTTGAGCACTGCTGTGATTACACAATCTGACACCACACACACTGCAAAACACACATATTTATGCACACACACACATGTAATCATGCACACACAGATAGAAGCATTCAACCTGAGAAAATTGCAACTGCTTGTTCACGTCAGAGGTGTTTATGCTGGCATGATTGGTGCCCGCAGAGCCGCAGACCCTTACTGCTGTTTCTCCACCCAATAAAACACAAATCTGTTGACACGGATCAGGACTTAAGTGCCCAAACGGAATGTAGGCCTATACAGACATGCTATATACAGTTGTACACACAGAGAGAGTAGTTTGTGTTACAGAAGTATTTCTACATGTGAATACAGTATAGTTCAGTAGGAGGCTAAGCTAAAAAAATGTACAAACAAATGTTCAGTGTTTATACAAAATGTTTCATTCATAATAGTTCAGTCAAAGTAAAATGTAACACATTAATACTTATTAGTGTTATTTTATTAATATTTCAGCCTAAATCTACATTCCATTCTCTGTTTGTTTGTTTTTTTTAATGGAAAATGGTGTTCTGTAGCCATGTTTGATGTTTGAACTGAAGAGGCAGTTGGTACTTATTTGACTGACCGGTGAGCTCCAGTAAGAACAGTGCAGAAATACCACAGCAGGTCGGACTAACCAGATTTTATCTTAGGAAAAATACAAACGAAAACAAAACTAACTTTTTAACTTTTTTTAAATCTCTGCTGGTGAGAAATACTGCATGTTTAATCTTTTGTTGGCGTATGTGTGGCTGGTGGGGATGACTCACAGACTTAAGTCAGGTTTACTTGATCAGTAAGAAATCATCAGCTGTCTAACTTTCTGAATTTCCTACGTGTTACTCAGGGTTGAGGTTAGTTGCAGTCCTGGTTGTGCACTTAGTCTATCATTTGACATCAGCTAGCCACACTAGCTTAAGTGAACAGATAAAAGATGATTGTGTTCTTGGACACTGTGTCTCTCTGCATTGGTAACTATTAATTAACCAGAGATTGGCTGCTGGTTTTAATGCTTTCTCTTTACAGCATGCAACCCCAACTAGCCTGTTAGCTAGCATGGTTGGTAGAACATGTGGCCTTGCTAAAGTTCTTCTACAGCCATTGATTTAAGCCCTAGAATATCCTCTCTGATTAAAATGATACATTTAGACATTTTTTAATTAATACACGCCTTAAAATTACTTAAATGTCACACTACACCTTTGATCTCATTAACTATGTGCAATTCTGTTAATATTTATGAGATCTCCTGCATGGTCATGTACATGACTGGTAACCACTCCCCTCCAGGGCTCCCTCACCATCCCTCTCTGCATCCTCTTGCTAGCTAGATGGTAATGTAAATAATGGCAGCATGTTTGAACCAGATGCAGAGGAAAAGACCCAGAATGCAAGTGGTTGCTTGCAAGTGAACATATCAGAACAGTAATGTATACTCTGCATCACTCTTTAAAACTTATAATGCAACAGTAAAAGATATCTTGACCCTTCAGCTTGGCTAAGTTAGCTCTCAGCTAATAATTGCATTATGTAGATCCAGAGTGGTTTAATCAGCTGCCTTCCCTCTTGTTTCCACTCCATGCGTCTTTGTCACATGTTGTCTGCAGCGTAGCCTCAGAGCTGATCATGGCTGTTGTGGTAAATCCTTGTGTTTCCACTAGGTGGCCACAGTGTCTATCAGTGGCATCCTAGAAGCGTCTGTCCATTCTGCTCCGTGAAAAATATGCGGCAGGTCTATTTTCGACATTCCTCTCCTGGTCCAAGCACATCCCATGCCAGTTTGCACTGTTGCCAGTCAGAATGATTTCTATTGCTCCTCTGTAAAAGTTGACATGGACTTGGCATGGTGGCTTTGCTTTCTTGAGTTTTCTTAAGAAATATTTTTATTTCAGGCCTTTTTTACCTTAATTGTAAAAGTTTGATGTCCATAACAGGTTCTCCTGGGTTTTGCTGACATTGAGTAACAGGTTGGTCTCTGTGTATCGCTCTGATAGATTGTTGATTTCTCAATATAAACTCTCATCATTGTTGGAAGTCTGGTGGATAAAGATGGTGTTGTCCACATACTTCAGAACAGATGTCCATGTCAGGGGGTGCAGTCCAAGAGTACAGACTGAGGCAGTGTCCTGTACAAAGGTAGCCACTGAATTTACTTTTAAACACACATATGGCAACATATGTGATTATATACAACCTAAAAAAAGCCTTAGCCCTTGACAATATCAGTGCCTGTCTATCTTGTTATATCTGCAACTGACTTATGTTTGTTGCTAGGTAAAGTTGCAAAAATTGAGCTCTCTCTAGACGTTTCATTCAATAAATGTATTTATATTTTTCATGTTATCATTGCAAGACTCAGTGAGTCTTTACTTGTACTTGAGTCATTACTTGTTTGGAGTTTGGAGTAAGTCAAGTACTGCTTGTGGAGGTCTACGCCTTCACTGCTCCTTGTATATCTGAACACTGCTGTTGAATGCAGCACCAACATGTCATAGGAAGTATTCTCTCCACCACAAGCGGTTGCCTAAAGGGTAACACTCCCCCCATCATCTCATCGTGAGAGACTGACAACACAACTCACACACCAGCTCCAGCAGCTTTGGCCCGTTTGCCAGCAGAGCCATCAGAAAGGGTTGTGATGGCCGCTGGCCTGTCTTGGTTTCCCATGGTTCCGTGTTTTTACGAGCAACTGGAAGCCATTATGGAGATGAGGGCGCTGCACAGAGCGGAGCAGTCCTTTCCCAGTGATGACAGGTCTCTCAGTCTGAGTCCCCTTCCCTCCCAACGTAAATTAAACACAAATGGCTCTATCACACACACATTCCCTTGACACGCTTTAATATGCACATGTATTCACACACAAAACATTCATAGCACTACATTACCATGAACACCCTGTCCTTATGTTCCTCAGGCAGCAATGCAGTGTCCAGGAGTGTTTCACACATGACTAAGATGAAGATATACTGTGTGTATACTGTGAATTTCATGGTTTTTCAGCTCAACTAGCAAGAATCTGTACATTAAAAATGTGATAACTATTCCTTCTCTCTTTCTTTTGTCTGATCACAAAGAGAGATGACTCTGTTTTAGCCAGATTTCATTTGTCGACACACACACGTACACAGAAACAAACACTGTTAGCCTCCTTCCAGATCTTTCACAAACAATGGCCACTGTCACTTTGGAGATAATAACCTGTTGTTCATTAAACTGAAGCCTTTATTGCATAAGGACTGTTTGCTTTATACAAGGTTTTAGGCTTCAGCTCTAATTTATCTTTGCACGTTTGAATTCTTGAGTTTTTTTAAATCAGTAATATACATTATTAACCTTGGATTAAAGGATTTTGTTGCCTGTGAGACAACAGCCAGAGAGTGAAGAAGGATGTCTGTAAACATGACTGAATGGATTTTAAATAAAGCTTTGTACATGATCTAATTTGTGAACATTCCTGCCTGAGTTATTTTTATTGACAGTGTGATAGTGGCTTAATGTAATCATCCCTTCTATTCTTAATGTCAATCAAAGAACACCTTCTCATAGTATTCCTCTGATTTCTACAACAGTGTTGAACTCGTGTTAAACTTTTTTTTAATAATTACAGCGTATCAGAATGGATGCAGCACAGGTAATGTCTGTTTTATTTAACAAATTCTTGTTCCTTTAAAACTCGCATGTTTGTAACACAACGACTTGATACTAACATCTCAACTGGAAACTCGTTTGTGTGTTGGATGACCTTGTAGCGGCTAATGTAGCCTTGAGCTGCTTTTTTCATTTTGGAAACCTGTAGTCTGTCTTCATCCCAGAACGATGCTGCAGTTCACAGTCTAAAGCCCTGTTCCTTAGGAAAAAAATTAGTGGTAAGGGATCAGCAAAGTTATTACAATTCATCCTGAGGGGAACATGAATGTCTGTACCAAATTTAATGGCAATTCATTGGATAGTTGTTGACACACCTCCTTCCAAACCACAAATGTGAGCCTCATGGTGACACTGGAGGAAATGTCAGGTAATCATCAAAGTCAGCGGGTTACATCGTCTCTAAACTATGTCTGAAAAAATTTTGTTCCAGTCCATCTAGTAGATGCTGAGTACTACACTGGATAAATGAAACTTTGACTTGCTGGAGGAAAAGCCAAGGGATTAACAAAATCACTGGAAATTTTCCGCCACTGGAACCATAAATGTTTGTGCCATATTTCAAGGCAATCCATCCAGAAGTTGTTGAGATATTTCATTCTGGACAAAAGTGGTGGACTTACCAACTGACCGACAGACACTGTCATCACGAGAGCATGCTGCTCGAAGTTCACCATCTGTATGTGATTCAAAATGAAAACATCATACTGGCCTGCACAACAGCGTGCTGCCAGAGGTAAACAAAATAACATTTTGTGATTTTGCTTGTATGGAGCTATCCACTTCATGAACTGGATGTTCCTGCTCCTGGATGAACAGAAAGGTGCTCTTGCCAGTGCTCTAATAGGATGATATTTCCTTTCATTTGATTGGAGTTTCACAATTTCATGTATTGCGTCTGAAACCGCTGGCCTACATCCACCGGAGGGTTAAGACTATTTACATATCTGTGCTGTCACACAGACAGATTCATCTAATTAATCTCTTTTTACATTTTTCATTCTCATAACCAAGTATTACTTAAGCCGATTTAAAAGCATCTCGTCTCTGGGTGGGATTGTTTCACTGCTCAACATAAATCTACCAGTACTTCATCATGTTCGCTGGAATACAGTCTGGTTTTCCAAAATGCATTCCTCTTGACTCTGATGGGTGACTGGGCTGTAGCGATGCCCAACATAGCTGGAGAGAAGAGAACAAGTCGGAGCCAAACTCTCACAGTGTTTCTTTGCAGTCTTTTATCATCAGTATACAACCGGTGACAGCAGAGGTAAGATGTTACAGCTTTACATACAGCAACGGTTTGAATGCTAAGACTTACAAAACCTGTCACTCTTTCATTTACGTTGGATGAAAAGCTGATTATCTGC
>JAPZDY010000012.1:25089516-25120410 GCA_029783645.1 Ctenochaetus hawaiiensis | reverse complement strand
AAAAAGCAATGTCCTCTTTGTTTTCTTTTTAGTTTTGTCATAAAATGTGCAATCTGAAGAAGAAAATGAAAATGCAGATTGGATGATTTAGTGTTCATTTTATTTATGAGTCAAAAAAAGCAGCTTTGTTCTGAAAATTAAAAAGCATTTCTGTTAATGCATTTTAATTTGGATTATGGTCCTTATTTGCTTCCATAGAGAGAGTCATGAAATGGAACAAGAAGGCAAAAGAGGACATGATAAGACAGCATGGCGCTGAACACCTCAAACATGTACCAGCGAGAAGGGAAGGTTTGGGACACAAAGCAGCTGCATTATATCACTAGACCAGAGTTTTATAATCTCAGGTTTTTCAGGCCAAGGACTCGAGTTTTTCAAATGTAGTTTACCAGCTGTTTGTATTATCACTGTGTATGTTCGCCATTGGAAAAAAAGACCGTGTTCTCTGTTCTGCCTCGAGTGATGGAATATAAAGATGTAAATAAATGAAAGTGAGGATTGAATTGTGATTTATTTGTAAATTAGGTGTTATTAAAAGCTGTGCTGTTTAACTTTTTCAGTTGTGTAAATCCTTTTTTTTAGTTGCATGTTCTCCAAAATAACAACTCTGTATAACAAAAAACCTAAAAATAGAAAAAAAACACTGCTGAAAAATTACTAAAAAAATAGGACGTCTTTTTTAAATTAAGCTGTATAAAAAAAGACATCTAAAATGAGTTTAGATTTGACGTGGAAGGTGAACAGTTGTGATGTGCAGTGATGGTCCTCCTTTCAGTTGTTCTTCGTGGTTTGATGTCGCTTGTCCTTGTCAGTGTTTCTGAATCTATGTGACTGTGTTCCCATGTTTTTATGTTTTTTACCTGCCTGCAAAGCAGATTTCCCTCAGGGGACAATGAAAGTTAAGTTGAAGTTGAAGTTGAAGTTGAAAAGACGTCCATAATGATCATAATTGGACTAAATTTTCACCTGAACCAGAGGTCCTTTGGAAGTCAACACTGGATGTTCAGAAGACGTCATAAAAACTTTCCATCTTCCCCCCTTTAGGGGACCAAACTTCAACGTGCAAAAACGACGACTTCTGGACGTGTCATTGCGCAGAGATATAAAATACAAAAGCATCTGTCATTTTAGATATTGACATAAGTCTTGTCTGGAATTTCCATACTGTAAATCTGCAGTGATTAATAAAACTCTAGAATTGGGAAAAATAACAATTCCGGAAAAAAAAAATAGGCTGAATCTGCATGATCTTGTTGATTTTTCTTTGCATCTTTGATATCCAACATACAGTTTTTAATGTCATTTGCAGTGGGTTTTGTTTAAATTAGTTTACTTAAGACTCACACATCAATAATATTTAAGGTGGGTATACAAAATTAGGCTTTATTCTAGGCCACAACACCAACGGGTCATAACACAGTGAACACATCGTACAACATACACAAAATACCTCCCAATATGGGAGAATAATTCAAGTTAAACATTGCAGTTTCCTCAGGATTGTCCTGCCGACAGTACAGTACAACATTCAACGACCATTAGGAAAAGCATTGTGCCATAAATAAAAAGTGGTGTATAAATCATACAAAAGTAGGAATTTCAAGAAATATCAAACACTAGGATTGCAAACATGGCTTAAAATACACCTGGGGATGAAAAAATGCTGTAGCTTTAGTGCTTTTTGTTGGAGGTGAGTTTTTTTTCTTTTTCTGCATTGTCCTGGGTTGTGAAACTCAAATCTTTGAGCATGAAAGGTACTTTTCAGCAAAACATTTTTCCACAGGGCAGAGCGATCTTTGTTGCTGCTCTAACTTCAGAAGCATAAATAATCTTGCTCTGATTGTCCAAAATCACGTCCAAAACTGCAGCACATATTTAACTTCAAGACCCTTAGAGTTGTCCCTGCTTTTGTGGGGCATCAGGTATTAACTGTCCCTTTAAAAGTAAAGAGGTTGCCTGCTCATCATTATCAAGTTTCCTCATTTGTTTTTGAATGTGACAATAATTCCAGTTCTTTAGAACAGCTGCAGTTGAGGCTCCCTCTTGGATCTACGCTTCAGAGGACGCTTGCGGTTTGAGCTGGGCTTTCTCCATGGTCGTACCATATGGATCTGACCTTTTGAAGAAACCCATCTGGAGGGAAAGATGCAGAGAAGATGATCAATTCGGGATAACAGAACAGAAATTGAAGTTCACTGTGTATTTAGCGGGTTTTGTGTGTGTGGGTAGCAGCTAGTAAAACCGAGATCAGTCAACAGAGATGGGCATAAAAAACACATCACTTACAGTCTCAACATGTGACTGTGTCACTGTTTGATGGTACAAGTACTTGTAAAAGGTGAGTGGTGTCTCTGTTAGTCACTCTGCACCGTGACAGCCAGTTCGTGCGCTCTGTAACTTGGTAGGGCAGAAATGAAATGGTGCGAAACGCTGCGTAACGCTTTTCGAGACCCTCTTACACACTGAAACTGGTTTTGTGGATGAACTGCTCTCTGACTGTGCTCCCCTCAACTGCAGCAGCACCCTCTCTGTGTTACAGACCTCATGATTTACAAATTAAGAGCTGGCTCACACTTATGGAGGTCGCTTGATTACACATGCCTCCACCACTAATTAAAGGAGCAAGACAAACAGCTGTAAATGACAAGGTCCCATCATTTGTGGTCGTTTCTTTGTGGACATTTTGTGTCTCTTTGTGGACTTTTAATGGCCTTTGAAGCAGTTTTCTCATGTCTGTAGTGATTTTGTGTCGCTTTGTTTTCAGATTCAACCTGCAGTCCTTTCGAGTCTCTCTGAGCTTCTTCTCATGTCTCTGTGTATTCAAAGTGCTCCTCTCTCTTTTGGTTTTGAGTCATTTTCCAGTAATCCATCCAAGTTTAATGGTTTTGCTGAACATGTATAGGGAGGAGTGTGTCACGGGTCCCTGTAGTAACATTATCTTATACCTATTTAAACTCAGTCTGGGGTGTCCTGATTTTCATTCTGAACACCTGCCAGTCAGTTATTTTCTTTAGTAATTACACAAACAAGGTTATTCATCAGCTTGTTACCTTGTATAGTAGATATATGAGAAGTGAGAGTAAAAGCAACCCAGCTAGAACAGCCAGAATAATGATCCACACTGGAACAAAGAACAAACTGTCGGGCTTGTTCCACATCACAGCCGTCACCACCTGCAGAAAAGGAAACTGCGTTTAGATGAGCCGCCGCAGATTACTGACACACATGCAGATAAGCTTTAAGGATCCATTCAAATCAGATGAAGTTACCTTTTTAGATCCTGATAGCTTGAATTTAGGAGGAATAGAATAAGGCATCCTGTTCACCTTATATTCAGCAGAGCACTCCAGAAGATACTGTTTATAGGCTCTCTGTGGAAAAGCAAAAGACAACTGGATAAACACACATTTCACCAAGAACCGGACTGATCGGCACAAAGGCTGCCAACACCTGATATTCTGTGAAACTACTGTGAGACTCTCACCAAGCCCAACAATCCCTCAAATTACATCTGTTTACTAAACAAAGTCTGAATCACATAAAATATAATCTGACATTGGTATATTAAAAACACTGTATAATAACCCAGATTGTTTCTTGCGGTTATAAATACTACTGCACCTAATCTACTTGTGGGAAACCTGATCTGAATGGTGGTCTTAAAAAGGATATCTAATTTAATGACACAGCGACATTTTCAATCACGACTGTTAAACTAAATCTAACTTTGCTGGGGTTTATGTACGCAGCATATCAATGTAGATGTGTGTGTGCATAAAAAATCCGTATTTGATTTCAAGCTCCTCTCCAGGCACATTTTTAAATATGTACAAAAATACATGGTGCTGACATGATTTATCAACATGGAAAGTAAAAAAAAAATTTGAAAAGGGCAAGGTCAGTTTGAACTGAAAGTATATTAATGTCTTGTAATGCAAAATGACATGATAACTTGAATTATGCAGTGTATTGATACAGAGGGAGCTGGACTAGAAGGGAACCCTCTCTATTTACTGCTCGGTCTACGTTGTAACCCTCACCATGACCTTGAGCTCTGGGTAGTGACCACACGAAGGAGAATACAAGAAGCTGAAGTGAGCTTTCTTTGTAGGGTGGCTGACTCAGCCTCTGAGACTGGCTGAGGAAGGAGCTGGGTGGGAAGCGCACGGCTCCTGTGCTTCAAAAGGAGCCATTTGAGGTGGTTTAGGCATCTGATCAGGATGCCTCCTGGGCGTCTCTGTTTAGAGGTTTTCCAGGCAGGTCTACCAAGGAGGAGACGCCAGGGCAGACCTACAACTTGCTGGAGACAGTACATGTTTCATCTAACTTGGGAAGGCTTCAGGATCCCCAAGGAGGAGCCTGAATGCTGGCTGAGATGATGGAGATCTGGAACACCCTGCTTAGCCTGCTGCCAGTGCAGCTCCACATGTATAGAAGGATTGAAAGGGTAAAGTGTACGCTTAAAAAGATGAGCTTGGTGATGGGACCTGTTATTGTTGTTTCATGACTTGTCCAAAAGAGGGCAGGATGTGAACACAGACAGTCTGACGTGTCTCTCATCAGGTCTGTTTTTCCTCTTAGTCGGAGTTTCCCCTCCTAACAGACATGATCGACGGTGCAGAGCAGTGAGGCCTGTACTGTAATCTCACCTCCATGAAGGTTTCAGCCCAGAGTCTGGAGCGTACAGTCAGGAAAGCGATGTCTCCTCTCTGCAGCAGCCCAACATCACACTGCAGCTGCCAACAGTCCACAGTAGCACACGTCTGTGGAGGAACAGAGCCACAGTCAACACACAGCTAATGTGGCATTCAGCGCCATCACAGCACTAACTGTCATTAACGCAGACAGTGGCCATGAAGTCTCACACTTCAATTATTTTGTGCAGCTTCTCCTGCAGGAATTATAAATGTAAAAAAATTAGCCATGTGCAAAAATACAATTAAAAAGTAAGTAAAAACTATTTAATGAACAGAACAATTCTCTGTCTGCGTTATATTACAGGCCTTTTGGTTTCAAAAAGATCAATCCACTCTGCAGGATTAAAATGTATCTTAAATTAAGAGAGCCTGGTGTGGTTTTACATCTAAAAAAGACGGTATTAAACGTGTAGACAGCAGATAGGTGGGAGATGTTTGAGCTGAACTAATCAATAGGCCAACTGGCAGCTGTTAGTGTACTGCAAGCCAGTATGGGATTATGTGTTGGCCTGTAAGTGAAGAGACAAGTCAATACGCCAAACTAGGTCTGAAGGAAATTACCAGCGTCTCCATAGTGTAAGCTTTTCTCGGTGGGGGGGGGTGGGGGGGGTCCTGTGGCTTCAAGCTAACTGTGAGAAGTCTACTTTAACCTTAAATACCTCATTTTTTAAATATATTTTGCATTAATTTAGAATTGCAGCTGTGCTTTCAGCTTCTGAGGTTCTTTCTCCTCACTCCCTCTCGGTGACAGGACCATCTAATGTCTTTTCTAACGTTTTGTCCATTTCAGTGTCTCCTTCTGGTGCCTTACTGTGTTCTTTTCATATCTGTAGCTGTGTTAGCCATGAAGCCTTTAGGTTCTTGCACAGCAGGCAGGTCATTTGTGCCAAGAGTTTGCCTTCAGACAGGACTTCTCCGCCTGCACTTTTACATGCTGCCTTGGAGGAGGAGGCACTTTAAAGTTTATTCTTACAGTAAGACTGTTGGTTTGTGGAGGTGGGAGTCATCTTGCTGTTTCCAGCCATGTTGGATATCATTTACATGTTTTGCAATTTGTTTTCTCCAGCGTGCGGTTAGATTCTCCAATTTACAGATGTTTCATTCGAACACCATGAGAGATCTTCTGGCAAAGATTACAGTAAATGACACAAGCTGCACAAAAGCAACCCAGTAAATCAGAAACCTAATTAACATCATCTCACAAACAATTAGAGCCAGCAGCCGGAGATGCAGCTCAGAGCTCGTTACTGTCGATCCATTTCCTCTGCTAAAAGAAGTAATCAGATTGTAATTTTAATCTGTTTCGAGTTCAGAAGCCAGAGCGACGTCCTCCTGCAATCTGACAGCAGTATTTTAGGTTTGAGAGAGACAAAGGCACACTACACATCAGCACAGACTGACACACCAATGAAAACACACTCGCAGATGAAACCCAGTGGGCCTGAACATCCACAAGAGCTCTTGGCTTTATTAAAGAGCCTGTGTTGTGGTGTGTTGTGGACGGAACAGCTCTACACACTCGCGTCACCACGACTCCCTCCACATGCTGAGTCAAGCAGGAAAGAGAGGGAGAAAAACAAACACCTCCTGAGGTCTTTATAGTACAACTGCTCTGTCCTGATGAGGAACAAATGTTCAATGAGTTGAAAAAATAAAAAGGTGAATTGATCAAGAAGTGGACTGTGGACTTTGAGTAGATGGAAAGCATGTTAGTGCCTTTGACAGAGCCAAGCTAACAGCTTTACCTCGCTCCCAGTGTTTGTGCAAAGTTCGGCTAAACACAATGATTTCTGAACACACAAATGTGGAACTGATCTCAGCGCTCTCTCATTTAGGTTACTCTGAAGTTTCAGCTTGGCGTTCTTTGGGTGGTTAGGCTCAAAGTTTATGGAAATGAAGGAGAACGCCATAGATTTTAACCATCAAAGTCTGTTTACAGCTCATGAGGGAGACCTACTGCATATGTGAACAGAGTGGTATGACACCTCGTTGTCTATAGAGGGAGCTGTGTAAAGTCTGATAAATGACTACGACAGATGTCACATGAGGCAGCACAGACTACAGGCATGACTTTTTTTTTCTTAAATCTGTTTTAAAGGATATGAGTTCACCGTACCGCTGCACCCTCTCTGTCTCAGTGCTTCAGGCCAGTGGCTCGAAGCCTGATTAACTTCATTTAGGAGAACACATTTGAACTTCTGAGCTGTATTGTGGGTAATGATGTTGACGAGGAAAAAATGGAAGAAAATATCTCTGCTGCATGGTTGCAGCTCTTTCTTTCCAGGGTCCTCACAAGTGTGACAAGTTAGAGGAGTGTCATACAAAGTCTGGAAAGTGCTCGTAGAAAGACGTCATGATCTCCGTGGCGGCTGTGGCTCAGGAGGTAGAGCTGGTGGCCACTCCGTATGAACGCCCTGCCATTAGTGGTTCAATGAGTAAATGATGAAGCACTAAATGAAATTTACCTTTATGAGTGTGGTTGTTTTGCGTTGATACACAAGGTGCTGTATCAAAACTGCCAGTAAGAAAACACATTCTCTTATATTTATTAAAAATGGATTTCCTGTCCTCGATGTTTCTGTGTCCTCTCACCAGGTTTCCTTGTTCAGCCAGAAGGTCTCTGTACAGCTCCCTCCGCCGGATGTGATGCTCAGTGCTGGATTTCAGTGACGTGGGACCCTCTGCTCCAGGAGGCTGGAGCTGCACACATAAAGACACTGAGAGTCATTTGCAAATACAATCAAATGTTCAAGGCCAAGAATAGATCAGGGGTAACGGCTTTGCCATGCCAACCGTGCCGTGAGTGTGTGTTTCCTGACCTTTAGTTTCAGTGCATTGAAGGTGTGTCTGGAGGAGCAGCTGAGTGGGCCCTCAGTGACCACCTCCACAGGGTAGAGCAGCACGTGGCCGACGGCCCTGCGAGGACATCTAACCTCTACTGTCGAGTGGCTGACAACGCTGGGACCATTATTCACCAACTGGAACAGACACACAGTTGGAACTGAGATGACGATGCAGCTGCTTCAAAATGAAAGATCTCCTTGGGCTTACAGATCATCTCATGTCTAATAAAGATTTTATAAAGGTAAATCCATTCTTTTACAATTTAATTGATTTATATTTGCTTTTGCATCAGGTGGGGAGGAGAGAGGGGCTGAAGACTTTATGCATATGATTTTTTTGTACAGCTGAGTCTAACCAGCTTTTTGTTTGATTTGAAAACAATCAAATATTTGGGAGCAGTGAGAACTGTACGGTTGATTGAATCTAAAATCCTGTCAGAAGGTTTGCAGGGAAGCTCAGCGCACCTCAAAGACCTGCTGAAGCTCAGGACCGATGTCCTGCTCGTCCCTCAGATTCTGACTAACACTCCAGTTGGGAGGTGGAAAGAGGACTTTGTCTGGGCGAGAAACACTGCAACAGAAAAACACAAAGAAATCCCTATGATAAGAGTAATTGCACCCTGTAGTATAAACTGAATCGTGTAGTGGAAGGCCTGCGATGAAGCCTCACCCCTGCAGAATGACATCAGCCATCGCAGCCACCTCCAACTCAAAAAGCACGACATCACTCTCTGAGTTATTGGCATTTTTACTACAATGGAAAAAGACAAAAATCAAAACAGATCATTTTTTTTAGATTTTGAGAAAACATTAAAAAATATATTTAAAAGATGTTTAAACCAGTTTAACACTGGGAGCAACTAAACATCATGAACCCCTGTCACCACACAGTACAAGACTGTCTGAACAGTGACCTACCTGCGTATTTGGAGCTCAAACTCCACAGTTTTGCGGGTGTCCTTTAGTCTCGGCACAGTGAAGCGAAGGCCGGCCCATAACTAGAGAATGATCCACAGAAGATGCATCCAAAGAGCATGAGCATTAATCACACAAAGAGAAAGTCATGTCTTGCATTTGATTTAGATTTGTTATCCGTTCTCTTTTAACCATGCACTCAATACTTTTCTGCACTCCCTCCACAGCTTCCAGGAGATCTAAAAACAGCCTCTGCTTCCTATTAACATTTTTCAGTCTCACTGATTCCATTGATGGTAATGAAAAGCTGACTTATTCTGGTTTTAGATATTTGTCTTGCCTCTGGAAACAGTGGATATTCTTTCTACAAAGTTTAGACTTTGGATGTTTTATTGCGTCAACGTGAAAACTTTTTTCTGTTTGTGTATGAACTGTGCCGTGCAAGAACAATTTGACTAAATTGTACGGAGACAAACAGGCCAAAGACAACATGTGGGCGTTGTTGGCTCTCACATTGGTACCAGACTTCATGGGGTTTCCCAGATCACACACGAGATAGCGGGTCTGGTTTTCTGCCTCGTAGCTGCACGTCAGCTGAGTCAAGCTCTGGAGAGGACACACACACATCAAACACTGTCAGCTGCTGAAGATTACAAGATAACCAAACACAACCTGAAATATACTGCCTGTCTTTTTTCATGATTATCATCAGCTCTTTGGTGTTTGTTTAATTATTTCAAGATGTTTTTTTATACTTTATTTCTGTTCTGCTCAGACGTTGGTGGGAATGTACGCAGTGTGGATTCAGTCAGTCGCTGTGCAGCACTGCTTTCAAATACATATTAAATAAGCAAACATGCTGTTACGACAGTCAGAGATTTGTTTAAAATGGTCGTGTTAATAACAACGAGATGAATTTCAGCAAAAAAGGACATAAAGGTGATCACTGGTGGCCAGAAGTGTCGTTACTGCTACAGTTGTCCTCCTCACCACATTGTTACGTGCAATCCCTCTGTAGTCGGCCTCTGGGGGCAGAACCACATAGAGCTCAGCCTCGTACGCCCCTCCCTCTCCCTCATTCCTGGCATTGAAGGTCAGGCTCAAGGAGTTTTCATCGCCCAGGTAAACCTCTGTTCTGTCACTGAGAGAGGAGAGGAGAGCCGCGACCATCACCACACATCTGAACTGTGTCCAGCCATCGCTGATCCACAGCTCAAAGGCTGAATTTATGAATGAACATCAGTGTTTTGCTTGTATACACTGCAGCTAAACCATGCATAGAGAACTCACAGCAGACTGAAATGATTATCAAGTTTAATATCATGAAAAAAGAATATAACATTACGCAGTATTTTGGAACCAGTTTTTAACACTTGGATGCAGTGACATGGATTATTCGTTTTCAAGATGAATCTATTTTATCTTTATCTTTATCTTTATCTTAATCTTGAACCAGTCTGAGTTATTTTTAAAGATTAATCTGATTAAAAGACAGACAGATGCAACATCCTGCAATGATGAACCAGTATTCTGACTTTGCCACCGTGGACAATGTAAATAACTGTCAGCACAACATGTAATGTAATCCCCCCCCCCCCGTGTGTTAGCATGAAGCTACTTTAACCCATTTCAACTAGTTAGTCCCACTGAGATCAGTGACACCCTTCTAACAGGAAAAGCAGCCAGGACTTGTAAGTACAAGTACTTTTGTACTTATAAGGGCTGTAAAGTCAGGCTGAGTCCCTCAGTTTCAAACACTGTTGGAGGTCATTTCAGGTAAAGAGAGCAGGTCACTTAAAGGCTTTCTTCCCCACTTTGGTTTGTGCACTTGGAACAAAAGCCACATCTTGCAATGTCTGACTGTAACTACAGTTAAACTTCTGTATAATCAAAGTGCAAATGTAGGATGGGAGTTTACCCTGAATGGCTTTGTTAAACAAACAAGCAGCAAAGACTGAGCGTCCGAACAGTCAGAGAAGGCCACCCATCCCTGCTGATGACAGAGGGCTGGCGGTCATGACACATCAACAAAAACACAGGGTTTCACATAATCAGGGAGAAATAAGTTGAGAACTGTCATAAGGAATTACTGTCTGCCATCTTGCTAACACACATTTAGTGCTAACAGTAAAATGTTCAATATTCTGGTATCAGGTAATCTAGCTGAATCTGAATCTAGTCCAGCTGAATGGGTGAAGAAAAGAGAGGGGAAGAGAAAAATCTCTTCCATTTGTAACAAGATCAAGGTCCTGTGTTATGTAGTTTTAAAAGAAGCACTGCTTTGATTATCAGTGAGTAACTGTAGACTGAAAAGGGCTTCTCTAAAATAAAGGCCTAACTCCAGTCTCAGCTTTTTAAGGATATCTTCAACCTGAGTTTTGAAAGAAGGGCAGACGTTGAGCCAAATACTGAGACATTCAAGACTGGAGACAACTCTGACTTCTTTTCCTGAGCAGTAATAATATCCACATTGTTCTTCTTCCTAGCATTTGAAAAATGCAGTTACACATCCAGGGAACAGGGAGCAACATTAGCATTCATTTGGAGTCGTGTTTCTGTCCACCTGACGATTGTAAGTTCAACATTCAGTCTGTAATCTGCCAAGTTTCCTCTCCACAAACTCCTGCAGGTATTATCTGACTCCTCAGCTCCTGAATGCTGCATTTTGTTCACCAGTTGCTAATTTGTCTGTCTTCTGTTTGGGTGGTAGCATAACAGTGGAGATTTCAGTGCGTTTGGAGGGAAACAGCTGCCTGCTGGGACTGAAAACAAACACTGATGAGAGCAATGATGCTGAACCAACAGAGAAAATCCAGGAGCACTGAGAAATAAATAATGAACTGAAGGACAATAAAATGCAACATAACGTTAGGAGATGATCATTTCTGTGTGGGTTCTTCGCTATAAACCAATCCCTCCGTGTTACACTTGGTCATTTGATTTATTGCATATGAAAATATTAATTATAGCAGCTTAAAAGCTACCGACAGAGGAAAGGAGAGCTTTGCATGCGTCTTTAAGCCCATGGATGCTGTTTTGTTCCAAACACAGGAGGTGGAAACACGAGTTTGAGGAACTTTATCAACACCACTAATATGGACCTTGTGTGCTTTTAAAGATTCTCTTTAACTTCACGTCCCTTTCTTTGGGCGGTGGTTGAGCAAAAAACATTTTTAATGGTAACAATTGATGAGTTACAAACTATGGTTCAACCTGTTTTTATTCTTTATGTGTGAAGCTTAAATCTGACTATAATATCCTACAAATACGATATAAAAACAGAGAGACCTTCCTGTTTGTGCCGTTGTGGTGTACTTTATGTTTCTTGGTGCCCTTTTGCTTTTTTGTTTAAGTTTGGAATCAAGTGTTTATACTGTTCGTACTGCTAAATAAAATGTTTAAACTAATCTAAGTAGCTGAACAGCATAAATCCACCAGCTGAAAACAAGTCTGTTACCATTGCCACTGTAAGTTTATTCACATTAGGAGCTTAAAGACGCCATGCCGTAGTGCAGCCCCACAGATCTGCATACACGGCTGCAGTCTCTTTTGTTTTTAACTGTTTTCCCATGAGTATGTAAAACCCTTTATTTCTGTCAGTCTTTAAAAATCATCTTAGTCTGCTGCAGTTAAAATGCCTTAACACAGCAGCTTCCATTTTCAGCCTTCATTCACTGATGTTTAGCCGGTGCTAGTCTGCCTCTGCTGCCACGTTCGTTTGAAGTGACTTGGTGCAGGGCTCGACCAAAATGCCCAAGAAGCAATTGTAAAACGTAATGAAAAGCAGGGACGTGAAGTCTTTCCTCACAATGCATCTCTGTTCTCTGTTCAGTCCCCAAAGGCCATTTTCTGCTGCATATCTGTCTGTGACCGACCTGGGAAATGACCCAAACCTGATCACTGTGATTTGTCTCAGGAAACCCACCCCCTCCCTGTTCCACGCGTCCACAGTGACGCCCCCGTGTGCAAACACACTTTCAGTGGTACGGTGATAAATCCTCTCGACGCTTCCTCCCAACTCGAGCCCTTCCCCGGCGGCTACACTTTTGTGGTAATAAATTCATGTTGCTATTGAGCAGAGAGGAGAAAGGAGTCTGGTCGAGGGTCAGAATCAGAGTTCTTCTTTCATTCCCCGCTTCCTCCTCCTCCTCCCCTCCCCCCATCCTCAGTGACTCTGGACGCAGTGACCCCACGCTAGGTAAGACAACCACCAGATGAATTTAATTAGGCCCGGGCAAGTTTAGCAAACGCAGAGGAAGCAACCCTGATACCCTAACACCAACACTGAGCAGAACCACACAGATGAAATGTTATCTACACGGAGTTTCATCTGTTGGGGAAATATAACAGTGAACCATGATGCTTGTAAAAGCATAATTGAAGCCAGAAGATCCCGTTCAGACACCAGCGACAGACCTCTAGGCTGTGAATGTTAAACATCCCACTGTTTGCGACTTCTTGGCTGGCAAGAGAGAAAAGCGCTGTGTCCTTAGTATGTAAGAGAGGGAAAATCTGTTTAGTGAAAGCGCTGAATCATCCGGGGTCCCGTGGTAACTACAAATGCAGATTTTTCATGAGAGACTTCTCTCACCGATTGTATTTCTGCAGCTAAGAGAAATCACATGGCCATGTAATGCAAAACACTCCTCACAGCAGAGCTGACTGGGAGGAGAGTCCGAGCGAGTGTGTTCGCTCTGTGAATGGACTAAGACGTTGCCAAATATTTGGCTGATGTCCATTCACAAACAAGGATACATGATTAATTATCAATAAGGAGAGAACATGCCAGGGGTGGGGGATCTTTCCCTCGTATCTGTACTCCACAGCTTTATGAGCTGTAAACAGTCTTATCACTTGGGTCCTAAATGATCTGACTCACAGAATCATGTTTACTCCTTTGCAAATCTTTCCCACACTTCCTCTCTTTGATTATCTTTTACCAAACACAGCTTATTTCCTGGAAGTTAAAGAACACTCTGCAGATTACCGAACCCCGAGATTAAAGGTCCTTTTACTGTAAAGTTAAGACAGGAACCTTCACATTCACTTTGAAGGCATCATGTGTATTCTCGGGGTCAAAAAAGGTCGTTACTTCCAATTTAAAGAATTAAAAGGCTGTTATTTATTGAGCAAGCCATACATTTAAGAATGGAATGTGATACACTGTGGTTGTATCAAGTGGTAGATGTATGTTTTAATGCACAAATAAACAAATGCAGTTCTGCAAACTAGTGCCATGAGGTTTGTGTCTGTAAGCTTCATTGTGTTGATGTGAACATTTTGGCCTTTGACTTTGGTCCATTTTGTAAGTCTGTGCATTTAGACACAGATCTGAATGGACTGAAGCTAACATCAGTGTTTCTGTTTACTGTAGTGGTTCATTATATGCTCTATTGTTCTCACTGATGTGTTAAAAAATAAATGTCATTATAAGAACACGGCAATATCCACATACACTACAAAGATACATGTAAAAGCTTAAAAAGCTACAGGTACAGATGCATTTTTTTAAAAAACACCTTTATGAATGATGTAATATTCTGTGTGTGTGTGTGTGTGTGTGTGTGTGTGTTCTACATCACAGCGACCCGCTGATAGAAAAAAAAATGCTCCACAGCTCATGTAGTGCTCAAAACGTCACAGGGCTCCTCTTTATGGACTGCAAACAACAAGCCTCTAACATTAACATTCAGCCCTCTTTTACTCTTTAGTAAGCTGCTGCTGTATCAGTGTGATAGAACAGAGAAAGTAATGGACCTTCTGAGGAAGACACACTGCAGTGTGAAGATATCGTTTTCCTTTTAGCATGTTGTGCAATAACACTGAATTAATCTTATAGCCTAATGGTTCACGTGTGTGTGACTGCCAGGCTTTTACTGCAGCACTGCTACGGTTTTAAAGCTCAATTAGTCAATACTTTTTATATTAAAAACAGGTTAAAGACTATGGAGAAGACTTATCATCCAACCCTGCAGTTTCCATTCTGCTCTACAGAGTTTTCTCAACATCTTCCATCTCACTGTTCACTGCCTGCAACAGCACAGTCTTCTCTCCTCAGCCTCCCTACCGACAGGATTTGGCTCCCTGTGAGTTCTTTCTGTTCCCTAAAATGACTCTTGTTCTACAGGTTGTAGATGTGAAAGTGCAAATGTGCACGTACCAGTGGTGACAGAAGTGTGTGTGGCTGATGAGATGTAACTGAGAACATTTACTCACAGGAGTCACTGCTTGCACCTGCTACATGAAGGTTGCTGTGCAGAGCTTCGTTTGTTTGCAACAGAATGAGTGTCTGGAGTTTCTGAACACATCTCATATGTTGCCTGCCCTGCACCAAACCACGAATGAAGACTAACAACTGAAGATGGAGCCAAAGTCACATATCTCACTCAGGGTGTTGGTGAAGACAAAAACAGAGCAAATAAAGGGTGAATATTGAACTCAGGAATGTTGATCACTAGAGACAAAACTCTAAATGTATGCTAATGTTGCTAGCAGCCATATTACTCTTATGAGGCTCATTTCAAAGCTTGTCCTGCTTTCCTCCAGTTAAATGGGAAACTAAACACTTCAAAGGGTCCTGAGCTGAAGCTTTTTCTGCGGTTCAACCAGGATCCTACCTGTTTAGCAAAGGCTTCAACTTCTGCTAATGCTTACTCTGCTGCTCCTCATGTGTTTGTTTCACAGTAACCAAACCATGAAATGCATCACTTCAAACTCAGCAGAGGAAAGACCCAGCAGCCAATAAAAGACCAATATGTTTTGTTTGTTTTGAGTTTGTTTGGTTGGTTGGTGTTTTTGCATGACAAATGTCAGAGCTGTCCTGGATCTTGGTTGAATTTCTGTTGAGTTTCATCAGTCACAGACAGGCAGAACTGAACTGGACTGGCATTGCATGAGGAGGGTTTGGCTTTTGTTTGACCAATCAGGTAAAGTAATAGAAAGGTGATTTCCTCTCACCCATAAACAGCCAGCTTGAGGTCAGGGACGCAGATGTTGTCCTCTCCACAATCCAGTTGAATCTGGGCCTGAAAAAAGACAGAAGGCCAGAGATAAATGGAGGAAGAAGGAGGAGCGAGGGATGGTTATGATGGGTGAAAAAGAGAGAGAGGTATCAAGGGAACAGAGACCAAAGGTATTGACAGAGAAAAGCTCAAGGAAGTGGATGTTTATAGAAACCAGCACACTAGACTCGTGATTTAATGAAAGGATAAGAGAGGATATAGACTATACATACCCTCCATATATGCACAAAACTGTAATAATATTTGCAACAACCAGATGCCAAGAAGTTGTGAGAAAGCAGCATGTTTGCAGAATAACAGTAATATGTGCCTCACATGTGGGAAGGAGGGAAAGAGGCTTAATCTGCTCTTTAGTCTAACATGACAGACGAGTTGGTAAAAACAAGCCACAGTAAAAGATGAATGTGAGTTGATTTGACAGTATTGTCTTTTCCAGTGTGTCCCTTGAGCTTTGAGCCTTATTCTCTCTTTTCTCCTCCACGATTTCTCCAGTGTAGTTCCATAATGTCATTGTTGCCGTACCCTCGTCTCCCCAACATATGGGAAACATTAGATTCCAAAAGAAAGCTGAGGAGTGCGACGGAGAGCAAAGAGACCGGCCTGGCAATGGTTAACAATGTCTCAATGGAGATTCCTCGTTCAAGTCTGGTTTTACATTCACTCCAGACTCGAGAGGCTATTGGTCATTTAACACTGAACAGACAGGGGCATACACACTCGGTAACAGACTTACTAAGATCAAGTGATGAGTCCCAACTTATCTTCCCTCCCTTCTAACCACTTTTCATCTTTTTTTCACTTTCATCTCTTCATCTTTCCATATGTTGATCCATGAGAGCCGTCTTTCCCTCAAGCTCTTAAAGTCACAGAGCAAACTGAGGGCCTGACGGTCAACTTCAGGACATGAAGAGATGAAAACACACAGACACCATAACTGCTGGACCACTCGGTCTAGGCACAAGGTTTTCTGTCAGAAATGGAGCAAAAGAAGAAAAAGTGGGCTGAATGGATTCATTGCTTCATATTGTTCTAATACAGACAACAGTGAGTTATCTATCCTTTCTCACATGATATGTGTGCAGCCATTACTTGTTTGTTTGCTTCATCTTTTTGCATGGGAATCCCTTGTGAGCAAGTTAAATGCTGGGAACTGAGTTGCTAGTATTTCTCCAAAAAAATGAAATCTGCTCTCATTTCCTCCTTCTGAAAAAGAGTGTGAAGATCAGTTTGGGAAGTTCAACAAGTGCTTTAACTCAGACATGCAGACTTCCAAATCAAAACAGTAGCTTTGATTACAGAGCTTAAGGACTGAGTTCAGAAAAACTGCTGCAACAGTTCAATTTAACGTCTAACATAAATTACTTTAGTCATTAACCCACTGAAAATAACACAGTAATGACCTGAAGCAGCACTTAAAGATTAAGAGATACTCCGAGACAGTTTTTTTCTACCTCAAGGATAGTGAACAGTTGACAAATAATAAGAATGAATGTTATTCTATGATGAAAATGATTGTGGTTTTATCAGTCGAGATAGGCGGACTTTGCCATTAACAATAAAAACTATTTAGATAGGCAGTTCTTAAATGTAAATATATGATATGGCTCACAGTGAAAACTAATGAATAGTGGGACTGATGAACTTTGACATGAAGAAAATGTGAAGCGGTGTAATTTTAAAAGTAGGTGTGGTCAGAACTGTGGCCGGTTGCACTGCGAACACACCCAGCAACAACTTCACATTGGACTCCATCAGTGCCACACTGTCAAACATTTCACAGCTTGATCGATCAAAAACACAATTCTTTAGATGAAATTAATTATCTTAAAAATAAATCAATAAAATCATTTATTTGACTACATTGCTGAACTCTTGATTGAAAGAAAATGGCATCAAATGAATCCAATATAAAAGCATGCGTATGACTGGAACGACACAGCAGTGAGGCTGCACATAACTACGGTGCCACTCAGCTCAGTGCATGCTAAACTGTGTTAGTGTTAGCTAACAATGGTAACATGAAGCACCAGGGCCTTATGCAAACATGGATGAGTCCCTCAAATCTCCTGCTTCATTTAACATAAAAAGAAGTCAGAAAAACTACAGATGAAGCTCATTGTGCTGCCTTCAAGGTTTCTGAGCTGAAAAGAGTTGGTGCGTTCTAATAAAAACAGCCAGTTACAAGTACATGATGCACACACTCACTTTACCTTCTATCACTCACATAAAACATGTGCTCGTTTTCTGACTCTGGCTCTGCCTCGACGGAGGAGACCACTGGCAACATACATAAACAAACCACAACCAGATGTCTGAGAGCCGAGCACCACCCCACCCCACCCAAACGGAGCTGTCAGTCCTCCCTCTGTGTTTGTGCAGAGCCATGACTCACTCGTCCTCCATAAAGCTTCCAGGTCTTTCTACAGAAACGAAGAACCCTACCAACAGAAACCTGGGTGCAGTGATCAGATCTTGCTCTATCAGGGACGACCCCCATCCTCTGACTACATGGGGTTCAGTGCTGTAGAGGAGCCTCACGTTTATTGTCACCTTAAAAACGGTGGTCTCTCGGCTCTGTCTTTGCTGCTCAAATACATTTCCTGCATACAAAATGTAAACAGTGTGAGATGTGCTGTGGTACGGAGGGTGGAGGTGAACTCGTATGGTGCAGAAAACCACTGTGTAATACCGTTGTGTATCATTTTTGATTGTTTGGTAAAGCTTTGTGAAAAGGTTCATCACACCAGCTGTTATGCTCTTCCCACTGGTAATAATGTTTGTGGTAACTGTCTGTTTGGTTCATAAGATGCAAGGCGTGTGGCCCTTAAAGTGGTGTGGTTTGTGGATGTGGAGTGTGGAGATGTAATATATAGATACAGTTTACAACTCTGCTGAAACAGAGCAGTGCTTCATGGATTTCAAGGTAGAGGAAATCCTTTTCAATAAGTAGCTATACCATTCATCTCATTAAGACTCAACCCACCCAAGTCACAATTTAGTTTGTCCTCTTGCCATCAGGAGAGAAATATGGAGCCATCAGAGCCCAAGAGAACAGCCTGAAGAACATCCTTATAAGAAGGTTGCCCTTTTTTAAAATCAGTGTGTATCCCACTGATCTTCAGCTCAGTGTGTGACCCTGTATGCAGCTGTGGTTTATGTGTGTCATGAGTTAAAATTCATACCTTCTGCTCTATAAGCTGTTCTGTGTCATAATTCAGGACCGGTCTGAGGCCATGCTGGTCCACTGGGGCATGAGGATCCAGACTGAAGTTGAGGCTTATGTAAATAGGAGAGAGTTTATCCCGAAACTCCTCTTCAGGCTGCAACAGAAAGTCAAGCAACAACATGAGGAAGTGATGTGAATGACACAGATCACATGCTGTCTGTCGTCTCCATGGATGATAAATCACTATGTTATCTTGTCAGCTCTCCACATTCTGACGCTCGAGAAGAACAGCAGAAGATGGGAGGACATTTTTAGCCTATCATTGCCAATTATTGTATACATTATATACAGTCATTTTTATCCCTGTTCAAAGAAAATGTACAAGAAAAAAAGTTCCAAAATGAAAAGCAGATGTCAGAGTACCTACGGCCTAAATGTAGGATTTGATTTGTGATGGGAGGTGAAAGGTGTTGAACCAGCCACAACGACATGGTCCCTCTCCAGAAGAGGAAGACATGACTTACAAACAGATAAGTGTTGACTGACGGGTAAGTGGAAGGTTGGCAGTTTGTACTCAAACCATTTCCTTCCCTGTCACACAGCAAAGTACTCTTATCATTATGTCATTACAGTGAACATCCACACGTATGACTTCAGTGTTTCTGGCAGGCAGTCACTTTGATCAGGTCACCACAGAGTGATGAGAAGATTGCCGCTGTAGTATTTTCACCCCAAATAGCACTTCAAACGGCAACTTCAAACCCCGTCCATGAGGAAATGACGTTAACCTCTGTCCCTACAGCGAGCTGATTACTGTCACCTGGTGTCGCAGGTGCAAAACGGCCTCTGATTAAAAGGTTCAAATAAAAACCAGCAGGGTCCCAGGAGGGCGCGGATTACAAACCGGAACATTTGTAAAGATTTAACAGGAACAGGCTTGACATGATTGACCTGAGAAATATTTAGTACACATTACTTTTCTTTGTTTTCATTCTCTCATTACAGCATAAAAAATATCTGTTAGTCTTTTATTTACCATACGACTGCTCATGTGCTCTGTTTTACAGTGACATGGTGGTCATGAGGAAACAGCACGTCACCTGGCAGATCCATTCACCTTCATCTTGCTCCACCATCAGATCCAAATTTTAAACAGTCCAGTGCTTCAGATTATAGTCGAATACCTGCAGAACTAACAAGCCTCCCATCGGCCTCCGCCACACTTAGCATGCTAACATGGCCAAGATGCTGACTCAGGTAAACAGAGCTGATAACAATCAGCATGTTAGCATTAACAATGCTGACATGTTAGCATGCTGATGTTAACTTCAGTTCAGAGCACTGCTGCAGCTGAATGCAGCCTCACAGAGCCAACAGGGCCTCGCTTAATATTTATTGTTGTCAATCTAGTTGATTGAAACGTGTCTAAATACCATTATGCTCTCTGCAACATTTCAAAAATAATCAGCATCTGCTTTACATTGTGGTGGAAAATCAACTAGGCACTGACCCGCAGATAGATCTTGGTGTCATGGCAAAAGCGTTCTCCGTTAGCGAGGCTGAGGGTCTTCAGCAAACTGGGCTGCTGGCTGTCCAGGAACAGAGTCCTCCTGATGGACTCCTTCTGCTTCTGCTTCTCACTGTCCAAGAGAACCTCCACCACAAAGTCTTTAAAATACACACACATGCAAGGAGACCGTGAACATGACCACTGTCTGCACATCTGCATTATATGCCCGTATAAAAACACAGAAATGCATGTTAATGTATGCATAGTCACACAAACACATATTTTCACAGACATTTGACTTGCACGCCTCACCACATGCAAACGCACACACGTACGGTGGGAAACATTACTGTAAAGCGCCTTCATGTGCTCAATTGGCCTCTGCACAGTAAAATGAAACACAGAGAGGACATGGCTGAGGCCCACTTGACAAAAACTATGCAGAGAACACAGACAGTACACACCCGGACACATCAAATAAACACACACACACTTTTCTAAACGACTGGAGCCCACCAAGCTACCCTGCATTTACATGATCGTTCTTTTATCTTGATCTTAACTGCCAAATTGACCACAGTGAGGTCCAGCATACTTGTGGCTAAACAAAGAAAGCAAGGTAATAAGGACCATCTGTGTGTGTGTGTGTGTGTGTGTGTGTGTGTGCCTCACCTAGATGAGAGGGGAGGTGCTTCCCATTAGCCAGCAGGCAGAAACCAATGCTGACACTGGAGTTTAAAAAAAAGACAAAAATATACAAAAAACAGTGAACACGAAGCTTATCAAGATGTGCTTACACTGATCTTTGGTCCTCTTTCATTTTAAAGTGTTATGTAAACCAGATCCCGTGTTTTACTCTGTTTAAGGTTGGTACTTATTCTGTAAAACCCCGTTCAATAAACACTGTTCAATAAATTCATAAGAATCATCCTGTGTGATTATTTTTATGGGCAGTGGTCACAGTGGCAGCAGCAGAACTACACCCTGTTTAAGACCGCCTACTGAAACTAAAGGGATTTAAAGAAAAATAGTGTAAATTGAGTACTTAGTTACTTAGTTACTTAGTTACCTTTTGCAAATTTACTAATATAACTGGTTCACCTCACTGGTTGCTGTCGGTAATCAAATGAAAACATTATTGAGTACACATGTACAGTGTGTTTCCTTTTTGTATGAACACACCTGAAGGGAGGGAGGCCTCATCCTGTCTATGGCAAACAATATCTCATTCATTTTCAGACAGTTACAACCCTCTTCTAACCTCTTCACTGTTAAAATCTGCTCTCATCTTTCATGTGACTACCTTTCTCCCACTTCCTCCTCTCCACTCCCTTCATTTTCTTTCTGTTTCCACAGCAGCAAAAAACACCAGTAAACATGAAAACAGGACTTTCTTGTATCAACCTACAGGGCAGATTCTAAAACACCAGCCAGTTTGGCTAAAGCTTGTCACAGCAGTCTAAAAATATTCCACATTTAAGATGATGGTAAGACTGAACTTGTGGAAAGAGCGTTATTGAAAATAAAAGTGGGGTGAATTTCCCCTTTTTTTCTGGATCTAAGAATACTGTGTGTGTAGTTCCGAGCAGCCGTGGACAGGAAACTGGCAAACATGAAGTCATCTGACATTCTCCTGAGGTAAAGTTTGGAAAGTTGAAACAGAACTAAGGAGTGTGTTACATAACATTTAGTGAGATTTTCCATGTTCTGTTACTGTCAGAAAGCTCTTTAGCCGCTTTCAAACTCATCAGCAGAAACACAGCTGATGTTCATACCAAGACACAGCAACGGTTTCAGTCCCTGTGAAGAGCTCACAAGTCTTCTCTTCCTGGTTGAACATGTTGGGCTGCACCGTGAGCGACGCGCTGGCACTCACTATTGGCCGAGCCCTGATTGAAAACACAGACCATGGACAAGAAGCAGCAATGGTTAACTTGAGAACGCAGCGGTCTAAATATCTTATATTACACTTGTATGTGCTGTAATATACCTGTACAGTACTGCTTTGTCGACCCCAAAGGCACCAACAATCAGATCTGCAGGAGGTGAGAGTGAGTTCACTGAGGACATCACACAGGAAGATAACATGTTAATGGATCCTGAGGGTGAACCATTTTCTGCAGTACCTGGGTAGCCGTTCTGATCCAGATCCCTGCTGCCGCGTAGAGCAAAGCCAAAACTGGCTGGAAAAGAGCTGGAAGCCCATTGGCCAGAGAGAATCTGAGTGGGCGTGTCCATCAGTCCTCCAGCATTACCATTATAAATGAGAACCAATCCGTGCTGGTCCTTTCCTCCATAGGGACAGCCGATGGCCATGTCTGATCGGAAACACCAAAATCACCGTGTCAGTGCACTTAAAATCTGCATACAAACGTCACATATGTGGATTATCTACTTATTTCTGTATGTAGCTGAAGCTGCAGGCTCAAAGCACAGCCACAGACCAGGGGAGGACCAAGTGGAAAACAGGCCAGTTAAAAAGAACTGACGGTGAAATCTTAATATGTGGTGATTTGTTTTATGGCCATTTTTGACTCTAGACTTTGGCTTCATCATGACTGAATGAAACACAGACTTGAGCAGTAATTCCGTTTGTGTTTCAGAGATGTCTTCACATTTTGGAAAAAGTATCGAAACTTATCGTATACAAGAGTGCAAAAACACTAAATGGAAGAGAAGGAAAAAAAATGCAACAGCCTTTGTGATCACTAACTAATTCATCTCATTTAAAACAGCAAAACATGTATGTTCTAGCTCTCTAAACTGTGAGGATTGGATCTTAATTTTTTACACTGTTGACTAGCCAAAGGAAATCTGAAAATGTCCTAACTCCCACGGCTCCAGGCGATGTCTTTAAATATCTTTTGTCAAATGTTTCTTGTTCAACCAACAAGCCAAACATTTTTAGTTACTTTTTATAATATTAGATACTGTCACGGATGGAGATCAATAATAACGGATTAATACACTAACTAGTTGCTTTTCTTATTTAATTAAGAGCAAAAAACATTTCTAATAAAAGTCATAATTCCCAGCAGCCGTTCCAGTTGTATGTTGCATACCCACCGTTGAATCCATCTTGGTTCAGGTCACCCAGAGGAGCCAGCGAGCTGCCGAAGCGGCTGTAGGCCTGTTGACCGAGGAGGTGAGACTGGCTTGGCTCCAGCAGCAGAGGGCCTCTCTGGAGGTACACATACACCTTACCCAGCTCCTCCAGACGCCCACTGGACCCTCGACTCATGAACAGAGGAGCTCCCACCACCAGGTCATCCAAACTAGGGAAGAAAGCAAAGGTAAGAGACCAACAATGGGAATAAAGTAAGCAGCTTTCAGGTTGGAAAAAAATATATTGTTCCTCACTGTGTGCTTGTATTATTGGTTATTCTCTCCCAGTTTACTGTCTTCATTTAAACTACAAACTGTGATATGAAATGCAAAGTCCAGGTTTCCTGTGCATCATTATTAAGTTACGTTTAGGTAACTCTACTAGAACTTGTCATGAGTTGCAGACATAAGAATAAAGAAAGTGAATAGGAGATGCCAAGTTTGACGTTGATGACTTTTATGGTATTTCTGTTTTTGGTCATTTAATGTCAACACTGGCTGACAAAAAGGCCTTTTTGAAGTCAAACTTGAAGTCAAACTTGAATGTTAATTTGAAATTATGTAACACTTGATCATCTCAACTGATCTGACACGCCCAGACTGCCACTGCTTCCACAGAATGAAGAAGGAGCGTGGCGGCCTCCATCTGAACATCACGACTTCTGTGGACCATTTTTCTGTCGGTCCAAAAATCAGCTTCTAACTTTAGGCCTTGAACTTAGCAATAACCCTCCATAAAAAGCTTGGCAAAGTTTTAGTTTAGTGGGATAAGACACTGGTTTCACGCACAAAACAAACACACGATAGCACAATAACCCAGCCGTCAGCTATCATAAGACCATACATCATGAATTTACAGGCTTTAGTAACACTTTAAAAGGAACACTTTAGGACAGTTGGAAGGGTGCGCCTCTTTCAGGGTAAAGGAAGTGAAATTGGCCAAAGGAGAACTTTACAGAGAAGAGCTGTACACAAAATGAGAGTACAACTATTTTTGGGAAATTTTCATGACACATATGAAAAGGTGAAAAGTTGACTGAGCAGCATGGGAACTTTTAAAAAGTCACACTGACATCTCTGTTCCGATGACCTCATCCTGCCTTTTCTAGCTTTAAATCTCCCCCTCACTGTGATTTCACCCATTTTGCCTCCCTTTACCTATATTTGCTTTCGTCTGTCTGTCACTCAACTCACCCGTCGCTGTTGATGTCGCTGACTGCCACTGCGTAGCCAAAGTAGGACCCCATCTGGAACACATTACAAAACAGGACCCAGTTAGTCTGTAATCACACCGGGGTGCACGGATTCCTTTTTTCTTTCATTTTCTTTCACCACGTCCTTTTTTCTCTTTTGTTCTCCACCAGCAGTCCCACAAGCTTTCCCCTTCAATCTCTCAATCCTACAATCCCCCCAGGTCTCCTCTTCTCTCTTTTCATGGAGCTCCATGTTAGAGCTTCTGTAGGCTCGAGGAGAGGTAGGGGGTCTGGGGCTTTAGGGACTCAAACTACTTTAAAACTCACTCTGAGAAAGTTCTCATGGGGCTTGGGTTTTTCCGGTTTAATTTCATACCATGTAAGATAAATTACGGTCAGGATACATTCATGGGTTATTCTTACTTCAAAGTGATTTGTAGTGTAGCTAACAGCAGTGTTTGGAGACCCTTGTGAAAAACAGGACTGAATATTGTGGGTTTCTTGCTGTATTGCACATACAAAACATCTCATTTGAACATAAATCAAAATGAGGCTCAGGACAAAATTCAGATTCACTGTGTGAAACCTTACAGGATCACTGATATTTTTACAGTCTAGAAATATGATCATTTCTCTGCAGAGCCAAACCACCAAGAATGTTCATAAGGTGATGAGAGCTAAAGAAGGTTGATCACAAATCCGTTTTATAAACATTAGTTATTACTGATCACACATGTGATGTGACAGTGGCAGAAAGTAAAGGTTAAAACAGCAAAAACTCTTTTAACTAGCCACTTTGGGAGAGCGGGAAAAACCTGTAAACAGAACATTTACATATCATCACCCTCACAACTGACAAAGTGGACATGTTAGCAAACAGTTGCTTATTTAAATATCGAGCAATTACAGAAAAAGTTCACTTCGAATTGTGTTCCTGATCACCCGTGGCAAGTGTGAGTCCAATAATAATTCTCTTTTTAGCTCTGTTTTTGGTCCCTACCCTTTCCTGAGGCAAATATCTAGCTTAGCTGCTCAGTGCACCATCTTGTTTTCTTTGGCTAGATGCTAACTATATTATTTGCGGTTAGGTGCTGACAGGCAGTGCATGATGGGTTTCTAGTGCTCGAGTCAAACTCCACAGACAAATGAGTGATGTCATGGTGGATCCATCCACCGTGACAATATAATGTCCACGGAGGAAAACAAAGCTGTATATGGCCAAAGCACTTAAAGGGATGATTAAGCTGTTTTATTCGACGTATAACTGAACATTTTTTTCATTATAGTCTACAGCTATAATGAAAAAATCAACAGGACCTTGTGCATGAAGACCCTCTGGTGTGTTTTTGCAGCTGACTTTGAGTACGCGGTCTTCACACCCACAGAGTGAGCTGCGTTCACCCACAGAGAGCAGAGAGTCCGTTAGCCTGGAGTTTACCTCCGATCACTCTCACTCTGCCTTGACAGTTTACTCAGCGCCCTCCACCCTGAGAAGGACACCTCTCACTGATGACCTCCCATACTGACGAACTCACACAAAGACACATGCTTTCCCATGGGTGCATGGTCACATGCTCTTACATCTTGCAATCTTTACGCAGTAAACTTTTGCTAAATAACAAGTTTTTATGATGCAGCTGGTGTGACTCAACTTTAAGAAAAGCCTCTGGCTTTCAGCAAACTTTGTACATACAACTCAGAGTTAGCCAATAGTCTGCTTTTATTTCATCAAGGCATTTTCCCAGTTACACAAGTATTTCCTGCCATTTTTATTTGATAATGTTCCACTTAAAGTGAAATGGAAATAATACAAAACAACAATAGGAAATAAAAAGCTATATAAAATCTGTCGTCAGGAAAAATGTGTATCGTAAACTGAACTCAATCACATATTTTGCAGGATGTATTTCTATGACCATTTAGACTGTCATATCTATTTTAGGTTGAGTGGGCAGTTAGTGGCACTTATTTCACACCTTAAACGCACAGCAAATGAGTAATTTAATGACCTCATAAAAAATCCCCTACAGAATCTCTTGCTGGTTTGTTCGTTTAGTTAAATTTAGTATTAACGGTAATATATCTGTGGGTTATGCTTAGTAGCATGACTTAAAAACCCCAGCTCATGCCTGACCCACGCTGACTGAACTTTCCTGTTCAAAAAGCACATGGTGAATCAGTCCAGTGTAAACAGGAACAATCCCCTGGTCTGCTGTTTTGGGGGTTGATTTACAGCTTAAAGAGACCATGAGCTGTGCATACAGTAAGCCAGACCTCTGACCCTGGTATAGGCTTCGTCTCCATGGGGCAAATTCCTTCATCACCAGTCCCCCTTTACACATGCCACCATAAATGTGGACCCACATATGAAAACAGAGGCCAGGCTGGTAAGGAAAATCTCCAGCCAGATGTGCACTCACCTGCTCCCCCGTCACGTTGAGGAGAGACCTTAGATCCCCTCCATTTAATACAGACACCTATATTGAGACAGACATAGACATAAAATGTGATTCATGATTCCAAATGCACGTTAGAATGTCATACCAAATTTTACTGGTACATCATATAGTATATATTGGTAAAATATTGTAAAGTGTTTTTGTTTTGTGGACTCTTTGCCCTGTAAAACTGCAAAATGAAAAAGTGTGGACTCCTTACTACACCATACAGCATGAGTCCTTTTGGAACTCCTGTGACAAAATCTGCAACAGGGAAAGCAAAGAGCACAAGGTCAGGAGTAATGTAGAAAGTATTAATACAGGTGTATCTAAATACATGAATGCTGTAGAAAGCTTGTGACCACTGAACAAAAACACTGCTTACACACTTATACTTAAATCATTACTTTGATTCTTTGGGTTTAAGTGATCTTGCTTCATAAAAGCTTAATAATCCCTGCCTATCACAATACAACTGTGCATGAAGAGTGAGCAGTCAAACACTGGACAGAGCTGAGGGCGAAGGCCAGCAAAGCCTGTACTCAGCCATGCATTCTGGCTCTCTGTACTGTAAATATGACCCTCACCTTCCTCATCATCCCCACTGAACTCACCACCAGCCACAGAGTAACCTGCAGGAGACATGAAGAGTAAGCATCAGAATGAAAGTGTTCGGTACAATGAAGGGCATCATGTATAACCCATGATGCATCACTGCAGTTAGAGCTAACTAACCTACAGAACTTTAATAAAAATTTGAAAAAAATGTGTTTGTCATAGTACTGCTGTTTTTTTTAGGTCATTAGGTGTGTTATGCTAGTAATGGCTAACAGCCTCAACCTGCTTTCCACTTCTGAAAGAAGTTTTACATATGACAGAAGTTTTCTGAACATTTCTGTGGCTGAGGATGGAGCTAACTTGCCTCACATGATGTCGACTAAGTCAGCACTGGTTTGAACTGAGGACATTACACTACATTTTAAAATACAAAAAAACAAGGTTTGAAGTTAGCAAGAAGTGAGCTCATCAGATTCTGTATCCAGGCCCTCATCTCTTGAGACTTTAGGCTCCAGGCTGCATTAGCTGCTACAAGCATAATACACACAAAATCTGCTCCACCCCATTCTAGGTAGCTGAGGTAAAGTGTATTTGTATACCCAAGCAACCAAGCAGCACTACAGTGTGGACCCTGATCCTCTGCGCTCAGTCCTGCAAAAATCTATGAACATTTAGAATAAGTTCATGACACAATGTTAAGTTTACTTCTTTAAGTTGGACTCAGAAATGCAAAAGTTTGTCCTGTGGATTGCACTAGAGAAAGGGTCACCGAGTTATGATGATACGCTTCCACCCCTTTGGAGCATGATTGGACTGGCAGTCAGCCTACTATGACACACAGTAACTTGAGCCATGTAATGAGTCATGTGTGTGCTGATATTTTGGCCTGATGGTACAATAAGAGGAGAGGTCAGGACACTGAATTCAAATTATTTTTCAGTCTTTTGTGTACTAAGACAACAACTGGATATGAGGGTGGTGGCAATAAAGGCTTGTTAAGTGTCAGACATGGAAACAAATATTTCCTATGGGGGAGTATTAATGTTACTTCTGCATTCATGACCGTAGATTTCCATACCAAACTGACTGATAATGCAGGTTTTTCAAGGTTTCACTGCTGTTTTCAACCCAATAATGCTATTGACTCCAGTGTTCTTCCTCACCAAGATAACTGTCATCATAGCTTCCTTGCACCTGTCGTGTTTGAATCTGCCCGGCGACAGACAGCAGAAAGAATGAAGGGTAATAAGCCTTCACAATCTCCTCTGTGGTAGCTGAGATCAGCTGACCTGTAGGAGGGATGAGCAACAGAGGGTTAAAGGTCAGAGGTTAAAATCAGATACATGGCCTTTTTTTCTAAAGTAGTTCTGCTGTGGTTCATTCAGAGGCAAAGAGGACAGATTGATTTTCTGACTCATTTAAAGGAAAAATCCATTTTAAGATATTTCTTCAGAAAAATCCATGCAGGTCCACATTCTTGTGAGCTCACCTTGCCAGTAAAAGCTGCCTGGCCCTCCAAGCACAACCCTCCCATCCTGGAACACACAACAGTAGCCAAAGCTGAGGAGTGTGTGTGTCACCGTTTTATCAAGAGTTTTAAACAAACTCTGCAAATCTGTATGCACACAGCAAAATCTCCACGAAGAAACTGTGACTAAGTGATTATGTAGAAACCAGGAAAAACTCCAAAAATTACATCTCTTACCTTGGTGAAGTCGGCACTAAATCCCCCCTGACAATAGCCCTGTCCAGCAGGTCCGTGTCTTTCTGCAGTGAGCAGCACAAAACACTGAGAAACACTAACAAATGTTCTCTTTCATGAAAACTAAAGAAACACAAAACAGACTGTTCTGTTCAGGGCAGCATTCTCAGGTGTAATGCTGTCATATGACAACTGTTCATTGAGCCAATACTGGATTCCAGACCAACACTTTGCAAACAACAAAAAAAGAAAACATTAAAAACACAAAGTCTCAATAACACTCGGTCATTACTCAGTTATTAGTAACACGTCTGTTTACTGATCTGTTTCTACGGGGCTGACAGAGCTGACAAAAATAGGAGCTCTACTTTATATACTAATATTAATGAATAAAGGATCGTGTCTGAGAAAAGAAGTCCACTGGACATTCAGAGGCTAAACACTGTCAAATAAATACTGACAGTATAACATGAAAAAGTTCATATTAACATACTGTGTGACATCCATTATTGTTCTTTCCCTTATTTTGATTTAGCAGTGAAAGCAGCTGGGGGTTTTGGGGGATGTTTACAGGAAAGTGTCCTCTGAGTCGGTGAGCTGCGGTCCAACTCGGGCCCTGTTTTATTCAAGCCCGTGTTTGTTTACAGTCCAGCAAATCGATAAAATTATGATGAATCAGCTATTAGCAGCTCCTGTTTACAGTGTATCCATGGATGTAGAGAGCATTATTACTGGATTTCTTTGACGCTGAGGAAAACTTATGTGATTAACTTTGCAGCGTTCTGGTGTAATGAGGAATGCTGTTCTTTTATGATTTTTAAGAAGATTTATGGATATTTGTTTGCTATGGTTATCTGAGATAATCATATCATCTGGAAGTGTGCACCACCCTAAATCTAAAATTGTGTGTGGGAGTCGAATTTTTTATGCAATCATTTTGCACTCAATCTCCAAAGTACCACATGTGCCCTCTTGAGCTGTAGCTCCAGCAACAGACAATATGGGCAAGGCTGCAAAATCAGTGAGATAAAGGATGACTAACTTGTTTTTTCTGAACATTTATATCCACCTGTATCTTTCACCTCAAAGTGTATTTGCTTCACCTCCGTCTGAAAACCTCTAATCTACAATACCAGCAAATATTGGATTATGCTGCAGCTCTGCAGAGCTTAGCGCTTTTAGTTTATTTTGATTTTACTGAATTAATTGCATGTTTAATTATAAGCAACTAACACGGTTCAATAAACCTATAAAGTTATCAACTAGCTAATGAATAAAACAGCGCTGAACATCCATATGTTAATCTTATACATTTATGAAGACCATAGCAGCGCTAAGAGGAAAGTTGTTGTCATTTGGACAGATCGTTTTGCTAATTCATTGGCCGTACGTCACCTGAAGAAGTCTGTGACTGCAGTGACTCACCTGTTCGGCAGGGTGCATATTCCACAAAGGTTTTGAGGCTGTCAACAGAGAGGTAGCAGGTTCCCGTGACGTCAGAGAAGGGCGTGTCATGTTCGGTCCTCCAGTAATACCTAGGAGCACAGGCCTGAGGAGCACAGGGACAGAGCTCAGTGACAAAAAAACCCAGCCACGTTTCCTTCATTAGATGTGTTGTATTGCCCCTTTGCTAAATTCCTCTCTTGGCAACTGACGACTAAACTGAAAATCTGTCCAGCCCTTTAATCATCTAGGAGAGTTGTCATATGAGATTACTTCAAAGACGAAGTCAGTCTTGAAATTTT
>JAPZDY010000012.1:25055514-25071872 GCA_029783645.1 Ctenochaetus hawaiiensis | reverse complement strand
ACGCTGAAAAGTTTAAACCTCTGTTTTATACTGGCAACCATGCCTGACTGCTCCTGGAAAGGCTTCTTGTAAGTGAAAATTATGAGAAATGTCTTAATGTTGGGTCAACGAAAATGCTTCAAAAGAGGAAATGTTTTCTCCACATTATTGGCAAAAACAACAGCTGTAAACTGGAGGCCATGCAAGTTGTAAACTACTTTCTATCCAGATGTTACGTCATTGGAGAATCACAAAAGAGTTTGCTACTTTGACCGGTCTCATGCTCTTTTTCCAAGAACCGGGGTCAAAGCAGAGTCTAATCCAAGTCAGACCAGAGTTACACCAGGTCCCCATGTCACTGTGGTGACTTCATTCAGAGGGAATGGGGCAGAATGAGTTTACTCCAATAATGAAGACTTTGACAGACCCCAGACACGCTTTGCTTTCAACTTTTATTCTTGCTTCTATTGTGATTAATTTACTGAAATTAATCTTCTCATTGATTGTTCCCACATTGAAGAAGTTTGTCTCGTCTCTCACCTGACATCATTGGACACACTGGATGGAAACAGTGACCTTTACATTGCTCCTGTAAATATTCTGTGCAGTTGAATAAAAATGTTTGAACCTGTGTTGATAAATTACGTATTGGTCCAGTTCCCTTTGATTTAATGCACCAGATTAGAATGCTTCAATATCTTTAATGGCCAAATTTGAGCTTTGCTTGCCACACAACATTATAGAAGTCACATGTCACTTTGATCCTGACAGAAACATCTCAAGAACCCTTAAAACTGTGTCCGGATATCCATGATGCTGAGAGGATGAATCCCAGTAGTTTTGCCCATGTGCCATTTTGTCGTCACATCTTTTTGAGGGAAATATCTCATCAACCTTTGGATGGATTGTCGTGACCTTTGGTTCAGCCATTCATGAAAGCTTTAGGATAAACTGTTATCATTTTGTCTATCTCTAAACTTCTCCTATAGACGCAAATACAGCCCAAAATCTGTTAGCAAGCTAATTTACCTAACTATGATGGTGAAGATGGTAAACATTATACCAGCTTAACATCAGCAGTTAGCATCCTGGCATTAGCATAAAGCACAAAGCACCACTGTGCCTATACAGCCTCACGGAGTTGCTAACAAAGTTTTGGACTCTTAGTTATTTCACAATACTGAACTACATTTTTTCACACGAACATAATTTGTTGTCAGAAGTTTGGTTTGAGCAGCTGAAGCAGAACGTTTGGCAGACTTTGACTTAGCATTATAAGTTAACCGTTCGTGTTGTGACAAACTGCATGCTGGTCGTAATGAGTGCTCACTCAAAAGCCCAGTGGTGTGAAGCTCCACATGAATGGTATCCAAAGCTACTTAGTCTTATTTTCTAACTAAATGTGCGGCACTTGTGGCACAGACTGAGCTCTTTGGACACATGTGAAATTGAGGTTGGTGGAGCCGGAGCATGCTGACAGTCCCAGCCGTTTGACGTGACTGTAACCACACCAAACCCAAGCCTAAACCCAACCAGCTAATTACAGCGAGCAGGCTGGAGAGCCATGACACACCTACGATGTAGGGCTGCACTGTAGCTGCAGTCATCTGGATCCTGTCCTTTAACTCCCCCTTTTGGTGTTAGCCTAATAACCAGCTGGTTGTGTCTTTGTCATTATGTCATTTCCACACAGCAGAACCACCAAACCAGGGGAAGTTAGCCTAGCTAAGTAGGTTCTTCTAAAAGGACGGGCCTTTTCTCCCATAAACCTCTCACAGTCAATCAGGCAGTGTGTCTCCGTTTCCACAGCTTGACAATATTTCTTTTACATTCCATTCTAGTGAATCATTGTAGTCTTCCCTCAAGCTCAGGCTGTTTATCTGCAGTCCTTTAGTCACAAAATGCAAGTCTAATCATTCTGTATATGATCTGCTTCTTTGAGATTGGGACGTCCCAGACCAGCTGAATAAACAGCCTGATGTGGAACATTGCTTTTATTATCACAACGACATCCTCCTCTCTTTTATTTACAACTTTATTATGGAAATTTTACACAAGATCATAGCATCAGTATAAAAAGATTTCTGGTTTCACAGTTTTTTTCATATAAAGACTTAAGAGATACAAAAGGAGCAAAATACTGTAGCATTTAACAATCCAAACATCTCAAAATGTTCCACATGTTCACTTTTGTTCCGTGAGTTGCAACATCGTCGCATGCGAGTAACCAAGGGTTTGCCTGTTTGTCACGTCATCTGTTTGGACAGCCTCTGCATCCAGAAAATATGGGCTGGATCCCTCTGTGTTTGGGTGTGTGTGAGGGGATCCAACTGCTCGGTGGAAGAAGAAAGTATTACAGACTGAAGAGTGACTATTGCCTCACTCTGCCTGCACAGGCTTGATGAATTTTTCCAAGAAGATCCCGGAGTGGTTTTGTAGATCCCTGTGCTGGGTCCAGCTCTCCTCCCTGATCCCCCTCAGCAGGCCTTCCTGCTGTGAGACACAGGCACGAGTCACATGAGTAAGATCTTATTCAAACACAGCCACCCTCTGATTAGATACTTTGAGTGTTAAAACCGCAGACTGAGTCACCAAAAACCAGATTTCTTTTGCTTGTATGTGTCTAAGATTTTTTCATACCATTGCATACAACACAAATCCCTTCAAATCTCATCTTTAGTTTGGTTTTTGGCCACTTTTATATGTGGTTCTGAATTAGATATAGATAAGAGTTCGTATTCACAAATATTCTGAGAACTCTCTCAAAAAGCTCCTAACTTTTCCTCAACATTTCTAGCAAGGAGTCTGAACCGAGGAGTGAAGTTCTCAGAGCAGTTCTGAGCAAGAAAAGGACGGAGACCGTTATCTTAGAGAGGAGGCGTGACTGACCCCTGCTGACACAGTCTCTAGAAAAGTCGTCTTATATTGAAGCTGGTGATAATGGGCCTATAATGAACAGTGAAATCTACAGGCAGAGTCTAAGGATTTCATCTCTGTTTCATAAAATTATGTAATTATGAACAAAATTATAATAGTTTTGCATTTGTCAGTTTTATAAAATGGAAGGTTTGTACGGTTATTTGCAGGGTTAAGAAATTCAGTGAAACAATACAAACACAGCACTTTGTAAAGACAGCTGGCTCACAGTCATGTAGACGTCCCAGTCTGAACAAACATGCACACTTCCATGTTTGCTTCATGTTTATTATGCTGGTAATTATTTAAACTTTATCTACCTAACACTGAGGGGCAGAACAGTAGTGCAATGGGTAGTGTGGGTTCTCTCCGGTTACTCCGACTTCCCCACACGGTCCAAACACATGCAAGTCAGGCTAACTGCTTATCTAAATTGCCCATGTGTGTGTGAATGTGAGTGTGTTTGCTTGTTTGTCTCTATGTCAGCCCTGCGATACACTGAGTGAACCCCGCTGCTCGCACAGCGTCAGCTGGGATCAGCTCCAGCCCCCACCACACTGAAGAGATACAACATGTTACCTGCAGTGTTTGACTGACTGACTGACAGCAGATCATGGTGGACTTTTTTCTCCCCTTAAGAGCTGCTCTGAGCGCTAAAGTGACGCTCTCACCGAAAACGTTCTGTTGTTTTGTAGAGATATTTTAATTTTGGCATCTGCAACATTTCCTGTAGTCAAATTCCATTTTATCAGCATTGGAAATATTTCAGGGTGACATTTGTTTGGCCACAAAAAAATTTCACTCAACATGAAAACAAATACAGATGTGATAGTGAAAAAACATCACCTGCAGGATGCACACACGGCTTAAACTGGGAAAAAAATCCCCACAGTGTACTGGCCTGAACAACTTTCAGGTTCAGAAAAAAGTCCAGCGCACAGAACAGGAGCAGGTTTAACAGGAAGTGAGTAATCTTTAACCTGCGACGTTCCACAGAAAGTGAGCTGCATTTTACAAAAACACTCTCACCTCTTGAGCGTCAGCAAGAACCAGGATGATGTCGCCCTCATCGAACTGAAGCTGGCCATCTTCAGAGGCTGCGTGGCTCTCTAGTGCCACCCCCTGGTGGGTACACAGGTCACATTAAAGCAAGCTTAATACTGGACTTAACAGTTTATACAGATGACAGCTGCCTTTGAAAAGGGCAGATCACCTAAAACACCGAACTACGTTTTCCAGATTTGGAGATCCTGAGATTTTATTCTTATCCAAAACAATAGTAAGGTAAGTATATTTTCTTTGTGGTGCACAAAGATTTGAAAATTACAAGGAAATTTTCAACAATAGCCTGTTAAATGTTGCGTGCAACCACAAAGAAAATGTGAG
Source organism: Ctenochaetus hawaiiensis (assembly GCA_029783645.1). Classification (NCBI taxonomy): domain Eukaryota; kingdom Metazoa; phylum Chordata; class Actinopteri; order Acanthuriformes; family Acanthuridae; genus Ctenochaetus; species Ctenochaetus hawaiiensis. The sequence continues at coordinate 25,067,591 of JAPZDY010000012.1, read as the reverse complement.
TCACCTCTTTGATGCTGCAGTGGAGGCGGAAAATTGAGCCATCTACCCAGCTAAAGACCACTAGAGCAAACAAACTGAGAACATTATGTTGTCTTTTTCTGTAATCTTGGGAAACAAATACACTGAATTAACCCGAAGCTGCATGATTCCCTGGATCAAAAACCCCCGAGATCACTGTGTGCATATGACAAAGAATATGGTGTTTCAAAACCAGAGCTGTCTTCAGTTCATAGTTTTAAAAGTCACACAGAAATTTGAAATCTAAATGTTGTAATGAATTAAAGAGCAGTCAGACACATATATTAGCTTAATCTGTGATAAGCTGCCAAAAAAATAAAAGTGTACAGATAATATTAGATGATGTGTTTGAGTGCAGACACCAACTTGTGTCTTTTCAAGGAAGATTAAGTGCAACGATTCATGCTGACGATAATGAGCCAACTTTGGCTTAATTGTAAAATCAGTTCTATGTGTTGGCTCCTTATTTAATGATAAATATCAACTTATCGTCATAAATATGGTAACTGCTAACCGAATACCTTCCACCTGCCGTCTCTGGGCCGGCAGATTCAAACTCCTCAAAATACAGTTAATATTTATAACACTGGTTGTATATATGAGATCTATCAGCTGCATGAATTCATATAAATGACACACTTGCATGTAGGTAATTGATATAAATGTATGTTACTGTGCTGAACTAGAGGGTTTTTATCTTGACACAATCAACAGAAGATTTTACAAATTGAATTCCAGGTTAAATGAATAAAATAGATACTAACATGTAAATTGTGCCTTGTTTTTGCATTTTAACGTTAAATTAGCCTCTAAACTATGTTTCACTAAAAATAAATAGTTATTCAGTAGGTTTCAAAAACCTGGTTAGTCCAAGTAATAAAACATATATTTTTTTCAGTCTGTTAAAGAGAGATTATGGGACTTTTTTTAAAAAAAGAGACATTTTGTTATCTGAAAAATGGAGAGTTGAACTCAATGAACACATTCAGGGGTTTTCCAGCGAAGCCTCACATGGAAGCACGGCTAATCTAAGCCAGCACACTTTAGCTAATCTGACACCATATTTCTGGGTCACTGCCTGCATCAGTTTGCTGACTTTATTACTTCTCTGTTCATGTTCAACTGCTGCACTAGGTTTTAGCATTTACTGACACAACACTGACACTCAGTCTCCACACTTTGAAGGTTTACTTTAATACTTTCTTCCCCTCAGAAAGAGAGCAAACGTTCTTAATCATTAAACTGCTGAAGTCAGATCCTAGTTAAGTGTATACCTTGTAAAGGAAGCCTGGTGGATTTTCAGGGCTGAAGTCATCTCCTGAGTCAGCTGTCTCCTCACTGACCGACGGTTTCTTTGTCTCCTCCTGCTCCTCCTCGGTGGTTACGCGGGGCTGTTTGTCTGTGGAGCGGAAAGAGACACGAGGGGCGGGCACGGGTGCAGGTTTGGGCTTGGCCTCTTCTGATGGTGGGTCATTCACATTCTCCTGCTCTGGACTCTGTGGAGCATCACTTTCTGCAGAATCAGAGGGACTGGACACTTCCCGACTTGCAGTTTCTGACTTTGGTACTCCCAGCCCAGAATCATCTGACTGGTTTGCAGCCTCTTCGGCCTCAGCCTCTTCGGCCTCAGCCTCTTCCTCAGCCTCTGCCTCCGCCTCCGCCTCCACTGCTTCCTCCACCTCCTCTGGACTCTGTGTGCTGTTGCTCTCATTGTCACATACTGACTGCCTCTTGGGCGTGTTGATGCCGCTGGAGCTCAGATCAGAGTCTGAGGAGTTGACATCTTTGGAGGAAGAACCGCTCTCTTCTGGTGGACTGGCTTCTTCACAGATGCTCTGAGTTCTTTGGGTTGTGGAAGTGGGGGCGGCTTCTTTTCCATTTTCAGTGGAGGAATGGATGGAGACATGGTCGGCTGGGAAAGCTGTATTGCAGGGGATGGGATTGGAGATGACCAGGGACTTCCTCTTCTTTGACTTGGTTGTTGTGCTATTTGAAGAAAAGGTGCATATTTTACATTTTTAGACTCGACTGCAGCATCACAATAGGTCCGGCATGTTGAAAATGACAGACAGACAGCAAGCATGTTCCCTTCCTACAGAAGAACCCATTTTTGGAACTCTGTAGCCACTGACCTGCTCAGACCCTTGATGATGAAAGCTTTTCCTGAGTGTTGAGTCTCCAGCTGCTTCATCACATTGTACAGCTCGCGGTTCAGCTTCAACACAAAGTGACACAGATTAACTTGCATCATGAATATCATGCCTCAAATATTTTAAGAAAATCTGTAACATTGTTCAATATTTACACACTTAAAAACTTCACAGTACTGGTATTAGAGTCAAGATATAAAAGGATGGGTGTCACATCTTACCACGCTCATTTCCTTGTAAAAGACATCTCTCAGGTTTGATATGTTTTGGAACACTGTCACATAGCAACCTATCCGGCTACAGAGAAAGAGACCAGTTCTCAGTTTGTCTTTCACTTCATCCACATGACCTTCTTCAATGTGCAAAGTCATGTATGTTGTCCTACGCACAATCTCAGAAATGTCTGCTTTCACTGTGTGATCTTATTTGGGCATAAAGGCCACAAACCAATGAAACAGTACACATTAAATACACAGAAGACAAGATGTGTGATTTTACATTTATTCCCAAATAGCCCCAGTACATCTTGTTAGTGCTTCATCAAGACACGTTCACGTCTGCTTCCAACCTTTCTATATGTACAGAAATATCACCTTCACTCATCGTGCTATGACCCAAAACAAAAAATGATTACTTTTCACCATAATTCATGTTAATTTTCTGCTCCAAACAGTCAGCCTTACCTCTGATAAAGGACAGGCAGCTCCTCCCTCAGTTCATTATTTATTTCTTCAAAAACATTCTGGGCTTTGTTGAACTCCTCCTCTGCCTGTTGAAGAGAATTAAACATTTTTCTAGGCAGTGACATTTGAAAAAAATATTCTGTTCAACATGTGACACTAATGATACCTTTGTTATTTTGGCTTCATCCTTTTTCTTGGCGTTCTGTAGCGCCTCCAGGTGGTGCCGTGCTGAATCGTAGTCCACCAGCTTGCGGCCGCGCTTAGCAACTCTTTCCTACAACACAGACAGGAGAGTTTTCACGTCCACCAATAACAGAATGCACGAGCTCTCCTTGACCCATCAAAGTCACATCTGTGGAATCTCAAGTGTGAAAGCATCATGTTACCTTGACCTCAGGAAACTGGCTCGTATAGTTCTCCATGGTGCGAACTATCTGGTCGCTGAGTTTCTCTTCGAAGTCGTTCCACAGCAAGTCTTCACTCTAAGAAACACAATTGGTGCCACATCAGTGCAGCTGTAGCAACTATCTCTGTGTGCTAGGTACTTCAACCAACCCACATTTTCTTCAGCGCAGAGTGATAAGAACACTGTTGCATGATATGACAAGCTTGTCTGACTTGTTGTGCAGAAACTTACCCATCAGGGTTGTGTTCCTCCTTTTAAAGTCAAGTCAAATTAATATCTTATCCACTACATTTATCGACAGTGTTATGGAGAGGAATAAGCTGCAGTCTATATGTCATGTGCAGACAGGATGTTGTTGGTGGTAAAGAAGAGCATGGAGCACGTTAGCATCAGACCAGACCACAGCTGTGACATTTGCAGGCTCATTTCTCTGCTGTTCCATTTGCTGCAGCTAAAGAAGCTAAACTGCAGCTGGCCCACAGCAAATCAAAGGTCAGTGCTGTAAAAGTCTGTAAGTGACAGTAAGTCCGCCACTGACTGACTGACTAATGAAGTTACACAATAATTTAATAGACTGGAGTTTCCTCATTTTGCTGACTGTTTTTGTATTAAGTAAGCTGAGACCTAACAATTTCCCCAAAACAGCTTTTTTTTCCTCAAAGGGACCAATGGGAGCCACAGCTGAGGGCTGAGCCTGCACTCACAGCATGTGGACTTAAAGTACAGTTATATTATTCTGCCTGTAGAACAACAGCAACATGGATGTGACCATGACCCACTATGTTCACAAACACACAACAAATATTTAATTTTACAAAGATCGATAACCAGTGCAAACCTTACAACAAGGAAGCACAACTGTCAATCATATATGGACATACAAAGTACAATACCTGATGTTCACCATGAAAAAATGGAACTGGAAACAACTTAAAACTAATGCTGGAAGAAATTTCACTGCAACAGTCTGACAGAGACGAGAGTACACAGAAAGCATTTCTCCATGAACCAATGGGCACAAGGGATCGTTTTAAAAGTGTGAGTCATGAAAAAACAAAAGGAAACCAGAGAGAAACCCGAGACAGAGCAGCGGGGGCTTAATTAACAATAATACTTACAAATATAAGTGGACAAAGTTTCTATCATATCCAATATCACAGGATACAAGTGGGAAATATTGTTTCTGCACTGGCATTTATCACATTTTTTGACACAAAGGTACTTTAACAGTGTTATGTCATCAGTTCTTCCAGCGTACTTTTAGAGTAAATATTGCAGGAAACACTGTAGAAAGATGAACATGTCACATTGCCTGTAACTTTGCTACTCTGGTTCAGTCTTCACAGTCTCATTAACCTTGTTCCTGGCAGCATTAGACAGACGAGGCCAAAGCTTTGATAACCCCACCGTGTGCTTTCTGCCCAGCACCAAAGAACAAAGAACACTTAGCAGGTGAACATCTGTGGAGCGCGCAGCAGCTTGGGACACAAAAATTATACTGAGAGTTGTGCAAGACAGAGCAGAAAAACAGAGCTAAAGTGGAAATATGACTAACAAACAGGCTAGCAAACAAAGCTAATGATGCCAACAATTGTATCTGTGATGCATCTGTAAGATGAGTAATCGATGGCTAACAAGTTATTCATCAAACTCTCTCAGGCTGTTACACGTCAAACACGTGTGATGTTTGTCTCACTGCGGAGAATTCGGCCTCAAACCTCAAAACAACCCAACAAAAACAACAGCTGAAGCCGCTTTAACTTGTATCACACATACACACCTCTTGGGGAAATGGCACCACTCTAGTCTGGTCTGATACCATGACAACAAGCAAAGTTGTCATGGTAACTTAGATCAAGCTGCTTTAAACCTGTTTGATGAAACCAAACTTCCTGAAGAAGCCCAACCTGCTGAAATGAGGCTGATTTCTATCATGTTATCTCATTTTGTGGACTGACATTCAGCTTACTGTCTGAGCAAATAAAAAAAAAAAAAAAACGTGAACACACCTCTGTGATGACACCAAGGTCGGACACTCCGTGCCAGTCGGATTCATAGATGTCTCGTAACGTCTGGGACAAACGTTTGGACGTCTCGTGCACAGCTGTGAAAGGAAGAGGACAAAAAAATCTTAAAAATACAAACATGACTCAATAAGGACCAACTTATCATCCAGCATCAGCAGTGCCGTGCATTGTGGTTGTATTGTTTTTAAGGTTTGTGGCTCTGCTGCTGCACCCACAGCCAGAAGGTCAGAACAACACTGGCTTCCTGACTGGAGCTCACAGTGCAGGAGCAGCAGCTGACAACACGAGAAAAATAACGGTTTCTCGTACATGAATCACACACACAATGCTGAGTCTGCTGTTTTCCCTGCAGGATTTTTATTTTTGCTCGTACAACATGGCAACGCAGACAGAATTGCAAAAGTCAACTCTGGTCCCAAGAATAGAGAAAACTCACTTCCCTATTATTCTGAGCAATGAGTGACATTCTGTGAACATGTGCTGTGGAACACCTACCTTTCACTGCTGTGTGGTAGGCTTTGACATCTTTGAACAACCTGTTTCCATCGATCTGAGCGCAGGAGCAAAACACAAAGCAGAAGAAAGCGAAAAGGTTCAGTTCAGTGACACCCAGGAACAACGAGCACATCAGAGCTGCTTTCTGCTTTATCATTTCCTTAACAACCTCAAATGATGAAATCAGTGTGCTTCTGTTTGCAGTCTTACTATTTTTTTGCATCAAGTTTCAAGCAGCATATGAATCCCTGTTACACAATCCTCTAAACCAAACGTGGAATTTAAATTGAACAACAATCACAACATTTGATGTGGGGATGGCTGTGGTGAAGTGAAAGCAGCTAGTCTCGTCAGCTCATTCACTTCCTTCCTGCTGTTTCTTCTCAGTTTCCCTCCACTGAGTTCTGTAGCTGTTACATTTAACACTGCATGAGCCATGAGCACAAAGTGGACATATGCAACTTGGCAAAACAGCAGCAATGGTGGCCTCAGGTGAGTTATGTGTGCGTGAGGAATGCTCGGACATTCTGCATATGACAGCAGCAGAAGTATAAAAGAGGCACACAGTCGGCATACTGATTCATTTACTTCCATTAAAAATCCAACATTATTTGCTAATGTAAGCACACAAGCTGAAGGTCCTACCAGAACAAGTGAGGCTGTAGCAACAAAGCCCCTGTGTGTGACACTGGCTGAGGGTGCTGCTTTTCAGTTTAACATTTCATCTGTACAAGGACAACTCCCTTACTATCTCTCTCAAGTGTTCAATGATATCACTTTAAACTGACAGCATTTACACAGAATGATAAGAAAGAACGAACTGCAAGTTTCAAGTATTTCCTGTTTTCAAGGCCAAGCTGATTGTCTGAACTTGTGGCTTGGCATCTTAGCAGTAAAAACAAAACACTCGACTCTCTTTCAGACGTAGCAGCGCTCCATTTTACTGTGGATTTTTTCTAAAGGGGATGAAAAGTGCTGTCTAACTATAAAAGTGGATTAAAGCAAAAACCTTACAGAAGCTTTCTATGATTCTTTCATGTTAGGAAGGTTACATGTACCTGCTGTTTGTTGAGGCTCTGGAAGCACAGCTCAAACTGCTCATCCTTTGTCTCCATGGTTTTGCCCAGTTTTTGAAGGACCTGAGAGAGGACAGAGGTCAAACTCACTTTCAGTATTAGTCTTAATCAGTTTCACACTTCAAAGGTATTAAAGTACCACTGCATGCATGGGAAATGTATGCAATGCTTTTCAAGTCTTCAGAAAAGATATGTGTGAAATCAGATACATATCCCCACGTGGTGTCACACGGGTCAGCCCACGCTGGATTTTAAGACTAAAAATGAGAGAATTACTAAAAGTGTGGGGAGTTCGAAAGAAGTGAAGTTAGCCAGAAACCTGAACATGCTTAAGGCTAGAAGCTTGAGGTCATATAAAGTCTGACTTTCATAACACACCTGAATCTCTGGCTGAACTGTCTGCAGTTGAGTTGCATTGTGGGTAATACAGGTGCCAAGTTTTGACAAGTAAGAAGAATGCATTTCTCTCTGATTGCATTATTTCATCTGCTTTTTGACAACATGCTGATGTAAAACATCAGAAAAGAAGATTCCAGGAAATCTAGAAAAAGTCTCACCAACACACAGATAGTCCTCTAACGAGCACGGTCTTCATCACTGGCTAATTTGTTTGAAAAAATTCTTATGATGATATATCATTAGCACACGAACAAACATCATTTTTTTTGGGTTCCAAGAAGAATTGTGTGTGTTATATGTGCAGAACAGCTCATTATCCAGCTGAACAAAATCAACTAGTCAGCACTTTCTGCTGGACAAGCTATGTAACAGTGACAGTGCTTCTAAATGAGCTCAGACTTACTTTTGGCATTCCTGCACTTCAGTTTGTTGTTACTTCATGGTCAGCATAATGCTAATGCATCTGCAATAAGCTAATGTGGGGATATACAGGAATCCTACTGATCAGCTGATTCACAGGTTTTACATCACTAACAGCAGACTAATGTTCCTTACAAAGCACCACCCACTCCTATGCCTCCCCTCGTCTAGACATACATCACTAACTATACAGTGTCCGTCACAGTCCGCTGCATGCAGCTGTTTGAGAGCCTGAATGTCACATCCAGTGACCTCTGAGTCTGGAACAAAGGCTCTCATTATCATGTCTATCCTCTCATGTTTCCATTTTCCGAGAAAATAAAACCCTGAATCCCTAAAATAGGCTTCTTCTTGCAGCTTCAGAGAACATGCAAACTTCTGTAGCTGCTGTTTTGAGGTGGAGCAGTGAAGTCAACCACACATGCGAGAAAAGGCTCAGCAAGCAAGAGGAAGTGCAGAGTCAGGAAGTGGCAGCTTTTGTGTCCACACAGCTGTAGAACACTAAACACACCGGGAAACTCCATGTCACTGTTTTATTAAAGCTAACAGCCGAATCACAAGTGGACATTTACATAAAGAGCAGACATGATTTAAAGCATGTGGTCTAACTTTTAACTGCTTGTGTGGAGAGATTTGCATTGTATCTCAGTGTTGCAGGTTCTTTGTAATCATTCCATCCAGTAAATATGCTCCACCTGATTTTATGCTCTCATCAGGGAGCATTTCACCAAAAGTTACAGTCTGCTACAGAGCCAGATAATGGAACTAGAATTTCGGAAAGTACCGATGCTGTGGCCACACACAGCACGTTGTATGAGCAGTTCATGCAGTAAAAAAGAACATATTTTCTAGTTTCTGTTGGGTAAATAACAGCGAAATGAATCTAATCCTCTGAAGGAACAACTCGTCCCTCTTTGGGAGCCTTGTTGTAAATCCGACTCTGGGGGTACGACTCCTTCGAGATGCGCCTCCTTGTCTGTTTGTTTGTTTGTTTTAAAGGAACTCTGTTTGTTGGTGTGGAGTGTAAGATCACATCTGGGGCTCACTTCATGTCATCGCAGGATTGTGAAGCTGGATGAACAAACAGGCGTCTTGTGTCTCATCGAAGTGATGACGGCGCTTCTGGTGCCCAGCTCCTACATCTAACAGACCCGATGCAACAATAAAAAGTTTGTTTTCCTCACTTACCTTCTCCTGAGCTCGATTCAGTGACTTCTGGACCCTTTTGGCGAGGAATCCAGCTCCAGCCTGGAGGTTTGGGCCCATCTTATTCTCTGCCATCGTTATTTTTTCTCTCTCCTCACCAAGCGCAGGCTGCCTCCGGTCTGCTTCCTCCTGACAAACTGCCTCACTGAGACCAAACTGCGACCTCAATTCAAGGCGATGGAGGTGGAGCAACAACAGGCCTGTAAGTGTCAAGACGCTGGGACGACACACACACACACACACACACACACACACACACACACACACAGGGCGGTGTTGAGCTCAGCTGTGAAGAAGTCCTTCACTCATCATCATCGGAAGGTTTTCTCTTGTTCAGACTTGTCTGAGGGATGATTAAGGCGTGTTTCTGTGAGCCTCAATCTGTTTAACAAGCTTCCTGAAAACTATTGCAAAACTGCAGTTGGCTCCGGGCTGCAATCAGGCAGCAGTGATCCAACAACACTCACCTGGAAGGTATGTTTGGAGATTGCGTTTCTCTGATGATGCGTACCTGACGCAGCAGCGTGACGCAGCGGGGAGCCGCAGTTAGCGGCAGTAGCTGACGTGCAAGAAAAAAAAAGGAGCAGGTGACACGTTGCCTTCAAATGCGCCGAGAAAAACTCTGTGGTTTGAATTGATTGATCAGAAATCAACTTCGTAACCTTCATGGCTCTATTAAAGGCAACTCTCAGTTATGAGCAGCTGTCAACTTGTTGTGTTTTATCTGTGTGACATTTATGACACCTGCTGGCTCAGTAGCTCATCTGACAATAACTTGGTCTTTGCGTTTCTGAATAATCTATCTTATAAGTTTGTGAGGGTGAGTTTGTTGAAGAAGAAATCAGACTAACTAGGACAGTGAACCCTTGTGTTATATCTGAGGATATCAAAGGAATAACCTGGATGCATTACCTAAAAACCATTACCTGGAAAAGTAGGTTTGGCGACAAGCAAAATAATTAATCTGATATGATGCCATACATGAACCATCATGTGCAACAACAATAAATTCTAGAAATAGTTAGGCTTCTCAAATTAAAATAAATAATCCACATTTATAAAATATGTAACTGACTACACTTGTTGCTTTATTTGTTTCTCAGACATGTAAAAAACATTCAAACAAAACTTCCGTTCATTTAAAGAAAAGCTTAAAAAGAATGTGTGCATAAAAAATAAATCTATACAAAAAAAAAAACATTTCAGAAGCCAACAAAAGAAGATGAACGACCACAGCTGCAGTTCAGGTGCAGGTCCAGTATGTAAAAAGCATGAAAAGTTCCCAGACTGTTAACGGAACATCCTACACTGCTGTCATCACCATGAGTTCTTCTTCCATGCATTGTAGGATATTTATTTATTCTATTTATTTATATTAATATTCAACGACACTTAAATTTGAAGCTACTTATGTTTTCCAATTACTCTTTTTGTTTGACTGTTTTATAAATATGATGTCTCATTTTTGCAGTGAGGGTTTCCTGTTTTGTGGGTAGCATCCATATAAAAGTTGTCTCACCGTATGGATATTTCCATCAGCTCCTTGGTGAACTGAGCAGCCTTGTTTATCATCGCTTCTAAATAGTAAGATGAGTAACAAGTAATCTATGTCCCAGCTCAGTGTGGTTTAACCTGAACCCTTCACCCATAACACTGCAACCTCCTGATGAATAAAAGAAAATCAGCTATTTTATTGATTAAAAATGTTTGTGTAAAGCCAATTGTTTATGTAGTGTAAAAGAATGCCAATGTTTCTATATAATCTACAGGTCTACATTTTATTGCCAATACAAAATAGATTTGCATAATATATCATATTGAGGACAGTTGCATCCCAGAGGTAAATAATGCCTCATTTGTCTCAGATATCTTAAGGAGCTCTCTGCACACATGTAGACCAGTTCGGATGACACTTGCAGTGATGGTAAGCCTTAAAAAGCTGCACAATGAATTCTGTAGCTCTTAAAGAAACTATCTAGTTGATTTTAGGCCCAAGACCAGTAAATCTGCAACAGCATGCTGACACTGATCAGAAGGATAAGTTTTTATGATTTGTACAATTCTGTATTTCTGCTCCACAGCTGCAACTGAGTGACTGTAGGCCCTGGCTAATTACAGAGTCTGACATCGCAGTTGACCCACTAGGTGCATTATTCTTTAAAAAAAGATCACAGGAAAAGACATTTCTTCTTGTAGTCGAAACCTTGAGAAACAAGTAAGCTTAAATTAATATGGGAATATGCAATACCCCCGTTACTTGTCATAATCTACCTCCACCGGCAGGTGGAGCTGGAAAACCATCTACTTGCCCTTAGACCAGGGTTCAAACAAGTAAAGGTGACTTAAGGATAGAATCTAAAATCAGCAGTAAGAAATTATACACTTTGTAAAATGTTTTATTCCATACCAAAGTTTGAGTTGCCTTTTCGAGTCACTTCTTTCTTAATTTATGATTAATTGTCTTCAAGAAAACCTCATTACGTCTGTTTTTATCGCTCTAACCGATATGATGAGGTCTGTGGTTTCGTTGTATTAATGAGTCTAATGCGGATTTTATATTGATATTATTATTAGAGTATAGTTTTTTTTACTTTAATTGTATGTTAATAGGGCAACCCCGTGACGTTATTACAGGTAAGTGCGTTTCGAAGCACGGGATTGTCTAGGCGGGCGGGGTTCATCCTCTCGTCAGTGACGAGCAGCGGAACACGCGGTGAACAGTGTGATCGTGATCGAGCGCACCCACAGCGGCAGGATAAGAAATGCTGAAAGACGTTTGGCGCGGGCGAGGTCGGTAGATTACCGACAAGAGAGGGAGAGAAACACCAGTCAGAATCCAGGTTCACTTGCTTTGTATGAATTTGTAGAGAAGAAGTCCAGACAGACATTAGTACATCTTCTCAGAGGGGCTGCTGCGGCTGTATTCGGGGGCTTCCTCATTCACCAGTCAGCCGTCCATCGCAGCTTGCATTGCGCAGGCAGACGGAAACAGCGTTAACGTTACCTTGAAAATGCCTCCCGTCGAAAATGACACCGGGAAGGGTGAACTCAAATCTCGGATACAGCAGCTTATTGACTCCAATCAAGTGCTGGTGTTCAGTAAAAGCTACTGTCCGTATTGTGTGAAGGTAAGATATTGATCATGTCGAACGGGGAGACTTTGGTTTTTCCGGTTGGAAACTTCCATCTTCTCCCGC
>JAPZDY010000012.1:25027899-25054505 GCA_029783645.1 Ctenochaetus hawaiiensis | reverse complement strand
GTTGGAGACACTTGAGGCCAGTCCTGAACGACAGTCGTTAGGCTTGTTAGGGTCCTCCAGAGCTGCTTGTGAGAGACCATTGTTCTTAGATGCTAAGTTGTTGAACCTCCTGGGTAAGGAAGAAACTTGGAGCTTTACTGACTCAGAAATGGATGAATTCACTGTAAACCTTTGTGGTATCGTGCAGTGAATCCTCTTTTATTAGTTTTGCAAATTATTTGGTATTCTCAGTGAGGTGGTGCTCTAGGCAAAGATTAAAAACAAGCACAAACAAGTATTCAACATAGTTAAATTTTCCTTGTACAACACACTGTTGCATGATGTCCATCATTTCTGTCTGTGTCAAAGCACCAAGCATCACTCATGTCAAAGTTCTCCTCCCTTGTTCCTGCTGAAGTCCTGTTTTCTGTTGGCTTGGAACAATGTCTGTGAGCAAGTGCAACAACTCAGTCCAGGATGTTGTGATAGAGACGGCGCTCTGATACGGACTGAGTGCAGCACTCTATGATTTTCAGGTGCTTGGCCAGCAAAAGTCCCATTTTGTAAGTTTCATTTTCCTCAGCCAGACATTAGCCAGGAGCAGCCTTAAGTCCAAGCAGGGTTAATAGCTGTTATTCCAGCTTTCTTCCCAGGATGGACCAGCTGTTCTGTCTGGGCCGTCAGAGGTTGCTGTGGGCAGTTACGTCTCAGAAATCTGCAGCTTTTAATATAAAATATACGCCTCCTATAGAAAGTGAAAGCTCAAGAATAAATCGATAAAATAAAAAATAATAATAAGTTGAAAAAATGATAGATAAAAATGAAAAAGGGGTAAAAAAAGAAATACAGGGTAGTACAAGCACTCTCACTATGAAAAGTAGCTGTATGGGAGGAATGCTTAGTATTCAACATCCCTGAAAACTTTTACTTTAACAGTGTACACCTAACTTTTCAGAGGATGGAACCAACTACCAGGAGATGCTGCTCGAGATGACAGGACAGAAAACTGTCCCGAATGTCTTCATCAACAAAACGCACCTGGGTGGCTGTGACAAGACATTGCAGGTGAGGAACATATGTGTGTAAATAACTGATAGTTGTGACTGGATTTCTTTCTGTTTTGGTGATTTTGTGTTGTACATCACTGTGAATGGTGCATATCTCCCTGTCATACAACATTGGTCAGTAAAGCTTGTTAAGATGCCAGACGCTGTAGAAAGGAGCTTGCTCGGCTCAAGTTACATTTGAAGCTCAGCCAACTAGTTTCTAATTTGCATTAAAGAAAAAAAAAAGCCCTGGTTCCCAACCACAGTTACAAAATACTCAATAGACCTTTGTTACTGCAGGCATAGCATGAAGGAAGGAGTGTAACAAAAACATCTAGGTGTGCCAAGAGGTCATGCCGGTTTTCCATGTCTGTTCCTCGTTAGCCGAGACTGGAAACATGATGAGATGATGACGGTGATGATGCACTCTGAGGTTTCCTGGTGAACTGGTATTTTGTCTTTGTGTACATGATGACTGAACTCCATGTCTGTGCAGCTTGTTGCAGAGCTACAGTGCTCTTATCCAAGGAAAGCTTCAGGTTCAACAGTCAGTGCTGATAAAGAGCAGCTGGTCGTATAGATGCTGTGGTTTAACTGCAGTTTTAAATGTAAGTGTGATGCAGCCATTAGTCTCATGTTGGTTTGATTTTAATCTTTACAGGCTGTTAGTCCTTTTTCACTATGAAAACTTCAGGGTGTTAAACCTGTAACTTCACATAACTGTGGGAAATCCTTTGGTCACAGGTCAACTTTGTTTTCCACTGTGTTTTACAAACTATCGTTTTGGATACAGGTCATCGAAAATGTGACAGCCTGGGGGAAGAAAATGTAAAAATGCAGCATTTCTTCCTGCTGCCCAATGAGAGGAAAAGTGGTGGAACAAGCAGCTCTCTCCTAAAAATGTTACATGATTCTGTAAAAACACCGACCCTTCCTTAAATTCCGTGTGTAAACAACGCTCTCCAGTGTTTATCTAAACACGTCGTCAGTTACTGATTGTGCTGTTTGCTGGGTTGTTAACCTGCCGTTCCACTTCTTCCCCCTAAGAGTTTCCTGGAACTGGGATGTAGTACCATATCCTGAGCAGAGCCGAAATGTAGGCTCAGGAACTTAACCCTAGGATGGTGGGAGGAGAGCGAAACAAAGCAGAGAAACTTTTACAGTGACAGAAAGAGCTGAATGTAATACAACACTCTGTTAATGTTTCTATCAGGCTCATAAAGACGGAAGCCTGCAGCAGCTTTTAAACGGGGAAAATGAAGCATATGACTACGACCTGATTGTCATCGGTGGAGGTTCAGGAGGCCTTGCCTGCTCAAAGGTAACATTCGAGTGTAGCACATTCACATAGTTAGCTATTCAAACTTTATTGTAGTGGATGTTGCTCTGTTGTGCAATTTAGGGTTTCAAGAGAATCAGAGTGAAACTAGGCTAATGTTGTAATCCTGGTGTCAGCAAGTACAGCCATGTTTGCACCATTAACTGCTTCTTCTTGCAGACATATTCATGTATTGTTGCAGTAACTTTGGCTCTGTTGACAACAGGAAGCTGCTCTATTGGGGAAGAAGGTCATGGTACTGGACTTTGTTGTGCCCACACCAAAGGGAACCTCCTGGGGTACGATGGCTCCACTCTCAGATACCTGAATACATGTGATGCAGCATTTTTCTGAATGCAGTTTGGTTGTTAGCTGACTGTTCACATGTGTTGTTAATGTTTGCTGTGGTGGACAGGTCTTGGAGGAACATGTGTGAATGTGGGCTGCATTCCCAAGAAGCTGATGCACCAGACTGCCTTACTGAGCACAGCAATGCAGGACGCACGCAAGTTTGGCTGGGAGTTTGACGAGACAGGTGAGGGGTCAGAGCACCAACGCTGGAGGGGGGGGGGCATTACACCAGTTTGCTTTGGTAACCCGGGGGCAAGTCCTGTCAGGAGTCAGTTATCATTCCACTAACGGCTCTCTGTATATGCAGTGAAGCACAACTGGGAGACCATGAAGACGGCGGTTAACAACTACATTGGCTCACTGAACTGGGGCTACAGGGTGGCACTGCGAGACAAGAATGTCAACTATGTCAATGCCTATGCAGAGTTCATCGAGCCGCACAAGATCAAGGTGAGTGAGTGTTTCTGCTGTAAAAGAACTGTTAGCTTATGGGTACAAGTCAGGTTTGGTTCCAGTTGTTGGATAGCAGGCTTTAATGATGCCGTGATAACTGGCAGCAGAATAAAGTCTGTCCTTGTCTACGTCTCAGTAATCTTGATAAGCTGTTATCTTTGAACTGTTTCTGCTTGTTGTGGCAGTCTCTTAGGCTTAGCTTAACAATTAGCCTTTCAGCATCATTGTTGGATTTTGTTATGAGATCACTAGCTGTATGCAAAACAAAGAGATCTTAACATTCTGCATATCACTTATTTAAAAAGAAAAAAACAAAAAACATTGCTTAACAAGTAAGTCAAAATCCCATATTGTAGTTTTATGTTCTTGTCCTGTTTTGCTGACAGGCAACTAACAAACGGGGGAAGGAGACATTTTACACCGGGGCTAAGTTTGTCTTAGCTACAGGGGAGAGGCCGCGCTACCTGGGCATCCCTGGAGACAAAGAGTACTGCATCACCAGGTAAGAACACATCACCAATCACACGGGGCCTCAGACACAATCAGCACATGTTCGTGACATGCTGTGTTGCTGAAGGCCTCATCCCGAGCTCATTTGTAGAAGGGGTTTAGCAGATGTCTGAGGAAGCATGTCTGGTTTGTGGCTGCAGACTTTTAAAATGGTGCCTGATGTAAAATGAGTACTTGACCGAGTAGAGATGTTCAGTGCTGATAGCTCCACCTCCAAGGTACCTCTGCTTCTCGAAAGCCAAGGAGTAGACCCGGGCCTTTTGAGGGCCCCTTGAATCATATGAGACTCTGGACCGTGAGGTGAAACTATGGCTCGGTGTTTCAAACCAAAGGTTGTCGTACAACATAAAAACACAACTCAACCTGGGCGCTTCTCCATGGACCATATCTTGTATGGTGTCATATGGTGTTTCGTATATCTCGGCATATTTGTTGTTTCTGTTTTAGGCTTTTTAGTGTTGAAAGAGGAAAGTGAAAGTGAAACTGTTAGGCTGCATGGATAAAGATGTTATTATTCTCTCCTTGCCATAACTGCTTGGAAGCAAATGCAGCTGAAGAGCACTGCACAGTCTCACTCCCGCTCCGTCTGTCTTTGTTCCCCAGCGATGACCTCTTCTCGTTGCCTTACTGTCCGGGAAAGACCCTGGTGATTGGGGCGTCATACGTGGCTTTGGAGTGTGGTGGTTTCCTTGCCGGCTTGGGTCTCGATGTCACCGTCATGGTTCGGTCCATCCTGCTGAGGGGCTTTGACCAGGACATGGCCAACCGTGCCGGAGAACACATGGAGGAGCATGGTGTGAAGTTCATTCGCAGATTTGTTCCAATAAAGGTGGGTGTTTCAGAGAGTGCTATGTGAACTAAAACACCGTCAGGTATGTACGTTTGTTAGGTTAGCCACAGTGAAGCTGGATGTGGCCCTTCAAAACTGAGTTTTTTTTCTGTTTCTGTCAGATTTTTTTTTGACAATTTTAAGAAATAGCAGTTTTTAACATTTCTTCCAAACGGAGTGTGCTTTGGTAGCACAGACAGTTGGTTGTGAGCAGATTTTGTTATGATTGTAAATTCACTGGATATGTTGCATCATCTTGCATAATGAGTTTTATCTCTCAGCTTGACATTTGATCAGAGCCTGAAGATATTTTTCCTCTGACCTCTCTGCCTCTGTGTGTGTTAGGTTGAGGAGCTGGAAGCAGGCACTCCTGGCAGGCTGAAGGTGACAGCCAAGTCCACAGAAACCGATGAGATCATTGAGGGAGAGTACAACACTGTAAGCACTGACCATTCGAGTTTCCCTCGAGCTCTAACCTCCGTTCCTGCTGTTCCTGTTGTATATTTCCATTAATAGGGGACAGCCAGTTTGGTTGGGGGAGGGGAGGAGCAACCTTTACAGAGAACGATGAGATCAAAACAGCCTCAACCTTATTTAATATTTTCCTCACTGGGTTTTCATTGTGCATTTTTATTTCAAAAGTTACCTTTGAATCACTTTGTCAACGGCATTCTTTATTTTTTTAGATTCTGATAAATTTCATTACATTCATTTGCTCTTAGCTAGAGCATCAACAATGCTTAAGTTACTGTGAATCAGTCAGCTACCTTAGCATTGTTAGCCAGCACCTGTTTGCTAGAGCGACAGCAGAGAGTTTAGTCTTTTGCTGTGGAACGTCTTTAGAATTAAGAAGTGAGCATTATTGCAACATGCTGCTTTTCACAATGTCTTAACACTGTAATGCTCACATATAGAACAAGCTCACAGCTCCACTTGGCAAGTTAGATAGCTAGTTGTTAAGCTCAGTCACTAAAAGATGTTCCTCCTTTGTCACTGCTGCTTCTCTAGCTGTTCACACAGCAGTGATTCAGCTTGCTGTCTTCACAGGCAGGAGGCATACGTCATGATAAACTTAACAGCCTTTTTTCTCTCCTGTAGGTGTTGATAGCAGTGGGCCGAGATGCATGCACAGACAAGATTGGCCTTGACAAAGCAGGGGTCAAAGTCAACCCTAAGTACGTTTATTATCTCATGATGTCTTTTTCCTCTACATATGTATGTCTGCCCTTTAGGTAGGGTGGCCTGTGCCTTTAAGACTCGTGGTACAGTCATGGTGATTCAGCAGTTATCGCCGTCCCATGGCTCTCTGCAGGGGTGGTGTGTGTGCGTTGGGGAATTTGGCAGGGAGAGAGAGGGGGTGTCTTGTTAGCAACATGAGAAAGTCCCTGCACAATTTATCAACAGCGTAGATTCAATTAGCTTAGTATGAGTGCTTTTCGTGCCATGTCACGGTGTTGCATTGTCTGCTCTAATTTGATTAAACTCGGTCAGAGTCAGGCATGTCTTTCATCTGCACGATTCCTCTTGTCCTTTTTTATCTGTTCATTAAGAATTTCACAGCTGAAATCAAAATACTACAGTTAAAGGGCAAATTTTTAAAGCTGTGTTTTGTTAATTTTCCCAGAAATGCATAGAAAATGTAGCCTTTCCTTTGAGAATCTTGTAAACGGCTGCATGGTTTAGCCTGGATTAAGACAGCATGGGGCAGGCTTAAAGAGCGCTCGGTGAGTCATATGCCCTGTCTTATGACCTCAGTAGTATTCAGAAAAGACTAACGTGAAGTCAGATGGCCCCTCAGAGGCAATGAGCACATTGTTCTGCTTCTGCTGTTGCACAGTGCAGAATATAATATTGTGTTTCCATTCTGCCCAACATGACCTGAAGCCCACTGACCTCAGTTTCTGCCTGTTTAATGAATAAAAAGCCCTCTGCTGCATTGTAGAAGTGTTGTGGCCAGCTTACATATAGATGCCAGACATATTTAGAATAAATTGGGTTGGAATAAATACTAAAAATGAGGAAAGATCAGAAAATCTTTTTTTAGTTTAATATGTTAAAAAGAAATGCATGTTACTCTACAGATGGAGAACTGAATGTAAGTATGTTTTTTCTTCCTCACTGATGTCTCGGTGCAATTCTTCAGGAATGGAAAAATCCCAGTGAACGATGAAGAGCAGACCAATGTGCCCCACATCTATGCCATTGGAGACATCCTGGAAGGCAAGTGGGAACTGACACCTGTGGCCATCCAGGCTGGCAGGCTGCTGGCACGCCGCCTCTACAAGGGCTCACAAGTTAAGGTACATCAGCGCAGCAAATCCACCTGCTGCCTGTTAGTGTGTAAGATTTTCAGCATGTTAACGGTGAGGAAACTTGTAGAACTATATGAGCTGCTTCTAAAGTTTAGATATGACATGCCAGTGAAACCACAAACAGCAGTGTGGTCATATTTTGATCACATGCACAATGGAAATGATTGCAATGCATCAAAATAAAGCTGCTTAAAAATCGTAGTGGAAACCATTTAACATAATTGATCTGACACTCTGGAACCATCAAGTTTTCACTGACATTTAAAAAAACTTGCCTTTTAACAGCTTTGAACATAATTTAAAACAAAAAAACAAATCCAAAAGGGCCTCACCATTTCCTTTTGTTTGGTGTTATATATGCGACACTACTCAGTTCACTCTAACTCATTCAGTACTGAACGTGCCTAATAACCAGCGACACACACACACACACACACACACAGAGAGCTCTGAACACGTTCTGCAAACACAGCCAGCAGTGTAGACAGAAGATACATGTGCTGCAAGCTGTCATATGCTGTGCTGCTCTTTAACTCATTTCATACGCCGTTCAGAGGCTGTTCCAGTCCGTAACAACTATCACTGTGTGTGTGTGTGTGTGTGTGTGTGTGTGTGTGTGTGGTATCCTCTTGTCCACCAGCTGAAGTGATTTGACCTTTGTAGACCAAATCTTGGCCTGATCTGAACTAACCCTGCCTGGCTGAGACAAATGTATAATAACTCATGATTGTTTTATCTTAAATTTCTTGTTGTCTTTATTGTTGGCAGCCAGATTCTTAACTGAAAATAAGATTTAACTTAATTACTCAGCCCTGCATGAGGCAGAGTGTGTTTGTCTGATCACATTGTTGCATCATGAATGGAACTTTGAATAGTGAAGTAACAAGACATTTCCAGTGCAACTTGGTCACATGTGTGATCTCCACTAGACTGTCTTCTAGATGTTCACAAACAACCTGCTGTGTTTGTGTTGAGATAGATGTTGTTATGAATGATTCATGATACTGTTATGAAAAGTTAATACAACCACACTGAGTGATGTGACAGCTGGAGGCTTCATTCAACAAAAAGAAATGAATTTCCTGTTTGTTCAGTGTGACTACATCAACGTCCCCACCACGGTCTTCACCCCGCTGGAGTACGGCGCCTGTGGTCTGTCAGAGGAGAGAGCCATCGAGCTTTATGGGCAGGACAACATCGAGGTAACACACACACACACACTCACACACACTCACACGCACACACACACACACACATTCACACATTTACAGTCACCTCAGTAATGAATTAGCTGTCTGGTTCACCTGACTGTGAACCTTGTGACTGGCTGGAGCAGAGAATATCTCTTGGATGAGAGCTGTACTTCATAGTTAATGAAGGCTGTAATATATGTAATACAAAAGTAGACAGCAAACAGTTCTGTAGTTTTTTTTTCTTTAACGTACAACTTGCTACTTGTCTCTGCAGAGCTGACTCAAAAGGAAAATATTCAAATTCTTAAGTGAAAGTAGCAATGCCACACTTAAAATACTGGTACAAGTAAAAGTCCTGCCCTTGTTTTGTCACATAAAAATGTGAAATTACAATCAGGAAAATGCATTTAAACAAAGCACTCAGTGAAGACAAATGTCCCATGTAGTTGTTATATTATATACTAAATTAATTGCTTATTATTACTTGTGCATTTTTTTAAAGCAAGACATGATTGTCACGGTTTCAGAGGAGTGAATTTTGAGCTGTGTTTTGGGGCTGCAGCTAATAATCCTTTCCATAATATATTCATCTGATGTCTCAGACTCTGTGAAAGACTCGTCAAGTCAGATGGGTTTCTGTTTGCAGTTTGTTTTTAGTTGCTGCCTGCAACTTGAATGTGCCTGTACAAAGTTAGTGATCCTCTCAGCTGCATGTTTGTTCATGCATGCAAGCTGATCTGGGTTCCAGTCATAAAATATGTGGTGCTTTGTTACAGTTTTACAGTAAAGGCAGTTCCCCAGCACGCCCTGACAGACTCAGACTGCATGTTGAACCACAGAACTTCCTCTTTGGTTTTAATCCTTAATGTTCATTTATTCAGAGGAAATGGGAAAAAAAGCCTGTCTAAGTACAACAAACAATTCAAATATTACTGCACGTCTGTATGATGCAGTCTCACTGTGTCTCTTGTCTGTGTTCAGGTTTACCACAGTCTGTTCTGGCCTCTGGAGTTCACTGTGCCTGGCAGAGACAACAACAAATGCTACGCCAAAATCATCTGCAATAAACTGGACGGCGTAAGATCCTTTCTTTTCCTCAGTGCTGGATCAGCTCTCAGCCTGCAGCATCAGCCACTTTCCCCTGCTGTGTCATATCAATGTTTGTGTTTTGCTGTAGGACCGAGTCATTGGGTTCCACTATCTGGGTCCAAACGCTGGAGAGGTGACGCAGGGCTTCGGTGCTGCCATGAAATGTGGTGCCACCAAGGAGCAGCTGGACGGCACCATCGGCATCCACCCGACCTGTGCTGAGGTGAGAAGTTCTTCATCACACACCATCAATAATTCATTATTGACTGCAGTCTGGTTAGTTTATTGTGTCACTTCTGTCAAACTGTAGTTCACATCACACTGAGTCAGATTAAGTTCTGGAACAAGGAAGTGTGAAGCCTCTGGTAACATTTGGAACATTCAGCCTTTTGTTTTCTTTCCCCCCTAAGAATACAAAAGCCTTGTGGTAGCATAGACTCCCACGGCCTCTTGAAGAGACCCGGCTCAGTTCTTCTGCTCACTCATCAGACAGGCTCAGAATAGTTTCTGTGTAAACAGAAAACAGCTGACTGTGTCTTCCAGCTGTGTAGTTCCAACAGGTTTCTGTAGTCTCTAAAACTCCTTCCCTTCTTTTTACTTCCTCCACATTATGGTTAGGAAAAAAAATGTTTTCCATATATTTGTTATTGGATCAGCAGGTGAGGCCTGTTTATTGTTGGAATGTGTTCAGGGACAAGAATCACCATGTAGGTTTTGTTCCATGTAAACCAAATATGGTCCAAAGCAGCTTGAGACTGTGCACGTTAACATTCTCTGTGGCTGCTGCTGTGAAAACTCTTAGTGAAGAGTGAGTCTGTGGGAAGGTGGCTGACGTTTTAATCTTGAAATGAGTCTGTCTGTCTGTCTGTCTGTCTGTCTGTCTGTCTGTCTGTCTGTCTGTGAAACGGTCTTAACTGGTATCAGACTGATCTACGAGCAGAGTGAAGACTGGGTGAACGACAGACCAGTCTAAACTATCTTTGTAAAGCTGACCCAAGGATTTATCAAGCAGCTCCCAGTGTACCAAGACTTTTTTTTTCCAATGTGTTGCAGTAGTGTTATGTTGACTAACCAGTAAGAGCGAGCAGAAACTGAGAGTGCTGCTCGGCAGTGAACTGTGACTTGATGCAGATATCCTGCCTGCATGCTGCAGGCAAATTGTTAAGATTTGTTTTTTGGCTCCAAATTGTTTATAATATTCAACAAAAAAGAGGAAATAAGAAACAAAAAAAGGTTTTTCTCTCTGAACTTTGACAGCTTTGACGTTCAAACCACTGTTGAAATCTTTCCTGCTTCCTCACTTGTCTAGTTTTTTATTCTAGTTGTATGTAAATTATTTTGTGTGTCAGGCACACGTTCGATCAGAAAAACAGGGCAGCCACAGGCAACAGCTTCAAGAATGAACATGTCTGTTATTACAGACCTCAGTTTCTTTTTATTATAAGAGCATTTCCATCATTTCTTCTTGTTTTGATTTCCTCTTTGTGACAAAGTGTTGCCACATATATTAAACTGTAACTATTTCAGGACACTGCTGAACAATAACGGGCTTTATTGAAGTAAAGTATTGAACAGCAAACTGCAGCGTTTACTCAAATGCTGCTTCATTCTGACAAAGTTGTTTTGAAAATTTGAAAACTGATTTCCAGGCAGCCTTACAAATGTAAACTGTATTTTCTTGGAATTTGCCTGTAAAAGCTGCATATTAAAGGTGCCCTTCCTAACCAATGTTTTTCTTCCCCTCATCTTTCAGATCTTCACCACTCTGGATGTGACCAAGAGCTCCGGTGCAAACATCACCCAGGCCGGCTGCTGAGGTTAAACCCTGCATGTTTAGCGGGCTGCTCTCATATGAGACTCTCCTACCTTAACCTGTCATCTCACCTTCCCACTTCACCTACAGCTGCTCAGTTTACGGGGCAGCTGTTTCTCAGGAAAAAGCTAACACCATGGCCAGTGTCTGAATCAGTGAAAGCACTTAGTGAGGCCCACTGGGAGCTTCAAGGTGACTGACAGGAGCCAGAGCTGCTGACGTGAGTCGCTCGCTCTGCCTGAGGTAGTGGAGGGCAGCCTGCTGAACAGCGGGGTTACTCTGCTGATATCTTTTGGGCTCCACCAGTGTGTCTTTCTCAGAGGAGCGCCAACACACTCACTACCACTGAGTATGTGTGTGTGTTTGGGCTGTTTGTGACGTCCTGGCCCGTAACCCAGAATGCTGAGGTGGGCAAGGATCGATGTCCCTCTGCAGAAGCACCTGATGGTGGCCCTGATCCTTCGTCCAACACCCAACTTTAAACACTTCTCCTTCACCCAGCGTACACGTGGCATACAGACTGAATCGGCAGGGTTTGAATTGCTGCACAGCTCTGAACTTAAGACCAGCTTGTGATGGATACTTATTTAAACTGGTGTTTGTCGGTGAAATGTCATCATGTCTGTGTTTGTTTGGCGTTCTCCATTCCACACATTCCTTTCATCAGGTCTGTCTGATGAAACTGAAGTGTACAAATTTTGCTTTCATTCTTTTCCTCACAGAGAACTTCCTTTATCTCCACCGAAGCTTTAATTTAAACAAGTGCAGACACGAGCTGTCGAATGTTCACCATTCAAACCCTGATGTGCTGCAAAGCTTACAGATAGAATTAAGAAGAAAATACTGCCTAAACAGTAGTGGATGTTGTCTTTAAAAAAAACATCACTAGTTAATTTAATGCTTGTTTTTTTTTTGCATCTTGCTGTTTGCATTTTCAGTATGTGTATGTCAAAGATATATCTTCACTCTTCTGGCTGCTGTCAGTGAGTGACGTTGGTCGTCTGTATGAACAGCTTGTTTGTTGGTGTCAAACCACTGTAGATTACCTCTTGCAAAATGTAATAAAGAATGAGTTGATCATTAGTTCTGCTAAGACTTTTATTTTCAGATTAACCTGACTTTCTTTTTATGAACTTTCACAAAGGTTCCTTCTCATATTTATCATTGGCATAAAGGGCAGTCCTTCATTAGAAGAGAAAGGTGTAAAATGTGGCCTGTTTCCCAGAGCTGAAATACAAAAGCAGGATTTTTTATTAAGTGAGAGGCTAAAGTCTCGTACATATTCCACCTGGTCTTAAGGTTATCTCCTGTGCTTACTAATGGTAGCCTTGTTGCTGAGTGTTTTTTATTGCATTACCTGGATGGCTGCATTGTTTCAGATTTACCACCCTGATTCCAAAATTGTTGCGTTTCTGCAAATAAAGGAAATAAAAACACTGGATATCAATTACAGTTTTATGAAACTGTTTGTATTGTGCCTAAGCCCAAGTAGTAATATCCTTCATACAACAGACCCTTGTGTCTCATAATAAATCACTATGGGCGACAGTGTGGGATTTTCACATTAGTCAGGACATGCAGACTCTGATTATTAGCTGGTAATTGTTTAAATGAGAGCTGTTTGTATGTGTACAGTGGTAAAACTAAAGTTAATGAATCTTTACATTAAAAAAACATTGACTTTACTTTTGTACCCCATCAGCCAAATCTTAAAATGTTCAGTAATTAAATAACATCCTCAAAAAAAATGTATAAACCTGATTAATTCATTATTTAAAATGTATTGAATTCTTATTTCAAAATTACCTTTTTATTAATCATAATAATTGTAAATGTTTCATTAAAGAAACCCACTTTAAATGAGAGTGAAGTCGTCAACGGTCACACCCCTTCATCTCTGAGCCAATCACATCCACCCTGCCCCTTTTTCCAACAGGCTCAGCAACTGCTACCAAATTTAGCTGGTTAGCTACTTACAGCAAACTTAACTGTAATGTAATTCTGCTACAACTAACCAGTCAGTTTTTTCCAAGCCTGCACAATGAGAAATGTTAGAGAAAAACAGCACACAGCAGTGGATCCATGCTATATGCAGCTGAGCTTTTGTAAGCGTGGCTGTTGGTTCGAATTTTTTCTTTTCAAAAATGTTTCATGTTTGTGAGTTAGCATTAACTAGCAGAACGCTGACTGAAAAACAGCTAGCAAGACATAAGGGGCCCAGCTGCTCCGTGGCATGTGCAGACCAAATGTAATGCTGACAGAAATGAGAAAGACATAAGACTGTCGAGCACAGCGGCACCGGTGGAGCCAGCACTGAGCTTGTTTGACGGCTTGTCACATCACTATCGTATTAAAAATATTATAAACTAAGAATAGAATTTTAGTATTGTTTCAATTTTCAAAATATCATATAATTCAAAAAATTTTAACATCATATTTATTTCCTATTGAAACTTGACAGTTTCTAGTGACGGAGGCTCTGGTGTCGCGTACGCTTCATGCTGCAGAGCAGTTAAAGCATCAACTAAATACAACACACATGGCTGGATGTTTTAAGTGCTGCTCGTATGCAGGCACAGTGGATCAAACTCATCCCACTGAAGTGGACTGCCAATTCATGTCATCTACATCAGAGCGCAGTGGAGGAATAATAGCATCATTTCCTCTGGGCGTCTGTGTTTCTGTGGGACTATTCAGCCTCCACAAGTGGCGGTTCTGATCAATAGCGTCTGGGCTGGTGTGAAGCCTTTGTTGGCTTCAGCAGCTCTGTCACCTGCACCTGCTGCCATGACAACCAAGGCTTTGATGGGCTTTTTGCTGAAACCCATTTTATTGAAGTATTATTATAGTATTATTTATCAGCGATTTGAGCTAATTGATGCACTGATGTTTTTTATTCCTGTAGCTCACAATTACAGAGGCGTGTTCGCAAATGATTTTGAGGCTGCGCTGAACAGCACCTGAGCGCCTGCTACCTTTTTAACGCTTGCTCAACTTGCTTGATGTAAAGTTTATTTATATCCTCATAAAACCAAAGGAATAAGGAAGGAATGTGATGCCACCGTTTCCTTAGTCTGACACCTGACAAGGCCAGATCTCTGTGCAGAAAACCTGCCTCACTGTGCAGCTTCCACTGAGTTTGGCACAGTTATCAGGTTCTTTGTTTTGTGGCTCCACAGCTCCCTTTATTTCTGAGAATATAAATAATTTGACATTTAGATCGGTTGACCCAGGTGCTATTGTTTTTGCAGCCAGAACAACATAAAGGCATACAGATATAGACAATACATAAAATCTCAGTGTACATCGATGCCTCTTCTAGCAGCTCACAACAGTTTCAGCACAGCAGACTGTTCAGCGACAAAACTTCTGCTAAAGGGAGCTCTTACTCACTTTAAATCCTGTATCTCTAACCAGATGGTACTAATTTGAAGTGTTTATTGAACCGGGAGTTAGTGTTATTTGCTCTTGTGAGTGTGAGGCATGTGATGGCTGTGCCGTTCATGCAGAGCCCGGCTTTGCGATGCCAGGAAGTCCGTTTAGTTGGAGATGGCTGTCAGACGAAGACTTGAAGCCACAATACAGCTGTGTGGTTGAATATCTCGAAACAATCAACCTGTTACTGTTGCACAAACTCAATCCTTTTACTCAACCACCCTCCAATAAGGAAGTCACATTCACAAGAGCTGCTGTTTGAGCTAAAGCAGGCACTTTCCCACGACTCCTGAAAATACAGACTGTGTAGTTCAAGAAGTTTCCAGATGGAATCAAGCCTTTGCTGACTCCATAGAGTTTAATCACTGAAAGTCAAAAGTCATCCCTGTCTCACTATGACTTGCTAGTTACGCAACATACTCTTTATCATTGCAGGCCAGCGTGAGCGACCGGTTAAACCCACACTTATGTAATCACATCTTACAACTGTGATCATGACGTGACAAAAATTTAAATCTGCTTTGCATTTGTAAATGAGTCCATATCAATCTATGAGTTTTATATCTAGATAACAGTTTTACATCTGTGTCATGTTGTCATTGTTTAATTAGAAATGAACTTCACCTGAAAGTGAGTCATGCAGCCAGTCATGGTTTTAACTGGAAACACATTTGAATTCATTTCCTGTAGGAAACAAAAAAGTCTACGAGCAGCAGAACAAGAGACACAGAATACTTTGTAAAGAAGGGCCTTGTGCTTATATTTACACACAAACACACACAAATTCCACAGAACATGAGGACCTCCGTCACATCAAAGGTGGATGACGTGACTGGCTCCTTGTAACACCTGCTAGTCTCCACCATTAGCTTCATATCTGCGTTCCTGCGTGTGATGTACCTGAGTTATGAAACAATAATGTCACATTTATATGAACACACACATAACTAATAATGACAGTAAGCATTTTGCAATCTAGGTGCTAATTGCTATAGAGGTCAGGTTTGTACAGTGTGCTGTAGGTGTGGGATTAGCTAGTTAGCTAGTTTAAATCGTGTTATAGAAGTTTCAGAGTGTAGAATGTTGACTGAGAAACACAGAACTACAGTAAAAGGAGCCCAGGCCACGAATGAAAACCACAAACTGCCAAGCTCTCTCTCTCTCTAAGTTTTACTTCAGTTGTGCTAAAATCTTACACATCTCACACCTTTAGGCTTCATTTAGCACAGAAACCAGGATCTTCAAGATTTACAAGCTCACAGAGGAAACAAGATGGGCCTTCACTGTTTCAATGTAAGACTTGGAAAACAAGCACACGACCACTTTTCCACCAGTAGATGTAAACTCACACCATTTAAGACTGCATACTGTGTTCATTTAACAAAGACAACCTTTTCACAAGGTATCTGAATTTCACTTTCTCGTGTCAGGTGTAAATGTTCTGACTCTCGTGCTTTTACTATTTCTGTGCATCTTCTGTGTGAGGTTTCGAACACCCTGATGTTGCTTGCAATCACTTGCCTTCAGGGGGCAGCCTTGTCTCACAAACAGCTGCATCCTGTTCTGGCCTTGGAAGCGATGAAGGACACTTTTCTCAAGGATAAACAACATATGTACTCTATATTTATGGTAGCTCTGTATTACACAGCATGATAACTTTCACACCGTAGTTTGCTCGTGTCTGTCTGATACACAAAATGTGTGACAGCTCACCACAGAAACATCAGAAGTTCTTTCTGCTATAATGAGTAACCATGCCAACTTATTTGCATCAAAATTTGTTTTAATAATTCAAGTGCAGTTTGTGCTCTGTTCATTTACACACATGATGTGTGCAGTAAGCACATCGTCATTTTTCTCACAGTCTCCTCTTTCTTTGCATTCATAAGCATCGCTGCAGTCTGCTCTTTTTGTACATGATGTTCCCCATAAAGCAGCGAGCGCCTTCTCCTCCTCCTCTGCTGCAGAAAATGTGTTTGTAATGAATCTTCAGGGCAGGTTTACAGAGGGACAGGAGGTAGTGTTTCTCCAACAGGGCGCTGAGCCCTGGTCTTCTTTGATACTCAGGGAGAGAACATACTTCTGCCCTTCCTGTGTTATTTATTATTTTAATATATTGTTGTTTCATGGACATAACGGCACACTGCTGTGCTGGGAAACGATCCCAGTGTCCTGATATGCTCACTTTTGTCCTGTTAGTCACTGTTACTTAAATTTACTTTATCTGTGTACTTGTTAATCAGTGATTTCACATGTCAAAGGGGAACTCCGTTGATTTTTCACATCACAGTCTGTTTACGAGTCCTGGGGAAAATGACTGCATGTATGAAGCCTTTTGTGGCTCCGGGGGGAGCAGAGCAAAGTCTGATCAGTGTCCTCAAGTCATGTCACTGGAGTTAGAGTTGGTGGGGTCTAATGACTAGAGTTCTGAAAATGAAAAACACCTGGAGGTATGTTAAAAAAAAAACTGAACTTAGCAGATATCTGTAGTTTGCTCCTCGTCTCAGCTTGAGGCGAGTTGCTTCACACTTGACACCAGCTTCTTCTCAGTCTGAGCCCTTGTATGTGCTTGGTTTTTCATGGTCCAAGTACTCAGAGTCTGCATCCAGCCAAGCACAGTCAAGTGCCTGATCTGGCTCTTTCTGTTTCATAAGGGATAGGTTGTTATGTGACTTGTTCTTGTATTGTATTTTACACCAACCTGCAGAAATAGATGCAGGAAACATAAAACTGTTTTGAAACAATACTGTTATTGTGTTGTGGAATGTCGTTTTGAGGTTTTTCTGAGTGACAGTTGAGTTGTTGATATTTAAATTTGTGGCCAAATTATCAAGAGCCTAGTCGCACATAAGCTCAGCTGTTTTCCTCGATTTGTGAGAACCTCCTAATGAAACAGCTAGTTATTCTTGTTAGCCATCAGATTAATCGAGTGTTTCTCAGCAGCTCCTTTGAATTAGCAGCTGGCTCTGATGCCTCTGCAGTGGTTAAACCATTTTTTTGTTTGTGTTTTTTCATTGGTATATCCAATGGGCCACTTTTCTCTAAATCTAAATCTATTGTTTGTTCCGAGTTCAATCAGTGACTTTATATTTTTATGTAACTTTCATGTTTTACTTCAGCACTGTTGTTGTACTTTGTTGTCTTGTCTTTATTCACTGCTGTAAAAACTGGTCATAACAGTTTTGATTGGCAATTTTCTGAATTTGAAGCTAATCAAATGTTTTAAGTCAAGTGAGCGGTGAGGAAACTAATGCACTTGTTTAAGCGGCGAGTAGCCAACGGGATCCTTTTCACTGTGAGGAGGAATTCTGCCTCTCAGAGTGAATGGAAGAAGTATCAGTTATGAGTGCTCGTATGAAGGCTTGGAGCCAGTTTATTTTCCCTAAAATGATTAATGTCTTTGTTTCCGTTTTTGCCCTGGGATTTCTGTAATAACTGCCACATATTTGTATATTTCATATCATTTCATATTTTTGTATATCCAAATTAAAATGACCTAACACAGACAATAACAAATGACTTCTGAAAGAAATGGGACCGTGAATATATCCAAACTATAATTTACACAGTTTAGTGATTAATTCCCCTTTTCCAGTTGCTAAGAGACCCACCTGCAGACAAAATGGGTGGAGGCAACGGTAAACTCAAATGGATGCTGCTCTTCAGGGGTTGCGCTCAATAAGTCCACCCCTGGTTCTTGCAGAAACTCTTGCCTGTGGTCAGCACATCAGCCTCTGCCCCTTGTGCAGAACACAGTAGGGTCAGCCAGCAAAGCAGCAAGATGCCCATGAACAGAGACACTCTTCTGGAGTTCATGGGGAACCAAGCAATGAGGGAAAGAGGAGATCCCAACTAACCCGAACCCTAATTAAACATGACTTTGAAACTGAAACAGGGCACTTCATTCTTAACAGCAGAAGGCCAAAGCCATTAAGGAATTGTTTATCATTCTGTTGTTTATGAATACTTTTCCATGTTAATAGATCTCACTTTACTGAACTGTCACAGTGATGGGAACCATGTTTGTATCATGAAGACTTGTTTGACTGTCTCCATTGACTTAAGTGGAGATGTCAAACAAATACATTATATAAGGGAGAATCATAGTGTTCATAAAGGACTTGGCTGAATCCTTACTGAAGTTACAGATGAAGCATGTTAATATTCTACCGCTTTTTGTCCTTCTTCAGTATGTAGGATTTTTTACACAGTAAAGTTGTGAACTATGGTTCCTTATTATCTGATCTCACGTGTTTTTTTTGTTAACGGCAGGTTCAACATCAGAAACTGTCCTGCTTGTTTTGTTTTTGTTCACCAAACGTCATTTGGCCTCAGGCTCTGCCGGCTTCCCTTCACTAGTAAACAGTGTCAAGCTGGGAGGCGTACACCTTGTTTACAGTGAATAAGTGAAAAAAATGCCAGGATTTTTGAACAGTGGTCAGTTAAACTCGTAGAAGGTGGGAGCACTCCTGTAATGCAAAAACACACAGTTCAGGTTTTGAGGTCATGCAAATTTGCTGTTGTTCTTTTTACTCATGAACCTAAAGCTGCGCTCCTCATCAAACTGACATTGCTACCATGATCTTTAATAACAGATAATGGAAGTGTTTATTTACTGATAATAAGTGTAAATGTAATAATTGATCAAGTTATGAATGATAAGTTCATGGTCCAAGGTAGAATAGATAATAAACGACAAGTTAAACAGCTCTTTTTATGTGAACATGAAGTTCGACCCTTTGAGTGAACTGCATACAAAAAAAGCTCAAAGTTAAGGACTTTTCTGGTATATCTGTTGTGAGGCACTTGTCAGCACTGCCTGAGAAAATGGACACGAGCCTCAATGTGGCCACCCAGAGACTGCGACCCTCAGGCTGCCGCTTCGTCTCCAGGATAAACAGTGGAGCTCAGTGGTCACCGTTATGACAGTGATGATCATTTCATTGCTGCTGTGGACTTCTATGAAGATGTCATCTGTGTTCTCCACAATCACTGGACTAAGTGGGGGACTAGGTTTTAATAGGTTTCCTAAAATTAACTCTTTGCATTGGCCATGAACTCATCAATCAACCCTCATGTTTGCTGTAGAACTTCTAGAGAATTTCTGTAATTGTTAATGTTTCTAATAGCTCTGAGGTGGAGGAAGTCAGTTATTCTTATATAATACTTTCCTTGAACCCAGATCCAACCAAACCTATGTGACCTTTAACCGTGTGTAGACTTTGCCTGACACATCTGAGTCTGATGGGTCAGACTTAGATGTGTCATTTGACCTGCCATGACCCACCGACGGTTCCCTTTTCCATTCTCAGTGAACACTGACAGGTTTCACCCCATCTTGTTATCAGACCTGAGGTTTGATCAGTTGCGTGGCTCCTAACTAATCCTGACTTCTCCCACGGATTTGATCTGTGATGCCTGGGAAGACGGACATGAGGAATGCAGAAAAGGCCAAAGGTCAAAAGCAGCTCTGCAGGAAACCCTTCCTGTTCTAATGAGCTAAACTTGGGTTCCTGGTCCTGTGATGGATGGAGCTTCAAGATGTTGTCTGGCTCACCGCCTCTGTGCTTGAAGGTGCAGAATAGGAGCGATCATATAACATATCGGATTAAAGTCAGGCTTGGAAAGCATTCCCACAGTCATGTGCTCTCTCCCCATCATGCCTTCATCAGACTGGTTGAGTTTCAGATACATGTCTGTATTTCTGAGTCACTTTTTAATCTTAGTTTCATTTTGACTGATGCTCTACAGACAGTAAACAGTTCCAAAGTGCCTCAAAAGATTAGGGTTTGGTTGACATTTGTTCCAGACACATCAGTCTTTTTTTCAGACTGGCAATATTAAAAAAGACTGCAATTTCCTGCATGTATAATCCAGGACTGAGTGTTCAGGTCAAAGTGGCCTCGCTTTAATAAGACACAGTGAAGACAGACATGTAACGTATCGTGCAAGTAAAAGACAAATTCATGCACCAGGTATAGGGTGTCATCAGTTTATATATATATACAAGAAAATATATGGTTATAGACATAGATATATATAGATACATACATGTTTACATATATGCAGAACATTGAATGCTGATCTGAAATAAAGTGTAAGTCTTGTTATCTTTACGGTGTGTGAAGGCTGATGAGCAGTGCAGGGGGCACCTCTGTGGATCTGTTGTTTCTGAATGCAAAGCAGTGAAGTTCATGGTGTGCTGGTGGGCAGCACTTCATCGGAACAGGGGTGGCTGCTGCAGGCAGTATATATTCATATATACAAAATCAATAGCACAGCTCACAACTGAAAGATTAATTTGTTTGTTGCACTTTGGACCAACATTGATTTTTGTGACTCTAAAGCTGTATGAAGATAACCAGAAACAGACAGTAACAGCTGATATGTGTTCCCTTTGGCTTCAAAATAAAAGTATGAAAATGCTCGGCTTAACGCTGGTATGGAGGCCTGCACTGTACAAAAACATCTACAGCCATCAAATGTACACATGCCTTTACATAGGCAACCTCTAAGGATCCACTCCCCAGTCTAATCAGCCTCACATCTTGTTTGGCCCCGTATACTCAGTCCAACCACAGGCTGAAGGCCAAGATTTTAGAAATACTGGGGACAAAGGCTTGCATTTTCTTGGTGCATCTCACTACGTTACTTTTTTTTCTTTCCACCTCTTTAACACCGTCTTTAAGTTTGCATAGCCAGCCCTGTAGCCACACAGCGTGTCAGCGATGGAGAAAGGTCCAGCTGCACCTGCTATCATTCTAATGTAGGGAAAAATTGCTCTGGCTTGTCTGTATTTATTAAGACCAATACAGTTGTCTTGAAAATACCAGGCTACATAAAGAGCCTGGAATGGCAGAACAAATCACATTTGCACATTGTTCTCATATGTCTCAGTTCACTTTTCATTTCCAAGGGCTATTATCAAAGGGCCCTGACAAAAATTCCCCTGAAGAAAAAGGGTGAGCCTACAACCAGAACATGCTACAGAGGGCCAAGCTAAGTGCCCAAGTTGGGACGGTGCTTGGTTCCATTTGGTCACAAATTAAATTACATTACACTAAAACTTGTTTCTGAAAACATTACAGTAACAGAGTCTTGATTCATGTTTTATCAGCGCTGCCCAGTTTGACAGTTTGATGTGATTTTGTGAGACTGTTGCATTGGATTGACCTGCAGACTGAACTCAACTGTGTGGACCTACAACCAGTCAGAGCAGTGACATGTG
The DNA here is from genome assembly GCA_029783645.1 of Ctenochaetus hawaiiensis. Classification (NCBI taxonomy): domain Eukaryota; kingdom Metazoa; phylum Chordata; class Actinopteri; order Acanthuriformes; family Acanthuridae; genus Ctenochaetus; species Ctenochaetus hawaiiensis. Next base: position 25,032,949 of record JAPZDY010000012.1, on the reverse strand, counting down.
ACGGACAAGTGGCCTTTTTTTTACACCTGGTGGAGTCAAACTCCTCTCAGTCATCACATCACACCCACTCAGTCATGATTGGCTTGGCTGTAGTTTGGCTGCCATTTCAGGTAAACAGCTAACACTGAGGATACAGATGTATTCACTGACACAAACTTACTGAAAACACACAGGACTGTCCTCTGAACAGTTGTGCACGTTGTATGTCACTGATCATTTCACTTAGTGAGACGTCCTTACAAACATAGATACCTCCAGGCCTCCAGGCCCCCCAGAGGCTGGGGCAGCAATAATTCAGTCATTACTGTGATATCAGCTGTTTATAGATCAGGGTGCCAGTCATGCCATTGCTCTACCTTTCACTAGGCTAGTCCCAGTTAACGGGATTGGGGGTTAGTGTTTTTTTTTTAATTATTACTTTTATTTCATTAAAACAAATCTTGATACTGCCAAACAACTTCATCTTTATGACTCCACTCACTCTGCAGGAGGTGTTTGTCATCTGAAACTCCTGGACAGGATTTTACTCTGAAAGGTCCAAGCGGAAGTCTCTGTTTCAAAAGGTGTAGCCTCGAGCTGGTAACTGTGTGTGAGGAGAAAGGGTTAACGAGTCGGGCTCGGTGTGCCAGAGAGCCCGGTGGACTCTGGCCGGTGGACTCTCCGCTGACAGCCATGCAGCCCGCTGCAGTTGGTCTGAACCAGCACGCAGTCATGTTTCGGTGACTGAGAGACGCAGCAGAGCAGCCGAGTGTGCAGCCTGGCTCCTTCCCTTCTGTCCTGTCCTTCATCACCGCTGCGACTCCCAGCCTGGACATCCGAGGATGAGCAGGAAGGCGGGCAGCAGCAGAGGTCAGCGAGCCGGATCGAAGCTCTTATCGGTGATAAAGTAGACACCGCCGTCCGAACAAACACAGCTGCTCTTTCGCATGAATTCTGGCAGGATCCGGCCCGGCTTCTCGGTCGTCTCCAAAGACTCAGGATGAGGAAACCAAAAGTCATTCGGATGGTTTTTGGCTTGTGTCTGGGATGTTTCATCATGGTCATCCTGTACTTCAACAGCAGCCTGAAGCCAGGTGAGCAGAAGTTCTTCTTCATCACCACTGCAACCAAATCCAAACGGATTTTTCTTTCATTTTTAACCACTCCCATTCATCTGAGCACAAGTATCAATATTAATTACAAATGCCAAAATTTGTATCATTATAATTAGTGATAATAACACTAGGAGTAGATAAAAGTTGGCCGATCAGTAGCAAGATACTGTTATCATCATTTAAATTAAGAGATTCATCCAAAGTACATTCAAGTATTCTATTACTTTATTACCGCCCCTTTAAGTCAAAGTTTTTTCCCATCTATTGGCCAAAAATGTAATTTAACAACATGAGGATTTACTGCCTCAGTCTGTCTGGATGGATGTGGAAACACCAGGATACTAAACATCTCCCAGCAAAAGTGATCAATAAGTAAACTGAGAAAGAATGTAGAAATTTCTCCAGAGTTTAACAAAAGATCCCATAAGTCAGGATTTTTCTCTTTACACTGAATATATAATGGCAGTGGGACTACACTTATTCAAACGTATTTGGGACATTAGAGGTGTATTTTGTGTTGTCTAAGAGTGTGAGCTGCTGGTTTGAGCTCAGCAGTTTGAAAAGGTGCAGCAGGCGAGCTGGTCCCATTCCGTTTATATAAGTTTTGCACATGTTATAGCCACGTCTCTGCTTAATCAAACCCATTTGCGTCATGTGCTGTCAATACTATAAGCCATAGTGATAATCTGAGGCAAATGTCTGAGTGCATGACTGAGAAGTGGTGTGTGTCTGTGTGTTATTGATTCTTTATACAGTTGTTGACTTGTTACAGTATGTCCTCCTCCCTTCCATCATGTTCATCCCTCTACACTCCCACCCTGCATCTGGATTTCCCCGAGAAGCAAAGAACTCGGTCAAGGAACAGTTTCATTACAGAACTGATTAGTGGTTTGTTTCCTCTGCTACGTGGAGGAAGGAAGGCTGGGAGAAGGTGCAGCTGGCTGGTAGCGGGGTTGGCCCTTGCTGAGATCTGTTTCCACCTCTTCTAGGTCCCTCTCTGCCACATACAATGGCCTCATTCAGACATGCCCGGCTATATCGCGGACCAAATAAGCTTGTATATCCCACACTGTGAGGAGCGAGGGTTTTTAAAAGAGAGGTCAGTCAGTTCTGGATTTGATTTGTGACATGGGGCAAAGAGCGTTCAGATATATCTCTGAAAGACCAGCTTGTGGAGGCCAGAAGGATTCCATAGTGTCATAGTTGTGAAAAGTATTTGCTTGAAATGTGCTGAAGCACCACCGCGGTGAAGTTTTTGGATTATTGTAAACATTCAAGGTTGAAAATGACCCTTGAGTCCCTCGGAAAGTTGCACACATCATCAATCTGTAATGTGTGATGCATTCCAGAGGCGTCTTTTTCTGTCCTCTGGTTTAAAAATCCTATCACACATTCACTTCTCTTTGTTTTTATTGGAGAAACACTCCTAAAGCTGACTTTAACTGCTGTTGTAAATTGTAATGTAGATAAAACTCTATTGTTTTCATTTTAAACTCAGTTGTGTCTCTACTGCAAATATCGTAACTCTCAGAACTTGCTTGCAATCTGTCATGCTGTTGTCAGTGTCTGGCCTGTCATTGAAGTTAAAAAAAGAAAGCTGTTTTCAGGGCAGACTGTTCTTGGTTGTGCAGTAACCATTGTGGTGGCTAGCTAACTACCAGCAAGCCAGTTACAAGTCAGTAATGTGGGAAGCTTGATCATTGCAAGACATAAACCAGCTCTCGAGTGCAGCAGCAGGGATGACATATTTTGTAGGCTAAGCTGGAGGCTCGCAGCACCGTGGTTCCCTTGACAGAAAGCCACTTGGGTTTTTCCATTGGATTTTGGATTATTGCAGAAAGAAAGCCTTGTGGCGAAAAAAGTTTTAGGATCCTTAGATGTTTTGTTCGACAAGATAATCTTCTTACATGAACACCACTTTTCGGGTTTTGGAAGTGTAAGTTCAGTTACTAGAAGTAAAAAGCAAATATAAAGTTATAAAGAGACTACACCATGGTCACATGACTTAAATATCATCACCACCACACTTCCTGATACATGATACTATACACACATTTCAAATATCCCGTACTACTGCTGAATTGTAAGTGGCTGCAGGATGTCCATGAATCCCTGATAAAGAGCACCTAAAACTGTGTCTGCTGACTGTTCTGAACTGATGTGCTGGCTCAGTCAGGATCTTCATTCAGTCACCTCAACATCAGAAATTAATGAAAGAATAAAGAAACAACACCTCATGTTCAACAGTGTAGTCATCCTCTGAACACCACAGGATGGTGGCTGTAATACAAGTAATTAGAACGGCACAGGCCTCTGAACTGACTGACACTCGATGTCACATAACCTCATCCTTCCCAGTTTCATCTCACTGCTTTAGATTTTGACAAATATGACTCAGATCCTGTCATTTGTTTGGTAAAATCTCTCGGTGAATTTGGGCACAGTGCCATTTCTGTGCAGTCAGCTTGTCTTATTGTTAAACAGACTGATTCTATTTACTGCTTTTTAACTGTACATAATGTTACTGACTTCAAATCTTTGCTAGCATAGCATTAGCTTTTTGGCTGACAGATGAGCGATACTGCTTATGACCAGAAATCTGACATATTGCCAGGTTGTCATCCAAAGTTTGTTTTATTTACTCGAGATGTGAACAGTGTCTCCATTCCATCAGAGCTTTCTTGGATGGCAATGATTGCTCCAGGTGTTAGTTACCTGATGTGTTACCTGGGAAACAAAGTGACGGCTTGAAAAAAAAAGTTTTTTGATCGCCAAACTCGTGAAATTTAAACTAATTGTTTTAATAATGTTTCAGTAGGCATGTGACCCTGGAATCAGTGGGATAATGCCCATCAAGCTGTCCATAATCTGGAATTAATAAATTGTCCTCCATTTAATTTCTGATTATCTCGTCAGGCATTATTACCTTTCATAACTCTACATGTCAAAAGTTTGTATGTTGGAGTTAAACAGAAGTTTACCAGATCAGTAGCATAAACACAGCGAGACTGTGAGGACAGACTGGTTATAAACTGTGTTCGGCCACTTGTCAGCGACTGCTTTTATAAAGACATGCTGAAGCTTTGAGAGTCACAAGTGGGTTTGTAGTGATGCATTTTATGTCACAGAACCAAACCTGGAAGTCTCTTAAGCTTGGGTTAACCACTGACCTTTTTTTTAGGCATCTGACCAAAAACCCCATTGACTTTGAGATAAGGTAGATCAACAATGCTGATTTACTTCTGGGTTTTGCTGTTTATATGTTAACAATGGATCATATGACTAGTTAAATGAAAAAGGATCTCACTTTGAGATTAACTTATTAACTTATGAGTCTTTCTCTCAGCTTATGATTGTTGTTCATACCTTAATTGTTCTGGTTCACACTCAGCAGTTCTCACATATAAACTCCGTTCAGTGTTTGCAGAATCAAGACCAAACACTGTGACATATTTATTCACACATGTTGCACACAACCAGGGAATGTCGAAGTCAGAAGTGTTCTCACATACTGGAAAAGAAAAAAAGTGCCACAGTCTGCACGAGGCGTTACCAGTGTTTTTAGTTTACAGCAGGGCCTATTATTGGACTTTCTGTTGCTTAAGGCTTCCTGCAAGGTAAGCGACTGTGCTGCAACCAGCAGTGTTCAGATACGTTATTATGTGCTTCATATGTACCTGGAGGATTAAATCATATATCTGCCAGGGTTCAAATTAGGGCCGATTCACCCCTGGCTGACAGCTAGCCGTTTTTTTTAAACATAACACACAAACTTGCTACACATAAGCTGCTTATTGTTAATGCTGCAATAAACAGAAGATGCAGCGTTAACAACATCTGCTAGTTTCAGTTTAAAACTTTGGGCAACAGTTTGTTTAGTCTCCTGCTGACTTTGTCTCACATCCTGATAAACTGCCTGCACCATGTTAATGGGCTTTATGGCGTTTTGCAGATGC
>JAPZDY010000012.1:25001261-25015844 GCA_029783645.1 Ctenochaetus hawaiiensis | reverse complement strand
CAAATACGAAATACCACACCAGCTTTGCCAGATGCTGTCACGTTTTAAAACTAACATGAAACCTTATTTATCTTTTGATTGTAGCACTGCATTCAAACATGACTTAGTAACTTTAACGCTAATAAAATTAACACACTTTTTACATGAGCTTGTTCATCCTCTCATCATTTTACAGCTAATCGGGTGGATACAGTGTCTGCATCATTATCTTGTTAGATAGGTTTGAATGTTGATAAATCAGATAAACAGTTTATGTCTACAACATCTCACAGTGTGTTGGAGGCCAAACTTTCTGCAGAGTAATCATCTCACAAGACAAATCGAGACATTTTATCAGCTGATGAACAACAACAGAGCAAGCTGTTATCATTAGTGAGTGTGTGACAGTTTTAACTTTGTCACTGATTCTGAATAGTTTTAGTTTTGTTTTTATCTTCTCTTCACAGCAGGAGGGTTCTGGCTGTAATTCTCACTCTTGGGGCCTCATTTATACATATATGTGGAGAGTTATTGCCAAAAATATTGGCCTAATGAAGAAAGAAATGGTGTCAACTAAAAAATAATAAACTCTAAAAACCTGGGCGCTGACACTCCTGCACTCAGTTTGCCCTCAATAAATCTCAATCAGCTCTCAAACAGGCAAACATGGATCAGCCTTATTTTAAGCCCACTACACTGACGCAGTCAGCCATAATGGGCATGCAGAATCCTCATACATATTGATACCTATTATTGTTAAATTAATAGGATGGCAGCAGTGTTACAAACAGAAGAAAGCTTTAGAGGCTGAGGGCTGCAGCAGCTGTTTATGCAGGCAGTTCACAAACAGGACGGTTCTTGAAATTAAACAGTGTGGACACAGAGAATTCACCACTGTAGGCAGTAGAGAGTAGATAGAGCGGGCAGAACACACAGTAAAGTGCTCAGCTAGATTGTCCAGTGGAAGCTATGCAACATGCTCTTAGCAGCATGACCATGTGTTTAGTAAAGCAATTTTGCATTCAGAAAATATTTGAAATCTGATTTAAATTTGAGATTTTTTTAAATAAAATGGTGATATGTGCACATCACTGTAAAAAGAAATTCTCCAAAGCAACGTTCTCAACCTAATATCCGTTTTTTTAAGGACCTAATATATTTTTAACTAGCTGGAGGCAAAAAGGCCTTTGTGCACCAAATAAAAGCAGAATTATGACTATTATTAAATGTATTGTTGCTGTATTATTACTGCTGCTCTTTTCTAGGAGGCAGGCCACCATCTTCATGTTCAACCAGGGATGACCTCATGTCTGTGTACAGGGTGCATGGGGACTGTGTTGGACAGGTTCAGACCAATAAAATCTGTTCTTAATTATATCTGAGGATAAAGCTTCTTATTCCATTACTCATTACTCAAAATTCTATTAACTTCCACTAAACTGAGGTGAAGAAGTTGAATCAGACATTTCAGACATAAATAATGTTGAAACCTCAGCTGAAAAAGAACAATAAAAACACTTTCTATTAGCCAGATTAGAACTGAACAGTAGTTTGGAGAAAATTGTAAGTATTTACATAAAGTTTCTAGAAATGCAGTTTACACTTAATGCTTTGGAAATATACTTCTGTTGTTTTATCATGTTGAATCCTTGCAGAGGAGACCGAGGTGTGAGAGAAAGAGCTGCTGACGGAAAACTGAGGAAACACGTCACAGCAGCTAAATCACTCTGATTAAATGTCCTGCAGCCAGCTGACACATAAACTGTCAGACTGGATTTCTAGGAAAACTTGCTCAGAAATTCTTGGTCCTCAGATGATAAATCCTGCTGACTTTTGTGATGATATAACTTTTCCTGTAACACCACCATCTGGTCATAGTTTTCACTCAGTGAAGTGTCAACAAGTTGTCCTTTTGATGGATCAGCCGTAAACAGTTGCCATGGATGTTTGAGAATGACTTTGGTCATCTCCTGTTTCTTCCTCTTGTCAACACCAGCAGACTTTTGGTGCTGAAATTTCATTTTGCACTTTCATGATTGGTAAAAAAGTTAATTGACCTTTAATCCTGCACCATCATCTGTTCAGGTCATTAGTTTACATTCCCATCAGCTTTTGTGTTTGTGCTAATTAGCAAATGTTGAAATGTTCAAGGTATCGTGCCTGACCGAGAAATTAAACCTTACGCTTCGGTGACATATTGTGAGGATGTTGACGTGTTGATTTAAACGTGTAGTTAAAAATGTGTAAGAGCAACAAAGGTACTAGCATGACTTAACAAGAAAAATAAATTAAAATCAAGAATTTATTTTTTTAAATCATGTCATTTTAAACAACTTTTTGTAACTGAGTGCTTAAACATGCTAATTAAGAAACCTAATGAAAGCACGGCCGGTGTGTGTAGACTTGCTTAATCTGTATGTTCTTGTCCACGTAGGGGAGAACAATCCACAGCTGTCAGTATTTGAAATCTAATCTATAAAGCCCAGCTATCCAGCATCAGCCCTTTGAAACAACTCTACAGTATTAAAGCAAACATCTATTTCTCTGAGTATCTGATTGCTACACAGTATTTTTCACATCAGGTACAGCTGCTTTATTTTCGTTTCACCCTGCGAGAAAAGGTCAGCCATGATTGTAGAATTACACCAGTGACATTTATTGAGGAGGATTCATGTGTTTGTACAGGCACTGTCAGACTGCAGACAAGGAAGAGCTTGGTAACTTTTGAACTGTGTTTGATTAGAGAGGGACAAAAACTGTTTAACAGAGGCTTTTGACCTTTTTTCATGCATAGATTACATACAGTATGAAGCAGTATCATTAGAAATATTAACATGAAGAGCTGTTTTTTTCACTTTGGGCATGTTAGGAATGATTAACAAGTGACAGACGGACACAGTTCCAAAGGATAATTTGTTATCTCTTTGGTTTATCCTACACTTTGCATCCAGCACCACTGTGGGGTCAATATTTAAACTCACCAATACTTTATATTATAGCCACATACATACCTGCAGCACTAAACTGTCCATCAGCTTCAACTGTAATTGTGTTTATTTGTAGTAATTAAAAAATGTTAGCATGCTGACATGCACGGTACCATCCTGGCACTGCTGAAAGTCTTTGATTTCTTTTTCTTTTTTTTCTTGTAATCACAGTAATAAATTTTATGCAGAGAGTAAAAGTATTTGTGAAAAACAAAGCCATTAATCTTTTTTATCGTAGTTTGTAGCTTCTGGTCTTTTGTGAGATAATGAAAGCACCTCATATCTGAGTGCCACAGATGGACATCTGTCCTCTGTGGAACCAGAAATACTCTCATCTATTTAGAAATTAGTGAATGGAATGAGAGGTGATGAGAACTCCTGTCTAGGACATCTATATTAGGATGTCACAAGTTTCTCTACACTGAAATTATTATCTTGAGTCACATAGTTTATCCGCATTTCTCACCTTAATAACAGCTTTTTGACATCAAAGAATTACAGGCCATTTATTCTGATAAATTTCTCTTTTTGGAGCTCTAAATACTCTTTTTATCATTCTTTAAATCCATCCATGTATTCAGATATTTGTCTATGTCTCTTAGCTTTTCTTGGACACCGTGTGCAGTAGAATCGGCTTTTTAACAGCTGCTTTCGGTTAAATCTCCCCGTGAGAAGAAGGAAGATGCACATGCCAGAAAACAAGACAGTCACAGCAGACATTATTTATTTTTAATTACTTGTGATATCTTTGTTCCCCCTGAAACACATCCTTTAAAAAAGCTTAAAAAGCAAACTGCTGATCCTGTAAAATTGCCAGCTTTTGTGCCCTAAAAATCTGTAATATGAGTGTTTCTTCATCTTATTTCTAAACATTGGATAGAAGTGTCTCCCTGACTTTTTTACTTCAGTCTTTACGTTCCTGCCAAGGATCCTGAATAGATTTTGGTTTGGAAAAAAAGACGATGCTTGGATTTGATGACTTACTTGTAAATCTTGGCTTTAAATTTCCGTGCAGGTTTTTGCAACATTTGACATGTGTATATTTACCCAGAACACTACAGAAGGTTTTGGTATTCTTGTGGAATGGTATGTGAGTCTTGTGGTGCATCCTAGTGGCTATTTAAACATCATCAGAGAAGTCAATATAATTGTGCATAATATAGCTCACATGAAGGGATTAATTACAGTCTGTGGAGGAAAAACTGTATTGTATACATACTTCATGCAGCAGACGGACTCCTGCTGAGAAAAGGGTCAGTGTTAGATGACAGTCTCGGGCCGTTGTATCCTTGATGTTCCAGTGTCTGCCAGTAAATACACAGAGCCACACATGGCCAAAGGCACTGAGTCAAACCGAGAGACTCCAGGCTCCGACCGCTGCATCGGTGCACCAGCCTGAGTAAATGAAAGAAGTAAATAAGGCGTTTGTGCCATGAGGAGGCCAAGCTGAACTGGCTGACCTGTGATTTTATTACAGCAGTATGTGGATGTCAAGGGACTGGCCATTACTAAGACCTCCAGAGGAGACATGGTTATCTGTAAATAAACTCACCCAGAGAACGCAGAAGGTCTTGGCTCCGTGCAAAAGGTGCAAGATATCTGATCCACTTGGCTCACTTTTATTTTATACATTCTGAATGTTTTTTTTTCTCCATCAGGCTTTCTTTGACTAACTTGAAAGTGACATAGAGAGTGACTTGAGCTTTTTGCCTGTCACAAATGCTTGAAGGGGATTTCACCGATTTTACGCATTGAAGCCTGTTTTCAGGCCTTGGGGAGTGCCAATCTGTGTGAGAAGTTTGTGAAAATGGAGTCATATTTTTCAGGAGACCAGTAATAGCTACAGGTTTTGTTACTCATAAAAAGTCTCTCATGTTTAATTCATGCTGTCTTTTTCCCTTTAGGTTGAGTCACCAGTGCAGGCGATCCATCAGGGCAGGCGGGAGGTGTTGGAAGAATCCTGCCGCTCCTACACCCGCAAACGCAGAGTCCTCATCCCCGAGGACCTGAAGCACGTCATTGTGGACGACCAGCACGGCTTGTTGTACTGCTACGTGCCCAAAGTGGCCTGCACCAACTGGAAGCGGGTGCTGATGGTTCTGACAGGCGTCGCCGGGTCTGTCCGAGACCCACTGGCGATCCCTGCCAACGAGGCCCATGTCCCAGGAAACCTCCGCACTCTGTCAGAGTACTCCACCTCCCAGATTAACCAGCGCCTTCGCTCCTACCTGAAGTTTGTCTTTGTGCGTGAGCCCTTTGAGCGACTGGTCTCTGCATACCGCAACAAGTTTACACGGAGCTACAACACAGCTTTTCATAAACGATATGGCACAAAAATAGTGCGGCGGCACAGACTGGACCCGCAGCCGGAAGCTCTGGAGAGAGGAAACGATGTCTCCTTTGAGGAGTTTGTGTATTACCTCGTGGACCCGGCCACCCAGCGTGAGGAGCCCTTCAACGAGCACTGGGAGCGGGTGCACTCGCTCTGTCACCCCTGCCTCATCCACTATGACGTGGTGGGTAAATACGAGACGCTGGAGCAGGACTCCCGCTATGTGCTACAGCTGGCCGGGGTGGATGAGCAGGTCAGCTTCCCCACCTCGTCCAAGAGCACCAGGACTACAGGAGACATGGCGGCCCAGTTCTTCAACAACATCAGCCCTTTTTACCAGAAGAAGCTGTACAATCTCTATCGAATGGACTTCCTGCTCTTCAACTATTCTGTGCCAGCCTACCTCAAGCTAAGATGAAGCTTGAACGTCACAAAGTAAACTTGTGAAGCCTGGATTCTTGTAAAAGGCCCTCAACAGATAGACACTGCAAATGCTGGATTCAAACTTCCACATTAAATTAATAATTCTTAAACAAAACATCAGGCTAAAGAACTTGAGTTCACACAAAGAAAACAAGTAAGAAAGGATTTCATCACAAGTTAAAGATATGATTTTAATGTAAACACCTGGTGGATGTCAGCCACTGCCTTCGACTGTGTGAAATGCTGTTCAGACTTTGGTTTTAATTTGGGTTGTTGTCTCCTGATGCAAATGTGTTATTTGCACGGAAAATGTAATCTCTTCAAGGTGTCGTAGCATTAATGTTTTACAATTTTAGATAGACAGTGAATGTCTCCAAACATATGTGCCTTTAAACATTGGCCTTTTTTTCACCCCATGCAGTAAATGACAACTTTTGTAACTGTGACTATTTTTTATTTTTGGGCTGTAGTAAGAGATTTTTGTGTAACTATGAAATTGTCCTAATTTATTGTTTTATTTTTGACTTTGCAAAGTCAGACAAACCAAAATAGAAATAGAATTTCTCTCAAAATTTTAAATAAATGCATTCCAGCAAGAATTTGCTCATTGATTTGAATATTGAAGTTTTTAGTGTTTTGGAAGTTTTAAATAGAGATGCTCTGATACTGATATTGGTAAATGTCTCTAATACTAAATGCCTATAGTGCTTTACTGAGTATCAGCAAATATACATGTCTGTGCACCAGTCCAATAACATGTGGTCAATTCTTCATTTCAAACTTGATTCTGCTACTTCCAGGCTAGACTGAGCAGTATCAAGCTGTTAAAAATATGTGTATACATGTCAACACTCAGTGTAATCTGATCAGTGTAAAGTATCTGCAAGTTCAGGTATTAAGATCAGTAATGGGAAGGAAAAATAGTGTTGGAACATCTCGAGTTTTAAGGCAACAATCTAAATACTTGACACGCTGCTATATAAATCTCCTACAGAATACAGGAGTCATGACTTACATGTCAGTCTTTTATTTCGATGACAAAACATGAATGCAAAGATGTCATTTTGCAAACGTGAGAGCACTACAAAGTCGAGTCAAGCTTGATGTCACTGTGAAAATAGGATTTTTAACATGCCATATTTTTTAGGGCAAGAAAGACAAGCCTTTTTCTAAAAGTGTATATCAAACAATTGAAAGACCCCAGACAGAGAGATCCATACGGAATATTTTGTTCACAAAAAAAGCACAAAGAAACAACTGTAGTGTCAGTTCCTCAAACACAGACAAACAGAGAGACAGTTGAGTACAACAGACTATATTCAGTGGTCCTGTGTTGCTCAATAAATAAAAAGTCCAGTAGAAATCTGGCAACACCAAATTTATATAGGCTCACCACGGTGTAAAGGCACAAATCTACATAAAATAAACACAATCTCACATTCATCCAGACAGTGCAGCATATGATTTGTGTTAACATACATTTACACTTAATTATATATATATATTATTATTGCCTCGGTACAATCATTTGCCATCTAATATTAAAAGCTGACAACAGGTACACAAGTGTGTCAACAGTTACAATACAGTGGTTATACAGTGATCCCACTTGTATCCATTTTAGATGGATATTGTTTCTATAGAGCCTGGTGAGTTTGGTGCTGAGATCAGTTTAGCTTCAGTGAACAATGTGCAACTACTGACCACAGTGAGCTGGTAGATATGAAGTCCAAAGTGCTGAACACAGTGTGGCCGTACTTTCTTGACAGAATTCATTTTTGTCTTTAGCCACAATTTTTACAGTTATGTTTTTGCAGTCCCTTTTAAATATGATGACTTGGATATATTTGTGCCTCAGTCTCATTATTATCACACTATTAAAAATTCAATTTTTGCAAACAAAAATCCATTCCGTGTCCAATAAATATATGTGCCTGTTTGCTAATACAGCATCAGTGCACAGTCAGAATGACCTAATTGACTCAGTTTGCCCGTTTCTTCAAAACCCTCTGCTCTGCCAGATTAACAGTTCCTAAGTGAGCTGGCTGGCTAGCTGTTGTTTAAGCAAGCTATGAGGTGGTTACAAGTCATTTAGCTATACAAACACACATATTACACTTGTGTCAGGGTTTTACATTTTGGTGGCATCTAGTGGTAAGGTTGCAGAGTGCAACTAACTGACCCTTCTTCAACTTGCCCTACCCTTCCTAGCATGTGGGAGAGACCGAGGTGGCTGCAGAAGTCATGAAAACAAAAGCCCCTCTTAGGGGTAGTATTTTGTTTGTCTCCTCTGAGCTCCTGTAGGGACATGGCAGTGCCACTTGGAGGACTCCATGAAGAGGACCATAATCCCAGAAGGTGCACAAGGCTTTGAAGCTTTGAATAGTGGCTATAGTAACATATCATTTGATGCCCTGAGGCCCAAAAAGCCTTTTACGCATAAGCTTACATTGTGAAAGAAGCAAATGGCGCAACCAAGAAAAATGGTAGTAAAACATTTTTGAGTGTCACAACACCCACAAAAATACTTGTTTTACCATCATTATGTCATTAATGTTGTGCGATAACATTTGTTAAGTCTAGAAGAGCTGCAAGATTAACAACATTAACAACATTCTTATAAATGTTATATTCCATTTCTGGCATGTTATGCCAATAGATCCCCATTAACCTCCTGAGACCCTGTGTACTCACATGAGGACATCATTTTTTTGCAAAAACTACTTCTTGTACAAAGACAAAGTTTAGTTATCCTTATTAGGTCCTACTAATCCCAAATAGCTAGGAGAAATAAAAAATGCTCACCAAACAAAAGCTCGGGTCTCAGGAGGTTAATCTTACATGTTGGATCTTGTAGTGTCCAGTTTTCAAGCTAGCCATCTAGCTTAGTTTTGCTAGATCATTTGGTGTAACTATCAGTCAGCTACCTGTCAACATTACAAGGGTCGAAACAGTGGCTAAGTGACTATGTAACTAAAACTGTGGAAACATGTAGCTGTGGTATTCCCACTGACCATTTTCCAGTGTTTCCCCACAACTAAGGAGCCATTTGATAACCCTCGCCAATTAACTAACCCAAACTAAGCAGAAACTCCAGTATGCTCCATAGTTCTTCTCATCTTTATGTCCTCTCTTTATGTATGTGCAAATTTTTGCCTAACCTGTTTTCAACAACTCAAGGCCTTGCACAAGCTGGCTTAACCCAAAGTGAATTAACAGGCAGTTTCCAATGACTTTGTATGCAATTAGGACAACTCCAAAAATGGATTTGCATTCAGAATGGAATGAGTGAAATGAGTAAAAGGTTATAATTATGCACTCATAATTTAGAATAGTAATCAAATAAAAGCATTTCTCGATTACAGAATAAATTTGCTCCAATTAAATATATTTTTGCATAAAAATATATCTACAAATTAGAACAAATGTTCTTGTGAAAAAATCTTTTCTGTACCATCACACAAAGTATTCAGGCCCACATGTAAGTCCATACTTCCCTCCTGTGTTCTTTTATTCTCACTCTTCTTCATAAATCCAGTGACTTTTGCAGTGTGTTTTAGTCACTTGCATATCGAGAAGAGTATATTTAGTGTGTACAGAGCTGAAGGTCTGTGTTAAATCCCAGTCCCAGTGGAACTAACCATGAAAATCAGTCTAAAACTCAGAGCCAAGAAGCCAGTCCCCAACAAATCACCCAGCGCAGTGAGGTAGGGGATGGAGAAGTTGTCCGGATCCAGTCCCCTTCGCCACAGCCATTGCACCATCAGGCTGGCCACATAAAGCAAAATGGCCACCTAGATAATGACAATAGTTAGATACACTTTAAAAGAAAGTACCACAGGTTGGTGTACAAACCCAAATTTTACTTAAGTCTTGAAAGATGACTCAAAGCCTTCATCAGTTTATCTGACCTGAAGCAGAGCTGCAGACAGGTAGCAGATAATGAAGGAGGGTGTCATGGCTGTATGGCCTCCCTGCAGGAGGTGGACAGTGTACAGGAAGAGGAGGTGACCTGGCACTACAAGGATGATCAGGACTCTAGCTGATCTGGAGTTCACATCTGGAGAAAGACAGAATAAGTAGAAATGAGCTGTGTGTACAGGATCGTCCACTCGAATACTTCATGTTCTTGTGTTTCTTAAAAGCATTTCAGGTTTTTTCTGTCTGCTGGATTTTGTTTAGGCGCTGAATGTAGCTTTTTGAACCATTAATGCCTCTTAATTTCTAGTGAAATCTAGACCCTGTGAACAATGCAGATTATGGTTCTTGACGAGTGGCATTTTTCCTTAAACCAATGGTGTTATTGAATTAACACATAAACTTGTTTTCTTTTAACTTAAAGAAAGGGGAGTGTTTGAAACTTTGGAAAATCTGCTTATGTGCATTGTACAAAATTATTTCTAGGTCTTTATAACTGTAGCCGGAAGCAGCATTGGCTAGCTTAGCTTGGCATGGAATAAAAACTGTAAGACTGGGACACTCGGCCTGCCTCTTTCCAAGAGTGACAAAGTCTGCCAGTCTTTGAACAGTGCAGCTCATTGTTGTGTCCATACTTACATTATGCTAAACTAAGTGTATGTAACCTCAAATGTAGCAAACACTCATCAAACTCTCTGCAAGAAGGAATAAAAAAATGTCTCTATCATTTCTCAAAGGTCTTTGCCTTGTATTAATTAACAAGAAACTAATTTTTCTTGTTTTTTTTTACTTCTTTTAACATAACTGTTACTGGAGGCTTTGACAACTTTTTTCTTTGTTTTTAGTGAAACAACATCTTCCTATTTTATGGTAAATATTCCAGGCATAAATCCAGGCATCCAGTTCTCCACAGCTGTAACCGGAGGGCACACATACTGTACACGTCAAGTCTGAACATACTGCAGAAGTCAAGGAGGTCAAAAGCTGCTATTTTATTTGGAAATTGTTTCCATTTTACAGTCTGGGCGATTAATCCTGCTGTTTTCTGGGCAGGTGGTGTTCAGTTGGTTTGATGGAGCAGGTTTGCTGCTGGGACACAACACACTAAAAGAACTGCAGAACCAAAATGATGAACTAAAACAAAGAAGTTCAATGAAAGCAGCAGACAGTAATGGCAGCTTTTTTTCCACTAGAAAATAGCTAAAGCCTGATCTAAAAGTTACCTTATTTCACTTTTAGTCATTTAATTAATTAATCAAAAACTATTTATAAGCTGTAAGAGTTTTGGCTCGGTTATTATTTCTTGATTAAGAGATGCTCTTTTAATACTCCTTTGTTCTCTGACCTGAGGAGCAGAAGGTGGCACAGGGTCCTGGACATTTCTCACTCATTTTAAATGGAAGAGGTCCAGGAACACTCCAGCAGTGGAGATAGGTGGACATCCTGCTGGCTTGGATGGCCACCAGATTTCCCCCTACACCTGCACGGACAATGAAAACAAGATGCCAAACAATTCCTTTATGTTGAGAGGAGAAATATATTTCAACATCAGTATTTCCCTTTATGAAATGTTTATGGCTTTAACACACGAATCTCACCATCGTCAACTGTGAAACTGGTGCTCTCTATTTGTCTTGCACTCAGACAAGAGACTAAACAGTGACTGATAAGATCGACCTCTCTTGGAAAAACGATTCACTGTCCAATTAGTAATTAGGCTTGAAATCACAGTGTGTTTTTTCCTCAGAAGGCTCAGATGTCTGAATGTTGTGCCACAGTGCTCTTCGCTCAGGCTAACTTCATTAGGACATCAGGGCAAAAACCTCTTGGCTTGCAGAGCTTTAAAGCACATGAATCATTAATGAGAGGAGTGTTTATGGCAGTGGTGGAATATAACCAAGGAGGGGAAAAGGGATGTTTTCTTACATTAACACATTACAAATTAACACATTAAAAGCAAGATTAATGTGTTTGCAAGATATGTTTAGCCTGAAGACAGTGTTGTCAAAGTTAAAAGGTGGCTGTCCTTTCACCTGGTTACACCACCACTTTTAAGCTACACACCGAACTTTGTTTGAACTACATTTTGATTTTGGATCTAAAATCATAAAAAGTGTCTACAAAAGTTAATTAAGTTAACAAGGGGAAAAAACGTACTGTTTTTGAATGAGAGGGCTACACGTTAAAAAGGAGAAGCAAATGATCACATTCTGTTTGATGTAGTTTTAACAGTATCCCACTGTCATTTGAATAAGGGACGCGGTTTTCTTGGGAATTTGTGTTTTATTCCATTTAATACCTCTTGTTATGTCAGAGCGAAACATTGTACTGATTTTAAATTTATACTTTTATTGTAAAAAAAAAACCTGAATAACAAGATAAACTATACTTGTAATAGTATAACACATCCTGTCGAAGGAGCCCCTCTGCATAATAAGTACTATTACTTAGGATTTTTAAAGTACATTTTGCTGATATTATTCATGGACTTTCAATTCAGGACTTTTCTTCGTAAGGTGGTAACATCGTTTTTGACTGTGTTGTTTTCTACTTTCATGTAAAAGGTCTGAAAAACTTGCTTCTGCACTTGTTTGTGGTAGGAAAAGCGCTGAATTGGAATGCAAATTCACTTCCTGTAGTGGGGTGGCGATACATGCCAGAGCCTTTGGTGGCACTAAGGTTGGCAGAGATGCTGCACAGACGGTAGCCAGTGAATGCATAGTTGGCATTCTGATCAGGCTTGTGGTTTATGTAAAGACCATTGTTATTCCTGTCTACTTAGTATGCTGCTTTGTGGGAAGCAAACTTCAGTCAGTGAAGATCTGGCCCTGAACGCCTCTCTGAGGTTCCTTTGACATGGAGGAGATTGCTCAACCTCAGCAGTGCTTTAATACTTAATGATAAATAGCTCCAGACTGGAGGCTCACTGAAATTGTAATGCAATTTCCTTCTGGGCCTCTGCATGCTTCAGCAATTTCCACAAGGCATCAGCTGGCATGAAGAAATTTTTTATTGATAATAATGAAGCTAATTTAAAGGTAATTCTTCAGAGATTAGAACTGATGAAACATCATGACTCCAGAGCTCAGCTTCTTCAGGAAGCCACATCGGTGTTGATTTCTTTGCTTGAAGAATGTCTAAGATATTATTTATCTCTGTCATAAATAGTTTCAGCCCAAATTAAGATGATTATATTAATAAAAATATCTAATTTAGACAAAAGTGATCAAAAAGCAAAGTAATCAAACTTTTCATCATAGCTGAGCACTTAAGGACAAGTGAGTGGAAGGGAATATAATTTTTCTTAGAGATGGCCGCAGCTCAGGAGTTAAAGTGTATTGTCTGCTGGTGGAGTGTTTGACCCCTGGCTCCTCCAGCCTTCATGCGCAAGTATTTTTGGCCAAGATGCTGAACCCCAAATCGCTCCCTGTAGCTGCACCAGTGGTGTGTGAATGTGTGTGTATGAGTTTCTGATGAGCAGGTGAGCACCTTTGAATGTCGCCATCTGGCATTAGTGTGTGGATTTAAAAGCATTTTGAAGCATTTTGCTCAGGATGTAAACAGAATTCCTAGATATAAATAAATATCACAGAATAAGGTCATTTATAATTTTGTACTTTGTGTTTAATTGTCCACAACTTTAGTATAAAGCTCCATGAACGAGCTGGAATTGTAAACACAAGATATGTATTCATATTTTCATCCAAAACATTTATTTGCTACATTTATGTTTACATATTAAAACAGTCAATTTATTTATTTTTTATATGTTCATAAATTTTAAACTTATACTTTCTTTTTGCTCACATCATAACTGACAAGAAAGCAAATGATTATTTTAACAGATTCAAATTTAATAAGCAATGCCATATATGATTGTGAAAATCACTTTCTTAAGCTTAACGATGATTTCACAGTTAGCAGTATATAAAGTATTCACCTCCTCACGAGTCAGTAAAAGTCGTGAAATACTTTTAGAAAACTGCAAAACGGCTGAATATCTGAAAACTTTTCAAGTTGCTTGGATTTAGAACTGAATATTAAAATCCATTCATTCATGAGATGTAGCTGAAAGATCTTGTTGACCTCACCTAAACATTTTTTTTTGCAAATATTTTATAATAAGATTAAAAACAAACTCTGGGGCTCGACATCTTCATTGTTAAATTACAGCTTCAATCCTGCAGCGAGTGATTTGTAAATGTGCATAAATGAAGCCCTAGAAGTTTGTCACAAAGTCACAAACTTTATGAAATATTAATGTGATGTAAACCAGTTATATATTGCATTAATAAATGCTGCTTTTATATATTACTTAAAACATTAAAAAAATGTATAGTTCCACAAGTAGAGCTGATGGTGGAGATCATTTTTACTGGAAGTTTATTTTCCACTCACCATCGATGACTGGAGTGAACACTGCCATGCCTTCAAAGTTTGGATTACTAACTGTCTTATCCAGAATTAGACCACCGATACTGTTAAGAAAAGAAACTGGGACATGTGAGTGGGACATCTGCTTAAAAAAAAAAAAAAAATCTACAATTTGATCTGGTGAAGTGAAATGTACATACATTTAATATTCCAACACACCTGTGATCAGAACTAGAAATGTGTTAAAGTGGTGGGTATTTTGGCAGAGACCACAGATCACCTCACCTGCTGATAGACATGGCCAAAATGACAGGCTGCCAGCCTGACTTCAGGACTTCCCTAATTGGTGGAGAGCGACGAGCAATGATGACCCATGCCGGGATGAGAAGCAGGAAGAAGCTGCACACCACAGGAGGCAGGTACCACATGTCTGGAGAGAAACATCACACAGGATCCATCCGCTCAAATATGGGTTATACTACTCAAATATAATACAGAAATTAAAAGTGGACAATGCTGCCCTCTCCTGGCTAGATACTCCTCAGTCACCACATTACTGTTGCTGTACAT
>JAPZDY010000012.1:24975929-25001161 GCA_029783645.1 Ctenochaetus hawaiiensis | reverse complement strand
ACAGAAATTAAAAGTGGACAATGCTGCCCTCTCCTGGCTAGATACTCCTCAGTCACCACATTACTGTTGCTGTACATCATACACATATATATTTTTTATTTTACTCTAAATATGCTTTTTTCAATCTTGGTACATTTAGTTTTAGATTTCCATCTGTTTTATAAACAATCTAGTGATCGTACATCATTAGGTGCAGACATACAATGCACTCAAAGTGGCTCATGGAGCTTTCTTGACGAACTGTGTGACCTCTGACCTCTGTAACAGAAAAAGAGGCTGCTGACCCCAGCAAGCAGAGACAGAGTGATGAGGTCACCGAGGCTGGCAGCGATGGGCGTGGCCACATTATCTGGGTTGATGCCCACTCTCCTGGACCCAACAATCACAGCCACCATCACCAGACCTGACGAAGCACAAGATGAAGACTTGAAACGGGAGCTGGGCATCACTGTCCTTTATGATGTATTCAGTGTGTGCACTGCATCCTCAGCCTTTCACTCCTCTGCAGCAGTTTGTGCCTTTGTCTGACCTAGAGACAGAGCAGCAATGAAGGCAGTGGTGACGCTGCTGGCACACAGGACAGCAGCCTGGGTGACATCCACTCTCCCCTTAGTCAGACCCCCGAGACCCACTGCAGCAACGGCAGCCAGAAAGCCCACAACAGTGGCCTGGACCTGGGGGTGAGGGGTAGATGCAAACAGTGTGACAGTATCAGTTTATAACTCCTTATCCATCATTAGCTTGTCTAAAAGAATAATGTGTGTAAATATATCCATTAATAAGCAATTATTGATAAAACTGAAGCAATTATTAAAGCTTAACTTGTTATAACTAAATGTTAATCCAGCATTCATTTTCATAATAAAGGAATACTATTTGATATCGTTTTATTTCAAAGACATTCATATATCAGAGCTAAATTGATTGAATTGGTTTGCTTTTTTTAGCAAAAGGGTCAGAAATTCTTAACATTGCTGACTTGAAATTACAATTCAGAGGCTCACTAAACAGTGTTTTTCGTGTTGCTGTTCTTTTCGGTTTAAATGATACGACTGGAATGTGGCAGCAGCCTTGTTTAGCTGAATAATTAAAAGGGGACTTTAGGAGATAAAATAAATAATTAAAAAGAGACTTCTCTGCATCTGTGTTGACTTACAGCAGCAGCTCGTTCTTGAATCAGAATAACTTTGAAATTGTTTGATATTGCTATAGCAAACAGGAGCTAACTTGCTAACTGTAGTAGCAGCTGAGTTGAACTGGGTTTGTTAGCTGTAGAGGACATGTGATTGACTGAAAGGGTATAAGTAACATCAAGAAAAAAAAGGTGCAGCAGTCCTATTTAACTGCAATTCTGAAAACTGATGATAAAAAACATTTCAAGACCATAAGTATTAATAATTTCCAAATATTATTTTATTTATACCTCTCACAGTCTCTTTTAACGATTCTTATTAGATTGAATAATTTGGGGCTCCAGTTGAGCGCTTGCTGCATTTACTGGTTTATCTTATTTACCACCTCATTTACCTTACACAGAGAAGACGAAGGTCATCATCCAACAGGCAAACATTACACCTATAATAAGAGTATAGCGTGTAATTTCCTGAGTGAAGTAATTTTTTTGTGTGATTTTAGTTCCTTTTAAGTAACAAAAGTAAATACAAAAAAAAAAAGACTCAACAGAAGTAAAAGTAAAAAACTGATCTAATCTTTCTTCCACTCCTCAACAGCCTTTCTTTCTGTTTCAAAGTCAAAACTGTCCACATGACTGCCTCTTTGTCCCTGTCTTCATTCCACCTCACTATGGTTTTAGAAAAAGAAAAGACTGAAGTGACTTACTAAGTTTTTTTCGGAACATATCTGTCTCTCTGAACATTTTTTTAGTCTTTGAAGTAAATCTGCCACTTCCGATATCCTCTAACATTAACTTGGCACACACATGTGCAAACATATACAAATCACTCTGCTTACTTTACCATTAAGTCGTAAGGACAGCCAGTAAGTTAAAGAAGGAAATATAATGATCACAACACTAGAAACAAATTTAATTTCCTATTTTTGTGTGCACAGTCAGAGCTCAGTTATGTTGTCTTGAAATAAACTGTGTACATGATAGCATCAAATCCTTCTGTCAGCATCATTCTGAACCGCCTCAGTCTGATCAAAGGTCAAGAGTGAAATCAGAAACTGCGTCCTTATCTTTTCTCCATGTCTCTGCCTCTGCAGGACTTCAGGTCTTTACCGCACAGATTTAAGGGCATATATAAGCTTTTGGGTTAATCCAAACCAGTGTTCACTGATTGGAAAACACAAAAGATGAAAATGAAATAAAATGTCTGAAACATGAGAACAGGATTCTAATAAACATAGCCATCTGTGTGTTCAACCCAGTACAAATATTGTTTTAGCAGGCAATTGAAAAGAAAGTCTGTTTTTATGAACTTGTGCCCAATATCTTATGATAAATACCATTTGGAAACCATCTGCAATATTTATCTGGCATCTATTTTGAATGGGAGGACAATATTTTCTCACCATCAGAGCTCCTTGAGAAAAATGCAACTCCCTTTAACCAACAGAGATGGACTGAAGTCTTGGAGTGTGTTATTAATAGACAGGAAAGTGTGCAGTGGAGCAGTGTGTCACCTGAATGAGAGCCAGATTACAGAGCACCATCCTCCACTGCTGCCGAGCCTCATCCATCTGCCCCGTGTTGGCCTATGGACGACGGAAACATGTTCACGTCATCACACTCCTCAGCGTCATGGTGTTGGGAATGGATTTCCAGTTTGTGTCACCGAGGAAATTTCCCCTACTTCTCAACAGTTTGTGTGAATTACCCTAACAGATGCTCACAGTGGCTGATCTGTGAAGTAATTACCACTCAGACTCGAGTCAGCAGGGTTGCAGGCCAAGAGAAAGTTAGAACAAATTATTGTCACTGGATGTTGCTGACATTGTGGCACTTGATCCCCTAAGCATATTTCTGTGTTTTGTGCAGAAAAAATGACTGATTTTGACACTGAGATGCAGAATGGAAGCATCACATTTGCCAGGGTCACAAAAAAAAACTGAAAATTGAAAATTAGAACTAATACGTGCTACTCACATAAATAAATACAAAGTCAACTTGGTGCCAAGTTCTGCCACATCTACTATTAAAATTAATGAAAAAATAAATCATTAGTAAAAGCTTTTTGCCGTTGTATCCACTGAAAATAATTAAACAGTGATAAAAAATGTGTCTGTGTATGTGTGTGCATGTGTGTGTTTGAATAAAAAACATATTATTTCTCTCTCTGACAGTTTGTCTCAGTGTGTGTGTGTGTGTGTGTGTGTGTGAGTGTGTTTCCACTCACTGCTGTTGACAGTCTGGATGCCAATGTCATCTCCAGATTCCCCTTCAGCCCCACCAGGGCTGGCACCAAGATAAACACCTCTGAGATCTCCTTAAACACCTCCCAGTGCTGAAAAACACCACAGAGGTCTTTGAATGCACCTTCTGCTCCAAACGAGGCCGTCAAACGCAGCCCACCGTTTAAATACAGCTGAGTGGGACTAAAAAAACACAAGAAAAATGGTTTTCAGACAGACGTTTAGCCTGTAATGGGGATTTTCTTTCTTAAACAGGAACTAATTTGTTTTTGGCCACTTGGGACCAACTAAGTGTTACATAACAGTGACATATCAAACATGTGGAGTCGTCTTTGTGCTCTGTTTTTGGTCTCCACCATCTCCTGAGGGTACCATCTGTCTCTCCAGCTGCTAAACGCTCCTCTGTGTCCACATGTCATTAAATGTGTCTGTTTGCTTTTTGATGCTGAGCCAACAATGCAGACTATGTTTTCAGGGCTTGTTTCACCTGCCTGCTACAGCTCAAACAATGCTGTGAGAGCAGTAAAACAAAAACAACATGGTTGACAGAATTGACTGAAAGCTCCGTAAAGCTGAGATAAGCTTTAGGTATTCAGGTGATAATTCTTTGTACAAGTGTAGCTTTGTGACTCATCTGTCCTAACCCTGGCATGTGAGGAAAATTCTACCGGCCAAGTATATTTTTTACAGTTCCAAATTTATGCCTTTTTGGTACAACTTTAATGGGGATTATTATATTGATAAAACTGTATTTAAAAAGGCTCTTCTGAAAGAACAGGACAGTAATATCAGATGTATAAAGGAAAAAAGAAAAATACATAGCTAACACACTGCCATGTACATTATAATGAGCAGTGTTTCTTACTTTGCTATGCCTTTAAAGACTGGTGATTGACCTCCTTTGTCCTTCTTCGAGGTACTGAAAATTAAATTGTTAAACAGCTTCTTATATCTGAACGATGTCATCTTACATGAACACAAAGAACCAACCGAGTTAAAGCACATTTGGATATTTTACTCAAGTTTTTCTGTTTGGGTAGTTTCATCTGTGTTGACATGATCAACACTGCAAATTAAAAAGAAGAAGAAGAGGTGTTACAGTTCTCTGCTTTGATACAAATTTAGAAAATGTCTTAAAATGTGATTACAGGGAATGTGAGTCATAACTGTCAATCATATTTGACCAAACAACGCTGCACCGTCCTGAACACAGCTGCTTTTTGTTCATTAAATTCTATCTTCATGTATAAAACCTGAGTTTGCGGGGTTTTTTATTATGTATAGTTTTTTACCACAGCGGTGATTTCAGACAGTCTAGACTGAACAGTAAGTGTTCAATAATTTCATAAACATGCTCGTACTTCTATTTTATATTTCATAACAATTATTATTTAACAATTTCATCAAATAAGCATCACTTTAATTCCTCCACAGCCTTATGATTGAGACATTCACCCACAGAAAGCAGTGCTGCTTATGAAAGCTTCCCCTGTCATACACATAGTGGTTGTTTATGATTAATTATATGAGATTTATCTGTCAAGCATGTTTTGTCTTAACACACTGATATCAGTGCTGTCATGTAACACCACACGCACTGACGCACTTTGGAACACTTTCTTCCATACTTGCACTACATCCATGACCATCCCAGCAGCCACCATGCCCAGACCAGATACCAGGTACGGCAGCAGGACCTGAAATGCGATGATCCACGAGCTCTCTGGCAGGAAGCCGTGAGCCGAGCGGGTCAGTTTACATGAGAAGCCCCTCAGCTTCTTCCCCTGGAAACGCAGCTCC
This sequence comes from Ctenochaetus hawaiiensis, assembly GCA_029783645.1. Classification (NCBI taxonomy): domain Eukaryota; kingdom Metazoa; phylum Chordata; class Actinopteri; order Acanthuriformes; family Acanthuridae; genus Ctenochaetus; species Ctenochaetus hawaiiensis. Next base: position 24,995,986 of record JAPZDY010000012.1, on the reverse strand, counting down.
AGAGCCAGATGGGTCACCACCATGGCCGATCCCTGTTAACCCATCCCTGTTTGGAAACTGCTGGTAGGGAGAGGCAGCTCTTCTGCACCACAAGAAGCAGCGTCCCAACTTTTTGTTCAATCAGTCAGGCAGATTTGAAAAGGATGTAGTGATCCATTTTGACTGAAAGAGCACAAACCATGCAGAAAATAAGTTCTTCTGTGGTCACCTCGCTCCAGCTCCTTTAAAAGTCAGTCAGAGGAGAGCAGTTTCTTTGGAGTAGTTTTCCAAAACACTGCAACAAAGACTCAGCGAGCTTGTTTTGCCCTTTATATGTCACTCCAGCACTGGTGGGGCAGAAACACAGAGTACTTTTGCAAATGGTGGAGTAGACGGAGGACGCTGCTTTCGTCCACTTGGATGGAGCACACACACACACACACACTCACACAAACACAGGTCCACTTGACTGCAGGTCTGTCAGGCCTCTTATGACACTCTGCTGCTGACAGATCTGCACATGCACTCACCAGAGCCGCACACACACACACAAACACAAATTCTCACACACACGTACGCAGGCACAAACACACACACACACACAAATTCTCACACACACACGTACGCAGGCACAAACACACACACACACTTCCTTCCCTCATGCCTCACTCTTCAGCAGCCGGGCAGCCGAGGCAGAGCGCTGGAAGCCCGGTCTCTCACGGGGCCTGAAGAAGGTCCAGGTCCTGTGGGACAAGGACATCCAGAAGGCCAGCAGCTTCCTCTCAGTCCTCCTGTGATGCCACTCCTTCTCCTCCTTCTCCCTCCACACCTCTTTCTCTTTCTCCTTGCTGCTGTGCTGATGCCCTGTGTGAGCTTGATCAGTCTGGAGCCCCTTCCTCATTTTGATCAGGGGAATGCCGGGATGTCCGTCCAGGCTGCGAGCTGCGTGAGGAGACACTGATGGACGGTGTGATGTCGGAGGCTTGTCTGAAGAGGTCGTGGCGTGTTGCTGCCAGGGCTTCCCTCTGATTCCAGACAGATGGACGAGTCGTGACAGCGTTCTGTGATGAAGGGAGGGACAAGACGGAGGACAGTGTATGTGTGTCTGTCTTTGTGTGTGTGTGTGTGCGTGTGCGTGGGGGAATGATGCTGCAGACGTCTATGTATAAGCAAGGTGACCCGACTGTATCAGGACTCTTCTCGTCTTCAGTTTTCCTCTTTGTCTAAGTCTCTTTTGGACCACTTCAGAGGATGCTGCAGTTGTGCTCTCCCCCTCTTTGATAGCTCCTCCTTTCCCTGCTCTTCGATGTCCTGACTATAAGTGGGTGACGCACTGAGCAGCAGCAGGTGCTGTACCTGTCACCGACACGTGGTGCTGCTGCTGCTGCTGCCGCCGCCTGGAAAGGACACAGTTTATCGTCTTTGATTGGAGGAAACACACAGGCTGCCACCAACGGTCATCCCCGAGACTTCTCTAGTCTGTCAGTGTTCATTACGTCACTTCTCTGTTCTTGTCCTCGGTTTTTGTTACGTCATTTGCTCTTCCATATTATGTGATTTATGTCAAGGTCTGGTATGGGGATAAAAACCAATGAACTGCCATTCAGTGCAAAGCAAAAACAAAAACAAGTTCAGATACTTTGATGTTTTTATAGGTCTTTCTTAGCCTTTTTTACTCCTTTGTTCACACTCCTAAAATGTAACACAGGGGAGGAACACACACGTGTACAAAATACTGGACACATATACATGCTCTCTAACACACACACACACACACACACACACAAACAAGTATACACACACAGAGACAGAAGGCAGTGACTCAGCTAAAAAGTGTCCTTGAGACATGGCTTGAAATGGGTCTCTATTCTCTGCAGCTCCCCCTTCTGACTCCTTGTTGTAAAGCAACAGCTGCTAAAGTTTGATTACAGTGGGTTAACTGTGTTTTTACATAATGAGACAAATCACTTTGTTGTCTTTCCTCTTCTTAAAAAAATCACTATTTGTTACATTTTTGAAAACTGTCAGTAAAAACAGGAGCTAGGGAAAGACAGGGTGAGAGGAGGTGATATGCATCATTGCTCCCAGGAAGAACCTGAACTCCAGTTTGGGCCTCTGCTGTCAAACAGTATGCAGTAAGGCAACTCTGACAACCTCCAGATTCCTATAACTGTCATTACTTTTTACATATTGCCTGTAATAGCCATTGTCCAAATGCAGTGCAGTACCTGCAGCCTTCATCAAATCTCAGTGTGTCGATGATGATTCACAGCTCTGCAGTGATGAGCTGACACAAAATTAGGAGCTAAAAATGCCTTCTGATTGAAGTTCCTTGCATTTCATAAAAAACGTGCCTCATTTTTTCATTAAACATTGTGACCAAATTGTTCAATATTTAAAAAACAAGTAAACAAATAAAACTAACCAATAAATTATGTGAAATATATCTTGTTAAATGAAAGAATGACTTCTTAAAATTATTTTTTAAACTTAATTAATTATCAGTAACATGTTTCATCATTTTTTTTTCAGAATGCATTTAATTTCCAATTTCAAAAATCTGACCCAAATTGCTTTTTAAAGTGTCTTTTTGTATTGCAGCTTGGTGTGCTAATCTCTCAAGAATGCAAACTCAACAACTGCCACAGAAAGCAGCCGTGTGTCTGGTGTTAGCCAGAGTAAGAACACTGTCTAGATCATTCTCAGTCAACTGTTTGGCTTCTGCTTTTGTATAAACCTGTGCAGGAATTGATTTAAGGTTTCCTTTTTGTTTATCTGGCTAATCAAAGCTGCACATGCCACATGCCTCGCTGGCTAACTAGCATGGTTATGAGCTTGGCAGCATCAAATCAGCAACACTGTTAATAACATTTGGTTAATTTAGAGTTACCTAGACTGTGAATCTCATGTCAGACACCTGAGCTGGATCACCTCATTTTTTGCCACAAAAGTATAAAAACCAAGAAAACTAAGACTGCTAAGACAATATTTATTAAGTTACATTATGTTTGTCAATGAAGTTATTAGGCTACCTTTTGATTTTGAGCTGGAAGGAATTAAGAAGTCCTAGAAAACGTGTTAATTTCTGTACAGATTTAGTGGTCAAAATAAATTTGAGCTCACAGTTCACTTTAGTCCAACACTGACACTAGCACAAGGAGTTTAGATTTTCAGGTTTGTTTTATATGTGTTATATTAACAAGCTGTTTCACTTGACAGCTGTATGTCCTGCTAACCTGACTGCTTGTTTTTAAATTCCCCATGCGGCCCTGTTTCCTAGTTTATGCACAGCAGCGTATTACTGCTAAAGTACCTTGTAAATCTGCATGTAGCTGTACCTTATCACCATGACCTGTCAGTTTGTGAGCTCGGGCAAGGTCACTTTATAGATCCATCAGGTCAGTGTGACCTCCAAACCAACACCTCCACCAGCTGACAGCTAAGTCCATCCACCTCAGGAAGAGACAGAAGGACGGAGGAGAAGACATGCAGGTTGCTTTCAGCAGTCTGACTTCCAGACTAAATAATTATCCAGATATACTCCTGTTATTATAAGCTTTTATCCGTTGAACTATTGAGAAATAATCTAACAGGAACTGTTTCTCACTGCAGTGGTTATCAAATACACTGAGATCATCGTAAAATGTAATTCAATCGATTATTTCTGTTTTGAATATGGTTTTTGGTGTAGATAGCTTTGGACCACTGTGTTACCACATATAATCTGTACTGATGTTACACTGCTGTGCGGTTCACCTGTCACCAACCTGCACCTGGTCCAGCAGCATGCCAGCAGTCACCATGCCCAGCCCGGCCAGCAGGTATGAAGGCAGCACCTGCAGGCAGATCACCCTGGACGACTCTCTGGAGGAAATGTGGAGCTTGTTCTCATCCATCTTGCCAGGACGGCCACCGCTGCAGTAATTCATGTGTGGTCTGCAAACTCTCTGTGCTCATTCAAACCACGCTGCTGCCAACTAGATGAGGCCAACACTGTTTGTTTTTCAGCCTGTCAGCCTGCCCTGCCCCGTCCCTCTGTGGCCACTCATGTAGTTAAAATCACTGAGTACATTACATCGCATTAAACGTGATGACATGATTAATATCATCAAGTATGAATGCTATTATCTCTGTCATATATTTCATTACTGATGACACTCGAGGGCTCATTTGTGTGATTTTGAAGCTTTTATAATCATCTGGTTGAATGAGTTGAATGAATTGCGGCTGGCTTGATCACTCTGTCAAACTCAAAATATTTAAGTAAAGTTTAAGACTAATGTGTCCATTTCATTTCAAGTTGATGCGTACATCATATCCACAAGAGAAAAAATACATGTAAAAATGAAACACTTCAACATTACCACACAATGACGCCTGTGACAGCAGGTTTGAGGTCAGTAAGGTAGGAAAAAAGAAAAGTATCCTCAGATAACAGCCCACCACCACCTGCTATAAATATTCCCTCTACACCTCCCATTCCCAGTTACAGTCTCATGTTATATGTCAAGGGCTGAGCTCAAAGGGTGGGAGCAATAGATCAGGCATACAGTCTTTTCTGCCGGTCTGATTTTCACTGGTGACTTAGTGGGCAGGTTGTGCCGATTATTAAGCCTTCTTACTGGATCAGCTGCTATTGGTGACTTTTAATAGCTTCACACTCTTTTGCGCAAGATGTTGTGTTTGGTTTGTGTGAAGAGTCACTGGCACACAGTGGCAGAAGAGGACTGCTGTCTGTCATCCGGTGGCAGTTGTGTTTGTAGCAGCTTTGTTTGCAGAGGGGGGACAGTGCTGCCGTCCTGATTCACAAAAGAACACAAGAAGACTCCGCTGTAAAGGTTTGAACCTTTTTGAACATGTTTAGCATGTGGCAACATTCACATTGTTTTACATTAATAGAATTTCATTGTTGGTTTTTTTAAAAAATCACAGTTTTGTCTAGAGAACTGGTGATGGTTAGCAGGATTTTTGCATGAATTCTAAATGATTTGGTTTTGCATTGGTTGGTTTGTTTCTAAAGGTGTGTTTAATGTGAGGAACATGGCCGGGGATTGTGAGAAATGGCTTCAGAGAGGTTGTGTTGAGAAGAGAGGAACCCAGACTCAATTAATCAGTGGCTTCAGTAGCATATCCACCACTAAAAATCCAACCATCCGTCTTCGGGACATTTATGATCCCAAGCCTCAACCTCCCAAAGCCCCAGTCCGAATCCGCCCACCAGGTCCAAGACCTCCGTCAGTGAAGGAACTCAATTTAAAGCCCAGCTTGTCCAGCGATCCTCCAACCAAGCCGATCATGAGGAGACGAGCTCAGTCTCTTTCTGTATGTGCAGAAAGGAAGAAGGACCTCAGGAGCCTGCAGGTACGCTTTGTGGACTCACTGGGCCTTCAGCTAGAGGAAGTTAAAGTCTTTAAGGTTCAGGAGCGCCCCCTGATACCCCAACATGTTATGTTCAGACTACTGATGAGCTCTGAACTGGCCTTTGGGAAGTCACTGGAGCTGTCCCTGCCATACTTCAAACCTTGTTTCCCTGAGAATTTGGGTGCCGGGCCAGACTTCCTGAAGCTTCTCTACACCCAGAGTGTGTGTCTGGAGCAGGTCATGTGCTCAGAGCAGGGGATAACAGGCACCATACAAGTACTTAATTTGGCTTATGAGAAAGAGGTAAGAGTGCGCTACTCTTTCACCAACTGGAGAACGGTCACAGAGACAACAGCATCCTGGGTATCAAGTGGGCACTGGGCCAAGGACGACGCTCCTTGGTCGGGAACAGACATTTTCAGATTTCGTCTACCTGTCCCACCTTTTATTTTGCAGCCAGGAGCCGTTTTGGAATTTGCCATCTGCTACTGTGTAAAAGGATCTGTTTACTGGGACAACAACAATGGACACAATTACAAACTGTCGTGCCACAACTACAAGGTGACTGTGCCAAGGGAGTGTGAGGACAGCATGCTGCATTTTACCTGAGAGTCCACACGAGGGAGCTACAACTCCTGTTCACTGATATGGGAGACAGTTGAGCAAAGTGCTACACACTAACTATCACCTGTGCTTTCCTTTTCCTTAACATTGCCAGCAGTGGAATGCAACTAAATACTGTACATTGACTGAAGTATGCAGTATTTCTATGACTTTTGCCTTTATTCACCTTTCAACTCTAAGCACACTCACAATATATGACTATTTTATACATTATTATCATTAAGTATAAACAGCTTGACGTTATGTTTTTCAAATAAACTAATCTCAGTCAACATCAAAATGGTGTTTATTTGTTTGTTAATGCACATCTAAAGAAATTTAACGGATACTTTTGCACTCTAACTGAGGTTATATTGAATGCAGGAGTTTGACTTGTATTAAATATAACAGTGCAAAGTGGCTTTAAGTAAAGAGCTGAATCTGAATATGTCCCCCTGGCCATGGTGGAATACGTTCTAACAAGGAAGAATGTCGATGGAAACTAAAACTAGCATGATCACAGATCTGGGACACAAAGGATGAAGCCAAGACTCTCTGAGGTTGAAGTGGTCAATAAATACTTTTTCTCTTAAGTAATTTGATAGCTTTAAAAATGGAGAAGTAGTAACAGACAGTAATAGTGCCACCAACTTAGCAAGGGTCTTAGCTCCAAAAACACAGCACCCCACACTTTGCACGATGCAATTCAGAGGCACAAACCACATTCATCTCCTGCTTACAACTTTGGCCTTCTGTTAAAAAAATCAAGTCTCAAGCTGGAAGTGAGATAACCCATGTGACATAATCTCTGTACAAGTAAACTGAACTTAATGTTCAACATGGGTAAATGCCCCTCATATCAAATATTCCAGTCTGCTTCAAGTCATGGAGGGCTTGCTGTGTTCCAGCTGAGCTTTTAATTAGATGAAATCCCTGCCACCTCTGTGCAGACTTACAGAAGAATTTGCTCACTTTGCACTTTAGCAAGTCTGGTGACCCAGTTTAATGATGTAATGATGTCTGACTTAGACAGATCTTAACAAAGAATTTGCCAAAGGTAACAAATCCATTACTTTGCTGATTTAACACCACTGAAGTGGACCTTGTGATCTGCTGGCAACCTGAGCAGCCTGTTTGTTGTTATTGTGTCCTTTCTGCTACGATCAACAGCGCTTGACCTCATTCTTCTGGGGCTTGTTTAGTTTAAATGAGGATTATGGAGAGCGGTGTGAACTCCTCTGTTGCATTGTGACCGGATCTCTTAGGTCCTCAACAGAACTGACCTTTCACTGAGAAGTTTCCACTGATATGAGAGGCCAGATTCCAGAGAGCTCTCTGGCAGGCTGCAACAACCGGCTCATAGGATGGCAATCTTCCATCTGCATCAGTCACTGCAGCTGTGTGGCATACTTTAAACATGATATCAGCTATCCAAGCACCCAAAACATTACTGAGCATATCAAGCCTTCACAAGCCGTCAGTCGGAGAACACTAAAATAGAGCAGCTTATTAAAGGTGCACTCTTAGATTCCAATCATAGACAAAAGGTAAGAGCTAACTTCTAAAAATAAACTAAAATAACATGCTCTCTAAACCACTGTCAAGATTTCTTTTGATATTGTTGATGGTTTTTTACATCACTAATAAATATAACACAGGTATACAGTATTTCCTAGTTTGAAATTCAAAGAGACAAAAAACAAAGATTTTTTTAAATTTTAGGAGGAACTCCTTCAATAGAGATGTAGGAGTGTAATTAAAATTTATAGATGAGAAAAAAACTGCTGTGGTCTTGGAGATCTGATCTGATTCTCATGGTTTGCTGTACAACGTGCATGCACATGGACAGCTGTGTTACAACACAGGATTCACCCACTCACTCTGGGAATGAAGACAATTTCTTTTGTAACTTGAAGCAGTCAGATTTTGCACATATGTGACACTAGATGGCACCATTGCTTAAATCTAAGAGTCTACATGTTCCATCCAAACTGGAGTAAATGTCAAGGTGTATTTTGTTTGGTGTAACAGTTGTGAAAGTGGTATTCACATCTTGTACTTCATGAAAATGAGCCATGTGACAAAAAACTCTAATAAAACTAACAGTCCAGCATTCAACAGAATGGCTCCTTTCAGGAGTACAGCAGAGTGATAATACTGTACAAATGCTGCACTGATGCATAGAAAGTTTTAAAAAAAACAGAGCCTTTTTAAGCCACTTTAAATACTGTTGGGGGATTGTTTGTTTGATTGATATGTTTTGAGAAGAGAAAATATTGTGCTTTTGCTTTGCACACAATTTATTGCTCTTCACTGATGTCCCACTCCCTCCGGACCTTCGCCAAACACTCTCAAACTCTTGAGGAGTGTAAACACTACTGTTGTAAGTCCAGACGGGCTGAAATATCAATGAAGATCAATAAATTGTGGTGATAAGCAAAAGCAGTGTGCAGGATTTTCTCTTTTAATGACGTTGTGTCTGGATGAGCTGATTTCCTTTGAAAGGAAAAGTACAGTTACCTTTGAGACAGTATAAAAGCAAAAACGAGAAGAGTAATCAAGTAAAATACAAGTAGCACAGCACTTGAGCAAATGTACTTTGTAAAACTGTTACAAATTACTGAAGAGCTGCTGGTTTCTCAACCTGCCACTTTAATGTGTTTTGTTCACACGTTTTTCATTTGAAACCTTATGAATGCATTTTATAACTTTCAGTCTTTTAACTTTTAACTCAAACCTTTTACCAAGCTCAAAACAACAGTAAATGTCAGTAAAATTCTTTAACATTTTAATGAAAACTTTTAGGTGACAGCATCATACAATAAAACAACTGCACTGTATGTTAGTTATGCATGAAGTGATGGGTTTGGTATACTCATTATCCCATTACTAATTCCTGAGAGTGTTTTGCAAAACTCCAGCTGCCTTAAGAAATGTTTGTATTTAGAAAAATCAGATCCTCTACAGTCACACTCCCCAAAGATATTTTCCTTCTATTTATGGCTCTCAGAAAGCATTTAGGACCTGCAAACTCTTTGCTGTTGCTTCTCACAGTCGGCCTCAGCGTGTTGTTTTTTAATACAGCGTTCAAAGGCGACGACTTGTTCCACTGCGGCAGTTGAGGCGCGGTGGATAAAGGCATGCACGTAGCAATGGACTGCAAAAATGGCCTCAGTGCTGCAAGGCTTTTGTATCTTCAGTGTCCTTATTTCTCTGAATCCTTTTACAGTCGCACCAGAAAAGAGAGCAGACAGCCCTGCTTTTCTTCAGTTTCATCGCTCTTACATGGTGCTTGTTTGTTCGCATGTTCTTCAACGGCAGTCTTGGCTGTCATGCCAGTGTGTTGTTGGGGCACCCATCCACGCTGCCTCGCAGTGCTGTGCCTTTATTTGGGGCTTTCATCTTGTGCTTATTGCCGGTAGTTATATAAGTAGACACCATATTAGGAGCCAACATGATGCTGAATAGTGACGTTTGCTCTTGGGACTGGCTGCAATTGAAATGTAAAAACTGATGCATCATTATGGGTCCCAGTGATTAGAGCTACGTCGTTAAAACACCATTATGGCCTGTGTGCCTGGGAACAAAAGAACTGTGTTGCATGTAATATGTCTTCATTGTTAGTCTCAAGTGTATGAAGTGAGACCTCACATGAATATTTATTTGCAGAAGCAACATTTTGCTAATATGAAGCCAATTTGTGGCTTAAAATAACAGCTCTGGGTGCTCAGACAGTAACTGTGACGTTGTGCTTTGTTCTTATGCAATGCTGCTCATTTACTGGCACAGTGTTTATTTTCAGGAATATATGGAAAAATTAAATGATGGAATATGTGACGTGGTTTCTAATCTGAAGCCTATTTTTGAACCAGAAAGACATCACGCTTACAGCTGGCAAAAAACTGCCCAACATATGTTCAGTGTGTATCTCCATCTGAGGGATACCCGGAAGTCAGGATATCCCTCTCACGCTCATGAGAGCATTCCCTTGTTCCTCCCACGCAGCTCCACAGGTTACTGGACAGTTCTGAACCGGATCAGCCACTCTGAGCCGGCCCAGCTCTCGGCCAGTAGCTGCTCGTTTCATTACTACAGACAGCGAGCGGTCCTGGAAAACAGTAGAATTTGAACTGGAGCTGCCATCTGTTCCTCCACCCGTGCCAGGACAAGGCTGTGACTCACGCAACATGCATGTTGATGTCAGTAAAGACGCTAAAAACTGCACCGCCAATCTGAACGTGCCTGAGAGATTTGTTACTGTGCCAGGGTTGCTTCGGTGTTTTTTTAATTTAAATTTAATATCAGCTGAGAGGTTTCTCTTCTAAAAGAGGCTTTGCACTGACCTCACGTGCACCCACAACGCCTCGCCCCACTTTAACGTGTTTGAGAACAACAAGCACAGGAATAAATGTAACACCACATCGAACTAAGTCAGACACAAAGGCTTGTTTCTCTCAGTTTTGTTCCTTTGCCAGTGCGACTCAGCAGCACAAACAGTTACTTGGTGTTAAATGCAGTCAGGTGAACTTGTTTTCACGAGGCGACTTAACCTGACTAACCTTTTTAATACCCTACAAATGAGGTCTGTTCTCATTTGTCAGGGAACAATGCACAGCATGATGAGAAGAAACAGGTCACTGCCTGCGTTTGTAAACTACGTGAAGCTCGATCTGATGAAGGTCAACCTTGCTAGTCATTTATTATCTGCTTACTAAAGTGAAAAGGTGAGACTGATCTAAAGAGATTACAGCTCATTTATGATGTGTAGTCAGCAGTGTTATCGCCCTAATTGTGCCATTTATGAGACACTTAGATATCCCACATTTCTGTTAAACCGTGAAGATTAAATATGATTTGAAGGACAAACCAAAATCAGACTTCACACAAGAGCGTTTGTTACAAATTGAAAACCTGTATTGTGCAGACAATAAATAGTGCTTACAAAGGGATTTTTGTCTTTTACACAGACAAGGTTTCTGTTTACACTTCTGATATGAAACATCATCAACTGAATCAGTGAGACTCCGACACAGCTCGGGGATGTGACGACTGATACTGGAGTGGGACTGGTCGACTCGGTCACATGCACACTTCTCCCCTGTGGCATCAAAAAGGACGTCGTTCAAAAGAGTCTGTTTACAAAAAAAAGTCTCTGCTTGTCTGTGGCAAACACATGACCTTGATTCTTCCTGCTCGTCCGACAAGGTGAAGTGAGGGTTCAGGTCATGTTCCTCTGAGCAGGAGTGGAGCTTGCTGCATGCGTCCCCGTCTACCGGCAGCTCCATTTCTAGAGACATAGCCTCCAAAGTTCGCTGGACGTTAATACCAGGACACCCACTGACTGTGGGTCAGGGCGCTGGAAGACTCCGTGCAATGTCGTCACTGACAAACCACATATCAGCAACTCTTCACAGAAGAAACCTTGCTAAGGCCGGTGGAACCTGCAATGCAGAGAAGAGAGGAAAGTGTGAGTGTGGGCTAAAATATTCTCACACTACGGTTCATCAATCAAGATTCCTATTATTAGCAGAATGGACAGTGCTCTAAAGAGCAGCCAAAGGCATCTCCTTAAAAACGGGGCCTTGCGTAAGCACCACCCCAGCTAATTCTGGGTTTTTTATAGCTACAGACTGTAGTGACACAAGTAAAACGCAAGCTAAATACGAGCGCACATTTATTATAGCGACAAAGGTGGTGCAAGGGGGTGCAACGTTCTCGTCTCGAGGGGCCTTGTCACAGCTAAATTTAAGCCCTACTCTGCAGGGTGTGCCCTCATTGATGTGAAACTGTTGGATAATGCACCTTGAGTCTTTGCACAATATCACACTGACCCTCTTGGATGCCATCAACATGCAGTAAAGCAGACAAAAAGAGCAAAAAGAGAAAAATAACGGGCATTCAGACTGACCTTGTCAGATGCTTGCTCGAAGAATGAACTTCCATTTCATTACTTTTGAACTCGTTGAGCTCCTTCCTTATCGCTGCCTGTGGAACAGAAGAAACAAGGAGCTTAAACACAGGTGTGTCCCCTCACACTGATGCAGTCGCTCAGGTGGAGAAGCTTTGAAGACAGAGAAACATCTGTTGCTTAGGTACAGATTATGTAAGCTTATGTGGACTTCATTTTAAAGAATGGTAAGCATTTTACCCCCCACCCTCCAGTCTCACTCCAGTCTCACTCCAGCCAGGAGGTTATGTCAGACACATGTGACAAACAGAGTTTTTGCAGGGTCATTTGTTACACCCCTTTTAACAGAACTTCTTTATAATAATTCCGAATCTGAACCTAAAAAACTGACATGGATCCATTAACCACTGAAAAATGATTCATTCATGAAAGTTCATTTACAGTTTGGCCAAAATCTTCACTTATTGACATCGACTTCCTGGCTGTCACAGCTCGCAGTGGTGATAGTTGCTATAAGTGAGAGCTGACTAAATGATAAAGGAGTCAACAGCGTCCTGCAGCACAATCCACTGTCAAATCAACCCCATGTTATTTTTATAAGTCACCTTACACACTGTAAGTGGCTGAAACATTTTAGATGTTTGGTGCAATAGATTTAAGACTGAAAGTCCTCAAAAAAGACCTCAGAAAGTATTAAGACATGTCAGAACTGCAGAGAGGCTGACACAGCTCAGTGTCACAAAGGATGTCATGTGAATGAGGCTACTTCTGATCTGAGACGTTTTCTTATCCACCTTGTCAGCAGCTGACAGTCTGGTCCAGGGCTTGTCAGCTCGCCTGTCGTAGTCCTGAGCTTTGGCCACTTCCACATAGTCACTGAAGCGAATGAGGATCTTTCTGTCCCGCAGCTCGTCCACTGTCGGCCGTTGGTTCAGCTTGAAAATAAAGATAACCGTCAGCTTATCAGTTCATCAATGCAGGGGTTGGCAACAGGAAGTAAAACAACAGCAGGTTGGGTATTAAGGTTTTGTTTTGGCTGGTGTGTCGTCCAAATGTGGGATTAAATGGATGAGATGAAAGGAAACCGCTCAGAGTGAAGCCGCCTACCTTTCTGTTCAGTCGCTGTTTGATTTCTCTCCTCTCCTCCTGCTCTGTCTGGTCATTTCTTTCTGTTGACACAGAAAACGACAAACATTACGATCAAAAGCAAATCAAAATCCTTTAATTACAGTGGCTACATAATGATGGACTTCAAATGGGATTCAGTGAATTTCTGGGCTTTTGGCGACTCTCAGTTATCGTGCCAAATCGTAGGCTGTTCCTGTTTATGTGATCGATCCTGAAAGTTGAAGAAGTTTGAGCTTAAGAACCAACATGTTCGATCTTCCTAATGATCAATACTGTGAGTGAGTGTAAGTGTACTGAGGTCCGGTTTCATAAATAGAGATACGGACAGATTAGAGGATTACTCTTTATTAAACGCAGAAAGATGACTAGATCCATTTTTGATTCAATTTTTTTCTGTTTGGCATCTTGAAGTTGGTTCCTGTCACTTTCTTTTAGTTTGCAGTTGGGAGCACGGTGTAACCATGTGCAAAATAACTGAAAAATTAAATATTTCAAGGCTTTTTTTCAGAGATATTCATATATGGGTCACAATTTTAAAGAGATTTTTTTTTTACTCTTATTCACTGAAAAATAAATAAAATGATGACGATGTAATTTTTGCTTGTACCTCACAATCAAGTTCCCTTACATCTGGAGAACAAGTTTTCATTTATAACGGTATGTAATGAAACATTCTGCCTGGTGAAAATCATTCAGCTTTACCATATTTTTATTAAATGTTGATGACTTAGTCAGCCCTGGTTAAGAGACTCTGGCATGTGTTGTGGTTCGTGTTTGGGTGTGTTTAGTTTGAACACATGTTCCAGAAAGAGACGGGGTCAGTGATGAAACAGCTGCTCCGAGCTCACAGGTGGCCGACCTCACGGTTCACTACCAGTGTGGGACTTCATGCCTAACATGGCTGTTTCATAATGGTTCCGTGCTGCCAGGGTTAGCAGCACTGACAGACAGTTTCACAGACTTGTTTCATTAGTCTGAAGTGATCTGACACCTTCTCCCTACAAAGCTGCTCTGTGTCATGGCTTCAGCAGGGAGGAAAATACAACAAGAGCTACAGTCAGCAAACTGTTTGTTATGACTGAGACTTCTGAGAAGTCCTGTAGGAAGCAGTAATAGATTACACTGGTACTGGAAACTTGAGGTCTGGACAAATCGCTTACAGGACCCAAAAAAACTGAGCATGATGTCTATGTGAGAATGATTTTCTGCAATAAAAGCTTTGCTGCAACTAACAACTTGTTGTCTTGATAATAATTCTGTGGATTATTTTCTCAATTGTTTAATGTCAGAAAATACTAATAAAAAAAATCGATCAAAGTTTCTGGAAGCAGCTGAAAGACACCAGCTGACATGCTTTCTATTTTATTCACAAGGATATGAAAATGAATAAAACCATTTAAAAGGTAATAACAAAGAAATATTTTCGGTTTTGTTTGATAGTTCATACTACTATTTTCTTATTTAAATAATTGATTAAATTATTAATCAAGGAATAGACTTATAATTTTTATCATTTTAAAGGTTATAAAAAACAAAAAAAGCCCAAAATTGTCAATTTGAAATTTAACAACTGTAAAAAAAAAAAAACTGAACGAACTCCTTATTGTGAAAGACCATCCCAGCCCACATCTCAATGCTTTTTGTTTTTCTCATGTTTTTCAAACGGAGGCTTGAACACTGAAGCCAACATGAACTCAAATCTCTCCTGATCATAAAATCCTGACATGGTTCCTGAGCAGCCAAAACTGGCGTGCGTATGCTCTTCTGATATTTCTCTGAATGTGTGCAAATACGTGCAAACAGGAAAGTGTGCTGTGTTGTCATCAGAGATGATCAGTGGAGATAATGAACATCATTTCAGGCTTGGTCGACGGGTGAAGTACTCACGCTTTAAGATGTTCCGGCTCTCCAGCTCCTCCACGGCCGGCCTCTGGCTCAGCCTCCTGCGGAAAAACACCAGAATTACGTTCTGGACCATCTTTACTCCTCCGCTGCTGGGGTCTTTTCAGTCTTTTCACTTGTACTAGCACTTTGAATGCTTGAGCCTGTGTGCAGAGCGCCACGATCCGCACATCCAAAGAGCAAACACCGCGTCCCACCTCGAGTCCAAAAAGCGGCTTATGTTAGTAGAATAACATTTAAGGCTCCACATCGGGAAAAAGTCAGGCTGCGCGTTGATAATCACGCGTCCGAGCCAGTTTAAGAAGGAAAAAAGGGAGACTTTCCCTTAAAAACTGCTCGCTTGTTTAAACGTTCCGAGATCGGAGAGATGCGAAGTTGCGAGAGAGGAGCGTCGGTTGGAGTCCCGGTGCGGTGCGGTGCGGTGGCGGTGAGGAGGATGCTGTGTACTGAGTGAGCGGTGCTGCCAGCACAGCTTTTTACCACATGCACAGTAATAATGTGAAGGGGAGGGACCGAGGAGGAGATTCCCCATGCGCGCACACGCAGACACACGCGCGCGCATGCACGCACAGACAAACCTCCTGCAGTACAGGAGAGCTGTGCCGCGTCCAACCCGCGGCAGGACAGCTTTGTTATGAAAGCACAAGTATAACCAGGTTAAGCCCACCTCAGCTCACTTTTTGGGCCAATCTATGCAACACAAACTGCACTTTGACTTCCATAAAGAGCAAATACAATATTTATCATCAAACAGCAGAAAATCTGCATCTGAAGAGAATGAGTGGAGCATTTTCACAGAATACAAGTCGACATCCTTTTGCTCACTTCATCAGACAAACAGTCCCAAAGATACTGAATTTGCAAAGATAATCTAGAGAGAAGCAAACCAAAAAAGTGTTAATCAATTAACTGATTAATCAATTACTGTTCCATTGATTAATCATCTTATCACTTCAGCACTGATGTAAAAGCTGTCATGCGGGTCACAGCTGCGGGTACAGGCACTTTTTTATTGATGTGTTAATTGTAACCTGCACCTCTGACAAGATAAGGAGGCCTGGCACTCCCACATGTAGCTTGTGTGAGTTCTCTGCATTCCGTATCACCTGAATTTTAGGATTCCTCACATGACTTCCCAAGATAAATGTCCACCCCACTCCCAACACACTCACAGCCACCAAAACTGCTCGACGACGGCTGTCAAGACGGCACTGGATTCCAAAGTGAAACCTGCTACACTGCGCCATAAGAAGTGTATAAAACAACATCATTTTATATAAAACAGCATCTTGGTGATACAGTTATAGTTAATTTACATAACTTTTTACAGAAAAAGCTATTATAATTTAATCATGATTATGATCAAACACCAGCTTGCTACTGGTGAAGCTAATTAGCTTACCAGATCTCAGTAGCTGCCACCACAGAAATGTGATCTGCTATGCAATTGACCAGCAAGCCATAAACTTTAAACTCTTTTAAATATCAGCGTTGTTTTTCTTTGTAGGGCATATTAAATTACAAGCACACCATTTGACCGAAGACAGAAAAAACAAAGCTTTGCCAGGGCAGCCCCAAGATGAAGCCATTTTTACCCGTATCACAATGATGCTAAGTGCTGTTGATCACAGCGGGTGGGCAGCAAACAACCTTTTCATAAGTAGGTTAAATAAAGATAATCAGTCATGACTCACTTGAGAAAAGGTGCAGACTCGTAATAAAGTCCACTTTCAGCATCAACAAGAAAATGGGCAGACCACAGTGTATTCACACTCTAACTGTTGGAAGATGAAACTATGATTCACACCATCAGCAGGGCCAACGTACAGCAGAAAATTAGATCAGGTATTGTTCTGACTAGCACAGGAGCTTAAAGTGCTGACCGAGAAGGGGACATCACATCTACTGGGAACAGAGCGTTTTTCAGAGCAGGACAACCTCCATCTTCCAAATCATTATGGCGGACAGACAGTTTTCAAGTCTTGGCTCGCAGCAGGGAAAAATGGCATCATCTTTAAATTGTCAAAATGAGTCTAAAAGTTCTCACTGTCCCTTAAAATTGCTCTTTCCAAGTGCAGTTAGAATAAATGTGACAGGGATTTTTCTAACTTAGAATCTCTACATAGACTTAACAATTAAGGACAAGCTTTTTATTCAAAAATTAAACTAACTTCTCCGTGTGAACCCGATTTGTGAGGGAAGATGTTCCTCTTAGTGACACCACTACAGTCGTGACTGTTCTCCGACAGTGAAACGTCCTCTCTCACCATCTCCTGCTGTACATTTTTAAAATGCATACAATACTGAGCTTCACTGGCACAGAAATTTCGTTCAATTCAATACGAATAAAGTTCATACAGGTTTGTATTTTGAGTGCGCACTGTTCAGCTGTGTCTTCAAGGTAAATGTAACTACAGGTCTTAGTAGTATCAGCGTGAACATAACATTAAAGAATATAAAAGTCAACCTCCACCCCAGCCACAGGGCCATCTGTGGTTGGGGTGGCCATCTGGCAAAAGATACAGAAATATCCACTGCTGTATCACCAGACTGAAGGACAGCTTTTTCCCCTCATGCTGTAAGGATTAATAATTCATCCTTTGTATTTGTAAATAAAAAAATGTCACTGATTATTAATTAATCAAGATTCTTCTTTTTTGTTTAAATAGTTGCAGGACAGGACTATCAACTGAATTTCATTCTACACCCCAGTGGGACTTCCTAACTGCTCTTGTCCTACAGGAGGCTGTTGTGGAGGTTGAACTCTGGTATCTTGTGTGAAGGTTATATGTTGCCATCCAGAACGTCGGCACAAGACAAACGTCAGAAAGTGCAAAACTGTCCAGTACAACCCTGATTCCTAGAGATACTTGGCCAGCTTTTACTGCACTTGTGATTATTAAAGCATTTTATAACGCTGCTCTGATGACGTGACGCATTTGGTGAGACCTAACGGCTCAATTTGATTTGATTTGAAAGAAGCTGAGCTCAGATCACCACAAAGACAAACTCATGGAGAACCTTTTAGAAACGGCAACATCGTGTTCACAGTCCTGGCACCTAGAGTGCAGATCTAAAATAAGCCTCCTGTCCTGTGACGGCTTCAGCTGGAACCGGGACCACCGAGGGCCTATTGGAAGCTGAGGGGAGTCGATGTGCTAAATGGAGCAGAGCTATAGTAGGATGTGTGGTCTGCAGTGGAAAACATTTCAGGTCAATAGTACTTGCCTCAGTTCACAGAGTGAATCAACTCTGCTGCAGCCACAATCTTTAACCTAAAAGGGTGCATGAGATGTCATTTACATTTGAAAATGTAAGGGCAATGGATTTACTGCATAACAAAATTCAAATACCATAAAAGCCGGAGTGAGTCAGCCTGCTTCTATTTTGCCGAACAATCCTATTGGGCTTTTAGTCACAGCCTCCTGCAGCGATCTGGGCTTCACAAGTACTCGCCCACTCTTCTTGGTCAGAGGTAAAAGTTCCTCTGTTGTTGGAGAACTCACCAGCATGTCAAAGCAATGAGCTGCCAGTAAGAGCAGGGGCTGATGGGAATGTCAGCCCATGAAGAGTGGAGGAGAATGGGATGAGTCAGGCGCCACGGGCTGGGCGGCGGCGGCCTCCTACTGCCCACTGAGGTGTGCCTTAATTCCTCGCTCCTTCCCCTCAGTGACAGAGCCTGAGGACAGGAGTGCCACGGTCGGATGTGGAGTCTGAACGAGTCCAGGACGACCTGGGGGACGGGGGATGCGGGGCGGGCGGCGTTGGAGGGTAGTTGCCAGGAATAATTAAAGGAACTCTCTTTAATCATAACCTACCAGAAGCTTGATGTTTATGTAACTTGGTTTTGGTTTAGGACTTGTTGTGTTTATGTGGTGATCTGGATGTCTCTCACTGTTAGTAGATCACATAAACATGAAAGACTGCCCATGAGGACAATGCCTGGGCACATTCTTATATATATTTTGATCTAGAGTCATGACAAACTCAGTAAATCACTCAAGGGACCTTCAACTTCTTTTTAAAAACTCCCTCTGTTCAAAGGTTCTCTGTGCTATTGATGATAGATGAATAGGACACATTCCTTTAAAGATTTAGACATGAAACCAAAAATCAATTTCTTATCTCGACAGTTGTTTGTCTCCAAGGTTTTGCCCTTTAGCAAAGGGTCCACAGATCAAGTGGGGGGATCATGTCTGGCCCTCAACATCCTGCTGGGAGCACAGTGTGGAGGCGGCAACTTTAAATAGCACCGTCCCACTTCCAACACCATCAGTTCACCCTACACAAGCCTTACACTTTCACACTGAAGGGGACACAGGTGAGACTTTGAGCTTAAGAACAAAATCAGTTATTAGTTACTGCCATTAAAAGAAGTCTAAAGCCACATTAGCAGCTCTGTGTGTCTGTATTTAGGCACAGTAGTGCTCTGAGGTATGCCAACATGCTTACAATGACAATGCAAACATGCTAAGTGAAATTTTGACAAGCTAATGGTGCTGGCACAGAACCAAAAAAGAATTAAAAAACGTATCCTAAAGTATTCAAGTATGCCTGTACCAAACTTCATGGCAAACCATATTATTGTGGACTTATGTCTCTTAAAACCACAAATGTGGACGTCACGATGGCAGCAGAGGAAAAGTCAGAGGAACAACAAAATCATTTTGATTCATCTGCCAGGGACAATGGATTTCTGGTGCAAATCTATCTTGTAGATGTTGACAAAATAATAAATGTCATCACAAGCTATGCAGTAGTTCATAAATAAAAGCTTCTTCCTGTTGGTTTAACTAGAGGGAAAGTCAGGTGATTACCAAAGTCACTGGGATTCATCCTCTTCAATGCTTTTACAAAACTGCATTATAGATTTTACAATAATTGTTAAAATATTTAAGTCTAACCCTAAGTGGTGCAGAGACCAACCAGCCGACTGACAGATGGACAGACCAATGGACCAACACTGGCCTGGAGTCCTGCAGCTGGCACGGCTAGAAATCTGAAATTAAGTTCAGTGTTCTAAAACAACTGGACAAACACTGATTTACTGCAACAAAAGACATGCACTAGCCAACATAGCTGATGTAACCTATTTACAGTGTAACGGCGTTATTTTTGGCAGTAACGAGTACTCTAACGCGTTATTTTTTAAATTCAGTAACTCCGTTACCGTTAC
>JAPZDY010000012.1:24960108-24972334 GCA_029783645.1 Ctenochaetus hawaiiensis | reverse complement strand
GTCTCCCGTTTCAACACTGTCCTCTAAAAATAAAGGCCAAAAAGCCCAAAAAAAAAAAAAATAAAAAAAAAAAATATAATGCTGTGTTCAGTTATTTCTGTTGAGTAGTTATTATTGTTCTACAACTCATATATGTGTGTATATGCAGCCGTCATGACTCAAAGCCGTAAGTTAAAGGCTACATTAAACTGTCAAACAAGCTTCTGTCACATATGAAAAATGTCAAGTTGTTAGCTTCATCTGTTCCTCAAAGGGAAATGCCACACGTTTTAAGTATCAATGTCTGTTCAGTGGTAACGGGTATTATTACTCATACATGATAAAACCGTTTTAGGCCCTCTGTGTTACTAGAGGAAGCTGTGAAAATTCAAATAAATTTCCCATGTTGTCATTTGAGTCAGCGTTAACTGAGGTGGTAAACCAACCAAACCTGGGGGCCGGAGTTAGAAAGAGGTGATCTTATCTCACCTCTGCAGCATAAACCTCATCTCTGCTTGAAGCCAGCAGCTCAAAGCCATTAGTCACTCCTGGCATAAAACACTGGAAACTCTACAGAAGTCATGACTGAAGATCATGACAAGAAAGCACAACGTACTGCATACGAAAGGAGCGTCTGTGAATTATTTTACAGAGGATTTTACTGTTCATCAATCTAATTATTTGTCAGACAGCAGATTCTGCTGCCTCGAGGCCTGGCAGGCCGCCACTAAGGGACAAACCTTTGCAGTGCTTTACAATCAGTCCAGTCAAACTGGTGTGATTCTGGATTTGCTCATGGGAAAGAAAATCTGTGTAAACTTTTTGCATCAGATTTAACTTTGGTGAGCTTTGGCCTGTGAATTTATGGTGTAACCTTTTGGTAAGCCATGTGATGGTGGGGACCTGCTGAGAGGACAGAAGCTGGAAGGTCCAAAATGAAGGATGCATTTGTTGCTTGGTGGTTTCGTACCTTTTTTTTAAACAGCATACAGAAAGATCAGTACGGTGGTCTAATCATTGTGGTGTCACAAGGTCTGCTCCTAATTTTCTTCTGTATTTTACTTGAAAAAGGCAAAATCCTTCTTATAAACAGATGAAAACCTGACGGATGTGATTAAATTTTCGGGAAATTCCTGTTTGATGTGATCCAGTCAGACAACTGTCATCATTTTAGCAGCACCATAACACAAACACATGTGGCTGCACACAACTAACCCAGACTGCAGCCCAGGCAGGAAAGGTTACAAACTGCTATTGTCAGACCTTTCAACTTCAAGCATGCAATGAAATTTGCAATAAAATCCAATCATAACAGCCTGTTGTGAGAGTTGGGGGTGTGATCAGTTACGTTTGTGATACCCTACATTTATGTAATAAGGTGCATGCCTGAAAGTGGCTTCAGTTACCACCAACTGCGCTTCATAAAGCTGCTTACATGTTTTGTTTTCATCCTGCCTTTGTCAGTGGGTTTCAATCTAGGACTATTTTCATTGGCTTCACTCTCTACTGTAATCCACTCAGTGAGCCTGTTTTTGCCTCCACAGCAGTTTTGCAACCAAATTATTGCTGTATAACTAAACAACCAATCTGCACAGAATTTTCTAAGAAGCAATGCCTTTGAAATGACTGCTTCTCCTCATTTTGTATTATTGTTACCACCTTCTCCTCTCTAATCTCCTTTCCTCTCTCAGTGCATTTACATCCTCTCCTGCCTGGTCACCCATCACATGCCAGATCAAAAGTAACAAACGATGAATTCAAAAAATTGCTCTTCTAAAAGCAGAAGTCTCATGTTTCTGGTGGGAATTAAGGGCGCTGATGCTTCAGGGATTTTTAAACAAGTCATCAGCTGCACCATAACTCGTTTCACAACTTTATATAGGATCAGGCAGACTGCATCACATCCCAGCGCTGTCATACAGAAAGATCCTCACAGTGTCACATTTATGTAACAATGTCCTCAGCTGTCGACACGAGGATGCCTGCATGAAAGCATGTAACAGGGAACAGAGATAGAGATGTAGATCATTGCAGTAAACCACATCCAGCTCTACAGAAGAGCCTCAGGGAGAGTTCAATCACAGGGGAAAAGGGAGAGGAAATGCAATAGTTCTATCAGTGGGGACCGGGGAGGAGAGAGAGCCAGCAGGGCTGTGACGTAGATCGGCCATTGATTATGGCTGCTGCTGCAGCATTTTGCCAATGAGAGCTATATTTAGAAACAGAGGGTTCCCTTCTGCTATCCTGGGCCGGCCCACTGCTCTGCATTCTGCTGCAGAGTGCCGCGCTTAAAAACTGGAAAATCAATGCAGCATGCTGTGTGCTCTTCAATAAACATTAGTGGGAGTGTTGCATCACAGCACAGATGCAAAGAGCATCACAAAATGAGATTTTGTTAGGGGTAAAAGTAAAGGCTGTTTTAAAATCTTCTTGTATTTAATGTTTAAAAAAAGGTGCAGAAATTCCACAGTGATTTTCCGTCTATTCTTTACATGAGCTGATTAAGTGAGACGACACCAACCCTTTGCTTGCTTTGTTTTTTTAGTTTCTCGTTGCTTTATCTCTAAAACTTTAAGTCAATTCTAGTTCTTGTAAGATAAACTGATGCATAAAAAATATTGTGAAAAGAGGTAAAAAACTGTGTAAATCTGGAGTGACGGTTAAAATGATTTTACAAGGTTCAGGTCACTGATGCTTTTTGTTCCTTTGTGTCTGATGTACAGTAGGAAAACAGTTTGTATTCAAGCTAATCCAAATAATGTCATTGCAGAGAGGCAATGCAGAAATGTACAGGAGGAACTTGTGCTGGTAGAACAATGGTACTGCAATGCAAGATCCTTCGTTGAACATATTTACAGATTCAAACAAAAGTGAATAACATTGAGATGTGTGAGAGGGGTTTCATTTTTCCCTAAGTGCTTTTGCAAAGAAATCTGTTAAATTTGTAAACGAGATCTTGCAAAACATTTTACGTGGTGAAAATACAGTTATCAAATCCCTTTACAAGATATCAATCTATAAACAACAAAACACAAAGGGATTCGGTCCACTTATCAGCCAGATGAAACACATTCTGTTTATTCTGAGCTGATATCAACTGACCCGACAACTCACTTCAAAACAGAAAGTCAAAGCCACCAGTTTCTGCTTCATGAAGTCAATTTTACTTCCATGAAATACTCATTACAATCTTATATTTTGATCATAATCCAAGTGACTTGCTGGAGAAGGACACACTATGAACATATGAAGGCTGAGCAGTTTGCCGGCTATTTGCCGGTGTTAAGCCTGTAAATAGCCCACAAATCTCTATGTAACTTTGTGCAAAGCTTCTTTCTTCAGTTTTCAGAGTTTTTTTTTGTTTAGTTTTGTTTTTTTAAGTCATGCTTTTCCTCTGAAAATGAAATCACGGAGTTTGATCATTTATAATCAGCTAGCAAGTTATTCCTGAGAGGTTTATTCAAGGTTATTCCACATAACACTTTGACATCCAGACTGTGGAGGCACAAAGCCTGTGAAAAAGTTCATTTCAGACAAGTGTTTACAGACTGAATCACTTCAACAATGAGGCAGACAGTATTCTTCAGTGGAGGGGACCAGTGCAGACTGCAATAAACCCAAACATCTCTCTTTTGTCAGCGTAAACGTCTTCAAGTTCTCTTTGGAAGCACCACAAAAACTACACTCACATTAACATCTATGTCCTTCTTCATTTAAAGCACCCCCCCATCCCCAATGGCAATTTAAAAAACACTCAGGTGGGTGTTTCTGTTTTCCTATGAACTGGATTTTACAGAGTTCTAATAAGCTGAGCAGCACACGTTCTGTACCAGCTTATGCTTCAGTTTTCTAGAAACAACTTTATCCAATTAGAATAAATGGAAGGATGCCATAATGTTTTCCACAATTATTCATTGAGTGACTTTAAAAATTCTAGCTCTTAAAAGAAAGATGACAATGTTTTCATTCATTTCCCCTCTTGGTGTTGACTGCACGGGATGATTCACGTGAATGCCGAAGCATCACGTTGCCAGGCATGTTTGCTGTTGCTCTGCGCAGGAGTGGAGGTAAAAATGACTGATTGTTCTTTTCTATGCTCTGCACTGATGCTGTACAAACAGCTGTGCTGCCCAAGGCCCTTCACAGCAATCAAACACTGCCATGAGAGCTTCAGGCAGGACGCAGCGTGCTAGCCACCTCCACAAATACTGCTCTGTTCCATTCAACACAACTCATTCAATGCGGCAGCTTCAGTATGATTCATTCAGTGTGTACACAATAACTGGTACAGGATGGCTGGATGTTTAGAGAGGGTCCCTTTTTGCTTTTGTTGTCGCTGTGCAGGCCGTCAGGAGGGGCTGGTCATGTCCTCTGGCAGACCATGTGGTCAGCAGGACAGAGACGCTGGCAGACGAGCACATGGTGCCGTCACCCTGAACAATGGCATGTCTCAGCTGTCCGCAGCTCTGAGTCAGTTCATGCTGATGACTCCTGCTGACCGGCCAGGCCTGCCGTCAGTCACATTCAGAGCCGAGCACTGCAGCACCTGAGAGAGCGGAGCCAGGCTGCAAACCCAGCGTCTGGGTGACTTGTTGCACTTTGTGCACTTAATTAACTGTCAGAAATTAAAGTTCATCCCTCTGTGTGCTACGCAAGTAGAAGCAAAACCTTCCAAAAAAAAAAACCTTTGGAAACAGGAAAAATAATGCTGTATCAACCTGTTCTTTCTGTTACGTAACCTCACTTTATAAGGTCTGATACAAGCAGAGTTTGTTCACATGTAAACAATTCCAGCTTGAAGCTTTGCAGAGGTATGTTGTTGGCTCCATCTTGGATGCTAAGTGCTGCACTTGTGTTGCACTGCACTTTTTCTTATTGTGAAAGGGATCGGATAAAATAACCAAAACCAAGGAGGTCCATCTGTCTATACAAACACATTATTAACATATTTTTTTGTAAATGCTGGGTATTGCAGCTATTAGCTCATTGGTTGTGGAGAAATTTAGTAGAAGATTCATAAACATTTGGTGCTCTTATAAATATTTCCATCAGTAAGACAGTGTGTGATTGAGTCAAAATGAACTTGTGTGTGTATTTATGGTAACGAGGTACCATGCCACCCAAGGCAACAGTCTGTCTTACTGATGTGTTTTCATTAGTTTTTGTACAACAGTTCCTACGAATCTCAATGATTAACATGATACATTCCTACTTGATTTCTCATTTCTCATCAGTTTAGCAGAGATGCTCCAGTCAGAGAGCGAGTCACTGCAGCAATGTAACACACCGAGTGAACTGAATGACCAGCAGGGAACTTGACCTGCGTCCTTAACCAGCACTGTGTTACATACTGTCCATAACCCTGCATTACTGTCACATTACCCCTGTAAACAAAGGACTGATCACTTCCTCTTTTTATTATACAAGAGTAATCAGGAGGTCAGCTTATATAAGCAGTTTGTAGTGTTTGGGATGGAGCTTGGTCTCACTATGATGCCCTCTGCAGACTACAGGATAAAATGCTGCCAGCATCCTTTCTGCTATGTATGGTGGTAAAGTTCATGCTGCAAAATGCCTTTTGCTGTTCTGTAATTACCTGCTGGAATTCGTCCATGTGCACATGAAGCAGCTCACATGGAACGAGGCGTGTTTGGAACAGCTTTGGTTTATGATAACGTCAAATTCATCAGACGCAAGCACAAGCTACTCCATCCAGATTGACACGCAGCTGTGAAATGCCTTGCATGAGGGGTGCAGGGAAAAAAGGCACATGGAGAAGCGTGATGCCAGGCTCAAAGAAGCTCATGAGCAATAATATTGAGCCTGTCTGAATGTCACCCTGGCTTACTCATCCCTCACAGTTAAGTTACTAAGCAGGGAGCAAAGGGCTGAGCTTTAAATTAATTAGGCTTCATCAAAATCTCGCTGCCCAGTTTCCCTCTCAGTGTGGTCTGACAGGAATGGAAACCGGCTTTAGTTCTCTCTGAGCTCAAAGTCTTCATCTCTCTAATTAGCTGCTTTGACCTGTGATGGTACTGACTACTATGTAATGAAACCACACCCAAGACACACATGGGTCCAGTCTCCCGAAGCGCACTGACTCAAATGGTGACCTTTATGCTGCAAAAATTGTGTAATGACTATTATGCAGTGTCATAACTTTCTGTGGGGATATTTTACATACATATATGTACAAAACACAAATGATTTAGCTAACACAGAAAATGGTAATGAGACTGTAACCCAGATCCAGCAAGTCTGATCTCCATATAACTCATTCTTATCCTCATTATGAATAACTTTCCATATGAAGTGGCAAACAATCATTTAACAATTTAAGAATTGCATCATTACAACTATAGAAATTATATTTGAGGATATTTAATATGTGTGCACTGGTGAATGGTAACAAGATTAGCCACATTAATAACAAAGAATATAGTTCTTTGTGTCAGCACAGATTTGAAGTTCTTTGATTTTCTCCTACTTTCATCTTTTACTCAGCAGCGTTTCAAAGGGAAACACTGTCATCTGACTATTGATAGTAGTGAGATGAAGATTTTACATAATCCTTCTTTTTTTGGCTCTCCACATCTTCAGTGCCGTGTTGGAGCCTGTTGTGACGCAGACAGAGATTTTTACGAGTTCTTTGCAGTTCCACGAGACAGTTACATGATTTCATGTAAATATCAAAGAGACAATATCATCCAGTATTTCCCAATTTAAACATGAAAGTGATTTGTGTGCCGCCACCTTCTTATCCAATTAATCATGTCCCCACTGCTCAGTCTGACCTTGTGACTCTTTGCAGAGGAAAGACCCCGAGGTTTATACTGGCTCCACCTGAAGAATAAAATGCTGACTGAACTGATCAGGATAAACATGTAATAATGCCATGCAAACATGTACTACACTGCATTGTGTATATAATATGTTGTAAGCTTAACTTATATTATGTTACACTGATAATACCTCTGTAATTTACCTGATTTGTGTGTGAACGCTGGTCTTATATGTGTGATTGAGAATTTTATTGTGTGGTACTTGTGATATTTGTACCTTTACTGGATCTAAATACTTATTCCTCTGCTTGAAGTTTGCCAAACAACATTTTATTGTTTGTACTTACACTACAGGTACTAAACCTTTATAAGTAAAGTAAAATAAATCTGTGAGAGACTGAAGAACCAAATGAAAGAAACCATGTGGGATGTTTTGTCTTATCATGGAGCGGCTCCAAGGATGATAGAAGACAGAGTGTCTTAAGCTTGTTTGTCCCTCTGCAGTTACAGTAAGTGACTTTACACTTAAGACTCCGACAGCTCTGCAGCACTCACTGTGGCACACTCTGAAGAAAACTCACAGGGGTATTCACTACAAAGTCTCTAATTTATTGTCAATGGGATCATTTGATTCTCAGGCAGACGCTATTGTAAGCATCAGCACACTCTCTTCTACTGATGCCCCCTAGTGGTTAAATCTGTAATACACCCTGTCTGGTCATGTGCAGAGAAAAATGTCATGGGATTAGTTTAAGTGATTTTCATCCATGATTTAAAAAAAAAAAATTTTCTAACGTAGACTGGGGGGATTAAGTCATGTCTGTAAAACAGTAAAAAGAGTTGCTAAAAGAAACAAGTATTCTGTTTTGTTTTCCTAAGGAGTGCTGCATATTTTCTACAGAAGATACTTTATTAAGGTTGACGATTCTTAATCTGTGTCTCATCAGGAATATTATATTATAAATAAACGTGAGGCCCTTCTGTTCCATTACAATCTGTCCACTCTGCAGCAATGAACATGAACAGATAGTTCACACATTTTGTACTGGAAGAAGCATTTCATACCCTTGCCAGAAGGAAAAAAAACAAAAAGGAAGGTTATTACTGCCATGTTATCTGCTCTTATCTGAGCCTTTCTTGGATTCCTCCTCAACTCAAGGGAAGACAACATCCTGAAGCAAACATTTTACCAGGAACTGAATGCACCGCTCTATTTATTTGACTAAGAGAGTTACTTCCCCTATAAACAAATCTTAAATAAATTACCCAAACAAATTGTGAGCAGCAAACGGACAGTTTTTCTAGGTCAGTTTCATAACGTCATTCGTCACATGCTGAACTTCAGCCTAGTATGAAAGTGAGGTTTGTACCCATAATTTTGACCTAAATATACTACTATATTTTCTGGCCACTCAAAACAGTGCAACAACATGTAAACACAATGCAAACAACGGTATTATCTCAATGAAAAAGAAAAAAATGATCAATCTCATTTAAAAAAATAAAATGAGAGAGTAAAGTTAGCTTTCATTTGGACTGCTTTAGACTTTGTTTGGGTTTCTATCAACTCATGCGAGCAGCAGTTAGCTTCAGCAGCTAAATGTTCCAATATTATCAGCTGGCAGCCAAGTTTGTCTGTGGGCTGTCTGGTGCTGGCAAGACGTGTACAGATTTTCTAACATGGATTTTAGAGTCTTTCACTAAAAACAGCTGCCTTCTTTAGAAGGAGCAGTGAGAATGAAGCAAAACAGTAATTGAGGCCAAGTCAATAAGTTAAAATATGCTAAAAATGCTCCACAAAGTTAAGGGAAACTGCAGAGTTGGGTGATAATGTTCTGTCTTCATCAGTAATGTTTTACATATCACAGGTATCTGAGCCATTGTTCTTGCAAAAATATTGATTATAGCAGCTCGGTGCTGATACAGAACAGCTACCTGCATCAAGTCCAGGTAATTCAAACAGACAAACACAGCTTTCAGAAGTGGCTGTTACAGCAAAATACTGGACATCAAGTGCACATCACACAAACAGGAGCTGTCGCACTGTGCTGTCATGCATCATGAATGTAACGCAAGCTAAATTTACTGTGTTGATCTCAAAAGTGACATTAGCTCAACCAACGCATCAACTGTCTTATTTCAGCAGTCAAATAAGTTTCAGAATTAATTAGATACACACAGACTTCACTGCTAATTATATATGCATAAATATATATCGTTCTGTGCTCATTTTAGAATGCAGTTACACTGGATTCATTGCATCTTCTTATTAAGTTGGTTTATAAATAGATGCTTCAGCTGCAAATATGATTATTTCTATCATCTTCTTTCCTAACAAGCTGAATTTAGTGAAAAAAAAAAGAGCCTACCAGATATTTTGAGCTCAATAAAGGTAGTGATGCATTTGAAAATGCCAATTAGAAGTTTTTGGTTTGTTCGTCAGTTGCTGAGCCTCTCTTTCACTCAGTATTGGCAGCTGAAAGGACTCAAGTGAAACTGTTTTACTAACAGCTTGTTTTTTTTTTTTACATCTTCCTGCCTAACAAAGCTATGAAAAACAACTACATATGTTGATAATCTACAGAAAAGTGCAAACAGCAATAAAGGAAGTTCTCCCCTCTGTGAGTGCAGCTCAGTGTAAAGAGAGCTGCTGCTTCCCTGTCAAGCAGCCACATATACAAGATATTCTTGATATACAAGAAGGTACATTGTTTTACTATAAAATTACTATATGTCCTATTAATATGTTTAATGTTTTGAATGCATTCCCAGAGATTCTCCTCAAAGTGTTGCATAAGCCCACCAGCACACCCTGCCACTGTACTATTCACTAAAAAAGGAACCTGATTTGCCTCTTAATCCCATTAAAATCACCATAAAAACAAACAGCCTATGGCTTTTCACATAACACGACAAATAAGATTATGTTCTGTGTTGCTTTCCTCCTCTGCCTTTCAGAAAAGCCCGTTCCACACTCCTCAATCAGACCCGTCGACCCAGAAGAGCTGCATCCAATCGAAGCAGAGGAACAAAAAAACTGAAAAACCCTTAGTTGTGACTATTTACGCCAGAGTGATTCATCATAACGTTTTCTGCAACGTCCCACTTATTCCTCGAGGCTATTGTTAACAAGCCATTGCATTTTAGACATCATGTGTTAAATGATGATGATTCACAGTGAGAGACAGAGGCTGATCCACCGATAGCGGTAAACATGTCTAATTCTCTTAACAGGGCCACAATGAAATATAAACAAACAGAGCTTTGATAAGTGTGAAGACAGATGCTTTGTTCCTGTTTTCTCATCTTGACATTACCAACCATCGCCTCACCTACTGGCTGCAGCGTACTGTTATTTGTAGGTATATCAATTTATAGCCTACATCAATAAAAGACAATAGACTTGAACAGCACCACAGAACACAGACAGAGTCAACTCTCCAAGTCTCAACAAACATGGCGATTAGGCTGGGATTAAAAGTGTCCTGTGGCATTGAGCTGTAAACAAACAGGAGATCTTGGCTTTCGGTGTTACTCGCCAAAACGCCACAAGTTTATATCCTTAACAACAACTGTGTTCAGTGACTTCTGTCACTTGTAATACATCTGCAAAGTCAAGCATCATAACTCCTGCCATCTTTGCATCCATTTTACTAGCTTTCAGCTTTTATTTTCTGCTTCTTGATACATCAAATCATACTATATTTTAATGTGTTATTGCTTCCTGTTAGTCTTTGAAATAATGTCCCACCAAAGGGAGGATGTGTATTACATCACCCATGTGGAGACAAATAAAAAGGGATCATCTCAGCTGCTCCACCGAGCAACTAGAGGTCAGAAACACCTCAGGAACCTTTAATTACACTGTCGTTGACATGGGTTGTACTGGATCTATTTAGGTGCATCTAATAACATAGCAACTCAGAATACTGAGGCATTGTGCCCTGGTAATGTGGCATTAAACAGCTTTAAACAAGACTCAAAGGAGGCTTTGGGCCAACATCAATCTGTATTATGTGACTGAAAATATTATGGCACCTACTACACTGTGGTAAATACTCCATGTAGAGAGAACTTTTAATGGTGGAGGAAGGAAAACTGAATGAAGTTCTGAAAGTACAAAGGATGAGTTTTTTAAGGGGACCTATTGCTTTCCTATGATTCCTTTAATAAAAAAGTAAATACAAATATATAATGTAAATGAATATAATGTGATGTAAATATACGATGCAATTATCATTTATATCAGATGTTCATATTTAACATAAACAAAGTTTCAAATAATGAGGTAAACCTATGTAAAAGGAATCTCTGCTAACAAAAATCTCAAGGCTCAGACTGCTCTGTGTGTTAGGGATCTATTATTTTTTTCAAATGCAATAAGTTGTCATCAATTTGTCTTTCCCTGTTTATTGGTCAGCTGCTGGAGGTGCAGCAAACACACAAATCATCCATTCTCTCAGTTTGTCCTGTTATTTACACAGAGCGAGCTGATTTACATGACTTTGACAAGGATCAGGATCATACTCTTTGGAGAAAATCTATTCTTTTGTTCTTCCTCTCATGTCCTGTAACTTCTCTGTTTGCCAGTCTGAGTCAGCAGAAAAGACTACTAGCTTCATGGCTAACCTAGCTTACTAACTGCACGACTACATGAGCAAACTAGCTAGATAACAAGTCAAATCATACGACCGTCAACAAACTCTGTAAGTTAGTCACAGACTGAAAGGATTAGACTCCTGTGGGCTGACAGAGAAGTCTAGTGTGGAAAACTGCTCTGCTGGTGCACTGAACTGTACCGTCACTGGGTGAAGTCCAACAGAAGCACTAAGGTTTAGAGTCTTGAGTATAACTCTTCCAAAAACACCTGTGTTCAAAGTGAACCTTACTATTGCGCTTGTTGAATAACCAAAATCAGGATATGTTTAAAGGCTGAGCATTGGTTACTGGCTGGAGGAAGTGAGGCAGACAAGAAGCCAAAGTGTTGACAACAGTGATGTCGTGTGATGAAACAGACATACGTGGGACAGAGGAGGGTTGGGGGGGGGGGGGGGGGTTTGGTGATGACAGGATGATGTGGGTCCACACTGAGCGACTCACTTGGCCAGCTTCATCTCGATCTGCTGGCGGATTTCCTGGCGCTCCTGGTCACTGCGGACGGGGAAGATGTTGCGGTCCTCCAGCTCCTGCTTGCTGGGCCGGTTCCGAAGCTTCACAGCCAGCAGCTCCTTCCTCATCCTTCGCGGGAGGGTCCCTGTTGTCAGTGTGGAGCACAAAGCAGAAGAGGGGCAGCCATATTAGACAAATTCATTTATCCCATAGACAACGTCATGGGACTCATAGTTGGTGCATCTCTACATGAGGGATGTACATGAAAGTCTCCCAGTGAAATTATCAATACAAAATATAAGAAAAACTGCATTAAAAAAAAAAAATGTTCTCATTCCGTCTTAAATATATTGTTA
>JAPZDY010000012.1:24936576-24955177 GCA_029783645.1 Ctenochaetus hawaiiensis | reverse complement strand
GTTTGTGTGTGTTTGTGTGTCTGTGTGTGTGTTTGTGTCTCTGTGTGTGTTTGTGTGTCTGTGTGTGTGTCTGTGTGTGTTTGTGATTCTGTGTGTGTGTTTGTGTGTCTGTGTGTGTTTGTGTGTCTGTGTGTGTTTGTGTGTCTGTGTGTGTGTTTGTGTGTCTCTCATTTTGCACCTGTCTCTGTCTCCCCATGGTTCCTCCTGACAGGTTCATCTTTCTTCTGTCGTACAGCTGTCTTCTTCTCCACGGCTAAAAAGACACAAACATTTACAAAACTGGTCCACTGATTGTACTCAGAATGAAAACGTGTGGCACCCCGGGTCTATTTGCAAACACAGCCTCCATGTTCCTGTTCCCTAAGCCATAAAACCAGCCGGTGTATAACTGCACCGATGAAAGCTTGAGTCTA
Source organism: Ctenochaetus hawaiiensis (assembly GCA_029783645.1). NCBI lineage: Eukaryota > Metazoa > Chordata > Actinopteri > Acanthuriformes > Acanthuridae > Ctenochaetus > Ctenochaetus hawaiiensis. Next base: position 24,954,764 of record JAPZDY010000012.1, on the reverse strand, counting down.
ATGTCACACTCACTTGCTGAGGGCTTCAGCTTCTCGTTTTTCTTTTTCCTCCATTTCCAGGGCTTGAAGATGCGTCCCAGGCTGGCCAGCTTGCTGTTGCGGCGGACGGGAGGCGTACGAACTCCTGAGACCAGGCAACCTGAATGCAGCACCCTCTGCTGGTCCATCACATCTACAACACAGCAAACAGAGTTGCCATAAAATCGGCTGTAGGAAACAAAATCTCCTCTGAACACAAGCAGTCAGAGGGGGAAGAGGACTGGGGACGGTTCTTAAATCACTTCTAACACCCTGTCTGGCCGAAAACTACTAACAACCCAACGTCATGTGAAAGTAGAATATGCACACACTTGTCGTGAATGCCTTTTTAACTCCAGTCTAATTTCTGACGAGCAGCGAGCAGTGAGGAGAAGACAGAGAATTGCATTGTGTGTGTGTGACTCACATGGTTTCGGGGCAGCCAGACCTTCCTGGCCCCAAACAAGCAGACAATGGAGGGCTTTTAAAAGACCTCTTGAAAGACACAGAGAGAATAAATAAAATCAGCTTCAGCACAAATGCCTTTTCTAAGGTCAGTGCAGACATCTGCAGCTGCAATCCCCACTGATTTCATGCTAATGCAGGCTGTGTACTTGTTGTACTTTGTGAAGTTCACAGGAATCTAAAGCACAGTTTGATGTTGATGGTGACAGAACTGCTTCTTCTTCTGCTGACAGACTGCTGGATTTTTTCAAAGCACTTTCTTACTACTCTATTTTAATTTATTTCTTGCCTTTTATGGTCCTTTATTTGTCATTATGTTAAGGTAGTGGCTCAGATGTATTAAGGGCATTTGGGAGATTGTGTTGTACTTAAGGCTGAAGCATTTCCACATAACACTCAATCACACTTTGAACATTTTTCTTTTGTTTTGAGACAATTTTTTTGAGCATGTTCTGTGTTTTGGAAGAAACCTTCCACTAAACTGGATCAAGAAATTCATTTGTAAATGACTGATTAATGTGCACAATCTTTTTTCCATTAATTCATCAAACTGAAGTGTTTGATCAATAAAATGTAAAACAATAATAAAAAAGCCAAAGTTTAGATATTTAAGTATCCTCAACCTAAATATATGTAGTTACTATCAATAAATGTCTCAGAATTGTTTTATGACTGACTAAGTTCAAAATTAATCAATCTACAAATCAGATCAACCTTAAATTTAAGAACATATTGATTTTTGGACAATTTAAAAAAGAAAAAATGCTAAATATAAAGCATATTTTAGACAACATACAATTTTTAATTAATCAGAGAGTAATCAACTAATTAACCTATACTTTCAGTCCTTGGGTGCTTTCAAGCTTCCACCTGGTTTTATTATCCATCCTGAGTGATCCGATCACAAGCAGACAAACGCAACCCAGGCGCATTGAGGAAGCTTCTAAGATCAGATCACTCAGACCACATTTGGAGGTGGTCTGAGCCACATGTGGCCACATTCTTTTAGCAGTGGGAACAGCAATCCATTCTGGGAAACTGTAGACAACAGTTGGGAGTCAAATTAAAAACAACAACCATACACAGACACTCAAGGCGGCTTGACGGATTCATTACATCAACTCATGCCCTGAGAAACATAAGAGAAGACACTCCACCCGAAGATTTCTGGTAGCTGTCAAACAGCAGCCATAGACTGTATGGCAGCGGCACAGTGAATATTCTCCGGTCTATTTAACTACTGTAGTAGAGATGAAAAGGCAGCAAAGCAACTTTTTCTTTTTTTTGTAACAGCAACTAAAGTACAAGGTTGTGATGATGTAAAAAACAGAGAGGGTGTTCCTCTTTTCTCTTTTTCCTGCTGACTCTGCCTGCCTCAGTGCCTTACTGCCTCTTGCAGGAAAAAGACAGCAATGCTTGGTCTTTACAAGCGGAAATGATGAATATGTTTATTTGCATACAGAGCAGGGCAGTGAGATTCAATCACAAGTGGTCAAAAGAAACCGATGTAGAGACGCATCATACCAGGTGGAAACTCACCTGCCAAGAGCTGAACTCTTGTGATCGCATCACTCAAGACAGATGATAAAAGCAGGTGGAAACAGTTCTTATGACCCAGAGCTTCAGTTTGAGACCTGCGGTCAATTATTTTTTTGCCACTTGGAGGCAGCAGATACCAGCTGCTTGTCGACATGATGGCATCGATATACGTTTTTTTAGGGTTGATAAGATGGACTTTGGTGAACAGCTGCTTATTTCCATATTCAGGAACAAGATTATAACTGATTTGGAGTCCTGTTTGTATCGAGCTGATGGATGTGAATCTAATAATCACTCTCTTTTAACTCTGTATTATGTATCTACCAACTCCTATTAAAATAACTGGCTCTTTAACTGCCAGATGCTCCACTATGGTAACCAGTGTGCCACCGACTGAGTTTGTCTGCATTTTGGTGCTAAACAAATAGTGCACAATTGGTTTTCCAAGCTTTGTCTCTAAAACAGCTGCCTGCCACGGATGAAAACTGCTATGACAGCAGTGACTGTGCGCAGAAACTCTTAAGCTTTCATAAGCACGCCTACAGCTACTGATTCAGCTGATCATTTCATGTATGTTAATCACTCCAAGAGGTCTTCTTATTTTGTTGCATTGATTTTACATTTTCATTTGATATTGCATTGTTATGATGAATTGGTTGTAGCTGCACTAAGATTAATCAAATAATCAAAAAACAACTTAAGACTGATGAGAAAAATAGCATTAAAAGCCCTTTATTGGCGTGTCTCATGCTGTGTAAGAGACAAGAATCTTTAGCAACAGATTACAGTTTGCATTTCGCGCTGCAACAAAAGACTGCCCTCCAGTTGATTATTTTAACCATTATTTTCTCCATGAATTTACGAATAATCTAAGTAAAATATGTCAAGAAAAATATTAAATCCATCATCCTTGTTTCCTACGGCTGAAAGTAAATTATTCAAATTGCTCGGTTTGATATTTAGTTTACAAAACAACCGGAGACGCTGGTGCCAGAAAACATGTAGAACTTTTGCCTGGAAAATAACTCAAACAAATAAATGGGGACTGACAAACCTAAAACCAACTCATCCTGTGCAGAAGTTTTCATAATTTTTAGAGACTTTCTGTTATAAGTTACTCCTCTTAGCTGGTACTCTGACGTCTTGATGCTCTCTTAAGTCTGCAGGCTAAGCTGTAGAGAAGGCATCACAATGAAAGACAGACAAGCAAAAGAACCACAGAAGATGACTGAGAGAGATCATGTGTGTGTATGTGAAAGAGAATGAGACAGAGAGAGAGACAGGTTCCTCGGAAAAAGGACAGAAATAGGCACTCCTACACAGTCTGGCTCTGGCAACAAGCTGACACCTCAGGGAGCCTACAGCTGAGCCGTGGGCCGTTCAGGGATCGTTTCATGAACACTTTCATTTTCCGTCGGCAGCATCTAAATCCACAACATCTGCTCATTTATTTCCCTTAAGAAACTAATTACATTACAAGACAAAGAGGAAGTGTACTGTGACATCAGATACTCCACAAGTGAGAATGGATTTGATGATGGAGGTACAGACATGTGGATGGTGGCCAACCGAACAGCAACCTAAGCAGAAGTGCAACATATTCACAATGAAACATTAAAAACAAGATTAAAATCTAACAAAGTGACATCTTATGATGTCTCTTTTTGTCCAACCGACAGTCTAAAACAACATTTAAGCACACAAGACAAAGACAAGCAGCAAATCCTCACACAAGCCAAAACCAGAGAACTGTGGCCATGTTTACTTGGAAAACTCTGCCTTTGATCAATTTATTCCAGCTGTTTCAGTTTCCAGCAAATGAAAGTAAAGAGACATGCGACTGATGCACAAGTCAAACAGAACGGGCCTACAGGCAGAGACATCTACGTCTGAGTGAACTGGTCCGTGAACAGTGGGAGCACTGGCTTTCACCGACAACCAAAGCTTCTGGACTGCCAACAATGAGAAGCAGGTCAGTTGCCCAAGTAAGTCATGTGTGCCTGCCCGGGATGCTGTGAGGAATTCAGGTCAAGCCTGTAGTAGCTGCAGCAGCACAGCCGGGGTCAGGCTGCCGTTGCCATGGTTACCACGCTGGATGCTGCAGAAAAGGCCCTCGGAGGCAGAGAATCACCACGGCATGAGGAATAGGGAGTCGCTGGGTGGATGGGAAGGCTGTTGCCACACAGAGAGACGGGGAGCTGCAGCCAATCATGGCCAAGCATGTAATGATGCATAATGTAAGTCAGGGAGCTGCTGTATTTTTAATTTGATGAAGTTATGTTGAAATATTCATACATGGTTCAAGGGAACATTAATACATTTTTTTCTGCAGGTAAAAGGGTCACGTTTTAAAGCAGAATAAAGTCAGATAAAGAACAGTGTGCTGTAAGGTCTGCAGATGATGAGCCAGCTTAAGATGCCAAACACAGAGCTCTTGAAAATGTTTCAACATCCTCATCACGGATGCTTCCTGTTACCTGCTGCCCTGAGTGTGTTTGCAGTAAACTAAAAACAAGTTTACATCACAAGGAAGACGCTTTGTTTTAAAGAAATTCTGTAATATCCGAGGAAACGGCAGTTATCACAGTGACATTACCACTCAAGCAGAAATATAATTCCTCATCCTGAACTCCCCGCTGCACGCTGGAAGCCACAGTGGGAATATCATGGTGATGATAAAGATGGACCAAGCACCGCTACGGCTGAAGTCAAAAACTACAAGTCTCATCAGACACATCACGTGAACAGTGTCACGGTTAGAGGTAATATACTCGGTATGCTTCGCGGTAACGAGTCAAAGCAGTCTCGAGTCAAAGCTCATGTTTCAGAGGAACACTCACATCACAGGACGAGTCTTCCTCCAGCACTCCGTGTTCACATCATGTTTCCAAAACGGCCGACGGGCTCAAACTGACCGGACACCGAGGATTTCGTAACCGGAAACAAACAAACAGATAAAATACTCTTACAACAATTACAAAGTTTAAAAAAAGCTGTCAAATTACAGTCTATCGTTGACGGGAGCGGTCCGTGTGCGCGGAAACACGCTGTGGGCGGCCGCGCGCACATCTGCAGCTAGCTGTTGTGTTGAACTGTTGATGTGCCATGTGGACCCCGCCCCTCTGGACGGGAGGAGGAGGAGGAGGGCAAACAAACTAGCACCCACTCATCCTGCCCTGCAAACATAGTAACGCAGCAGCCTACATAAGCTCTGCCCAACAGAAGATGAATAGCTGCTGTAGTGTGTTTGAAATCATTTAAATAGAAGTATTTTGGGGTTTCATGCACATAAATGCTCAGGTAAAGCACACCCAGTCTGAAGTTCACCAAACTACAACAAATGCAGTCTAAAGCAACAGTCAAAAACCAACTCATCCTTTCAGGAAGAATAATAAAGGTTGATTTTAGGTTTTTGGTTATTTCTGAGGCTATAGTTTGTTGTTCATACTGTCTGTAAATTTTTGCATTGATACATACACAATACTGTACTGATGTGTGTCACCGAAATAAAAAGGGTTGAAAAAAACAAAGACACATCTTCTGCAACACATTTTAAGGGTGCAACCACCATCATGCCCACAATATTTACAATTTGGCTATTTAATTTGTTATTTGGTCTACAAAGTTTTTGAAATTTGCTAAAAAATGTGCATCACAATCAGTAAAGGCCGAGGTAATGTCTTCATTTGCTTAAAACCGAACAAACAAACAAAAAACAACTTTTCAACCAGGCAACATTTTATCTTAACTTGACCCACAGCCTCCAAATTATCACCTAGTTGAATAAGCACAAACAGCAGAGCACCACGCAGCACTAACAAGCTTATTTTTCAACTCTACAGTTCGATAAATATCTTGGTCACAGTTGAACTGATTTTAAGGTCATCTCTTCAGCAGTTAGTAGGTCAATCTTGAAAGCATTAAAAATTAAAGCTAATGATAACATAAGAGGTTATTATTGTTATTACAACTTATCATTAGGGGTGTATAAATAAGTGTACCAAGTTTAATGGTAATCCTTCCGATAGCTGTTGAGACATTTCATTAAAAGGCACAGATGTCACCCTCACAATAGAGCTAGAGATAAAGTCAAAAGGTCACCAAATAATGAGATAATCCATCTCATGGTTGTTCAGGTGTGGACCAATTCTGGACTAAAGTATTGGACTGACAGATTCGCAGGAAAACTGACAATTCCATCCATAAAGCCTTTCTGCCAACGTGGTTGAAAACACCAGGGCAAGTTAAGATAAATCGATGCTGTTAAGGTAAAAAAGTTATACTATAGAAAAATCTACAGGTGAAAATAGAGGAAATGTACTCATACTCAGACCAGGTACACACCTAACCCTAACCCTAACCCACTACAACAATACGGGAGCACTACTCTCGGTTTTTTAGGTTCAATTTTGTTGTTTTTGTTTATCAACAAAAAAAATTAAAATGCTTTTTTAAGCTATTTTTAAATGTATCTTTTCCTGTATACTTTCCCCACACACTGTGTAGCCCCTCGAGACTAATTATGTAATATTCAGACAACATCACTTGATGTGTAAACAAAGCCTTTGTGGTTTCAGATCGATTTTCTAGAGGGCCACTCATACATTAACAGCAGGAAGGGCTGAGCTACATCAGCGATGATAAAAGTCAATGGCTGAATGTCTCCTCAGGGACACACAAGAAGTAAGCAAAGAATATAAACAGCCTGCATAGTGGACATGAATCTCATTCATTATTTACGAGGCTGAGGATGGAGGCCGTGCCATAAGGTTCTTCACACAAGTTGTGATCAGTTAATAAAACACTGACGCACCTCAAGCTTGCCAACTTTAAGATGAAGACATTTAAAGCAGCTACAGTTATGCAGAGTTCACATAATACAGACAGGCAGTACCTCAATGTGGTTTCTGCATTCATATGAATGGTGGTGTGTATTGAATTTAGCAGAGGTGGGACAAGGTCATTGCTTTGCAGGTCACATGTAAGTCTCTTGTATGTGCACTTAAGTCCCAAGTCCCATAAACTGACTAGTCTCATTCTAGTCTCAAGTCCCAAATTAGTCATCATGCTCACCAACTATAATGCTATTCCAACAGCAGAACCTCGTTCTACTGTGTTTTTCTTTGCAACTTTAAGATGTTGAATCAAGTTGGCAGTTGTTCTTTTTAATTTTTAACCCACGTTTTTACAACTGCAATCTTTTTTTTTGGCAACAACATAATTTTTGTTTGTGACAAATTACTTTTGATAAGTTTTTTTTCCAGTTGGGGCTTAGTAACATTACATTACTTCTTCGTGGTTCTGGATGAATTTAGTTTGCTGATGCTATGTTCATCTAAGTGTTGTGCAGTTACAAGGAAGTGAAGTGAAAATGCTTCTCACCAGTAGTAAAACAGCTCAAACCTGCTGTTATAGTGTCCATTTGTGAAGCAATGTATAATTGATTGCCAACCTCAAGTGCAAAGCAGTTCTCACTGATGGTGGAGAGAGTCTCTGAGTAACTGGATCAGAGGGCACAAACGATACTGTAAATGTCCATAAGGCTCATGTGAAATCTATCAAAAACCCTTAGAGAAAGAACTCATTGCAATTACAGCATTGCATAATAATGTGCACGTCAGGGGCACACGCGTTCCTGACAGCTTCACTTACAACAAATAAACCTGTATCTTTCTGATTTAAAAAATGGGCCATGATGTAGGTATGACATATGATGAAATAAAACAAAAAAGAGAGACTAATGGGGTAGCCTTGGGTTTGCCATAAACCTTACAAATTGCGCCATAAACTTCACCTCTTTTTCTCTCTGGCTCCTTGTCACCATACAAAGACATACACACTCAATAATTACGTTTCTGCATAGGTTTGCCAGTTTGCAAGAAATTTCTTCCGGTTCATCATGTTTTGGCCAAGTCCTTTTAAATCTACATTCACTTACTTGCTTAACATCCCTGTTTCTTTGACCTCTCACCGTCACATTATAGAGATGTGAGTGATGTTGCTTTACTGCCGGTGATGTCAGATTCATTTTCAGTGATGCTGCTGCTGTTATTCATTCACAAACTGTCCTGGGAATAAAGCTGAATTTTACATGGATGGATAATGGTGGGTTACAACTGCAGACATCAATAATCCAAAATAACCCTAGAAAAAATGTTATGTGTTAAAAGTATGCTGGGTTATGTCAGTAAACATTTGGAGCAGCTAAAAAGACGTCTACTAATGACAAGATAATAACTGAAACTCAAAACACAACAGCCTATTGAGCTATTGTTTTCATTCAAATAAACATTAACACTGAAATACACAGACTTTAGCCCATGATGTCATATAACGCCCAAATCTCCTTAACAGGTGGCTGCTGGGACACTGACTGTGTTTTCATGACAATACAAGAACTCCTGGAGAGTCACTGCATGACGGCAGAATCACTACAAACATACATTTAACGTTCATAAAGCCTGCTCGCTGCTGCTCCACTTCAGTGCTGTTCCCCCTTGAATCTGCTGAATCATACATCGGGTGCAGCCACAGCCTGTGCAGCGTCACAGTGACAGACAGGGGACTGTAGCTGTGGGGAAGACACAGCTTCGGCTGCATATTGTGTGTGCGCTGCAAACAAAATAGTCTTTGGGATTCCACTGACGGGGATGTTTTAGGGTTGGGAGGAGGCCAGGTTTTTCAGGTTGGGCTTGTTGCTCCCTTGACGATTTCTTAATTGGTCAATTTATCTCGTAGTTTAAGAGTGAGAGAAAATCGTGAGAAAGGTGATGACCTCTGTTTTCTTGTTTTGTCTCACCAACAGTCCAAAACCTCAAGATATTCAGTTTCAAATCATATAAAACAGGGAAAGGCAGCTAATCCTCACATCTTAAAGGCTGGAACCGGCAAGTTTTTTTTTCCTGATAACTGATTCAATTTTCCATCAAAAGGAATCTATTTTCCAACAAACCCTCCTGGTGGCTCCCTCTGAACAGCCATCCTTTTAATCCTCCTAACAGAATAACAATGTAACATGAAAGGTGATATTTGCACACACATATCATATTAATGTTTCAACAACCTAAAATTAAAAAAAAAAAACTAAAAAAAACAATATATAGACTAAAAGAATGCCATTTCTTCACATATGGAGCCGTTAGAAGGGTGCAGGTGTTTGTGCAGAGACCTCACACTCTGCCTGTATGTTCTCATTTTCTTTTTAATTTGCTGTGTTTGGGATGTTTCTGGGCTGCTACCTTTGGGCAATGATGCTTAGCTCTCAGCTAATAATAAAATGAAATGTAGCGACCAGCTTAGATTGCTGTCCTGTCTGTCATGAGCGAGCTGAAATTTGCTGTGGCCATTACACTCACACACTTACACCAGACAGGCAAACAGTAAGGACAATGAAGTGTTCACTCTAGCCAAAATCCAACAAAGTCCAGCATCATTTAGTATTTCTGAGCATAACTGTTGTTAAAAAAAATAAAATAAATAACATTATTTAATCTCTGTTTGTTGTCGCTAATGCCACTTGCTCCCTTTATTTAATCTCTAGCTTGCTTGACCACCACTGCTGCCTCAGTCTATTTTAACTTGGGAAGTTTGAATGATGTTGCTAACAGAAACAGACAGTTGTTGCATATTATACTTTTACCGAGAGCATCGTCATCAACACAAAATTAAAAATTCAAATGCAAATAAACATAAAGTTTCAACATATCTTTGGTTTGGGAGTGGAGCTTTAAATCTAACAACCAGCTTCAGCAGACAGATTTGTGCAGCTGTTGGCCCCACCCTGCCCTCCTCCCCTTCCTTCTTTTGCACAGATTCAGCTCTGTAGAAGTGATCAGTCTCTACAGTCCTACTCTGGGCTTAAGCATTTGCTTTAATTAAATCTGCCACAGAAAGCAAAGTAACTCACTACCAAACCTCACGAGGCTGTTTCTGTTCCTTATCTCTGCACTATGCAGCGTAGATTTTATTTAAAAGGTTTAAAATATGGTCAACAGTCTTTTTCCAGGGCATCCAAGTGGTCATATCACAGCCTGTTTTTATTTGTCAGCCCTGCCTATTCCCTTGTTGTGGGATGAGGATGTCAAAAGGATCAGCTGGATGCTCTGGTGTGTTCTCATGTGCAACATATTGCTTTTACTCGGCTCTGAAAGGAATTAGGTCAACACATGAAACATTCATAAAAGATACATTATGTGTAAATGGCTGACAGCTTAAGTCATGTAGCTCCCCCCAACAAGCTAAACCCCAGTCACTGGGTAGATTTTTGCCTCTGCTACACACACAGCAAACCATCTTTTTTTCTTTAAGTAGAGCATATTTTTTTACATGTGCACATCCACGGGAGCACAGACCCTCACTACAAACATGTGACTGCAACTCCAGCATATTAACCCTCATACAGACACAGAACAGAGGAGCACACATGCAGAACAACACCTATTCAAATCCTTAAAGGCATTGTTGCTCAAATGCAAATCATGGACCAGAGAACCAAGTGGAGTGTATATAAGTAAAGTATGTTTAACAGAAAGCTGGCTGTTGATAACATGCAGAGTAAGCAGCAAGCTTTCATCCCTGGGCCACGGCTCCACCACAACTCTCTGTAATTTTGGATTGTTGAAAACTTGAACACACCAGAACAGCTTTTTTTAAGTCCTACGGTATGTGTGACTCCTTGTTGATTAGAGATCCCATGTTCAGATGCTGGGGGAGGGGATAAAGTGTGTGTATCTTTGTGTTTGTGTGTAGCGGGGGAGGGGGTGGTACAGTTTACTATTTCTGTTGTTGCTGACATTTAATCAGGCCCGTGCATGGAGATAAATAGAGTCTATCCCAATGTATTTGTTTTCTCTGTTCTGACAAGGAAGACCTGTCTTGGAATGGAATTTGCTCATTACCACATATTTAGCTGATGTTAATTACATCCTGTAAATATCAGACAGTTCACTCTTGATTCATGCAGATGGTCAAATCATTCCAAAGCTTAAGAAAATGTATGCAAATCATTCCTGCAAGAGTAGTCTACTGGCACGATTGTAAAATCTCTTGTTCCTCCGGATCTCAATTTCAAACTACAAAAAAGAAATGAAAAAATCTTTTTGTCTGTATTTCACTCGTTCTTTTGTAGCTTGTCAAATCCTCAGTATTTCTCTACTGCATAAAATATTCATGAGTAAATATTAACAACTATTTTTGTTGTTCCCAGGTGATGAAAAATAAATGAATGCAGGTATAAGGTCAGCACTAAGCAAAAGCCAACAGTGCATCCTCTTTCCTTTATAATCAAAACATAAAACAATCATTAAAATATATATATTTATAGCATTTGTGCAATATTAACAGTTTGTCAAAATCTGGTGTCCACATTACCCACAATGCAACAAAACTGCCAACAGTCCTGGTTGGAAGGTGTATTACGCTAGTAGTAACTAAAGTAGCCTGGAGCAGCTAGCTGTTAGCAGACATGAGAACAAGGAGCAGGCCACAGAGGTCTGATGAACTCAAGTGATTGTTTTCTTTTCCAAATTATATGCAGTCTTCTGCCTCAAGTGATGCCAACTTAAATGCCATCACTTGAGGCAAATTAGCTGACTCCACATATCTCCCTCTGGACACTAAAAGAGCTTCATGCAATTTTCAAATAATCACAGTAGGACTCCCCGGTGACTTGAAAACAGACTTTGTTGATGACAATCAGTGCAGTGCAGGGTTTAGCTGGAGGTTCTTCAAAAAATCTGTCACGGCTTGGGCTCTACAGAGAGAATTTGGATGTTGTTGTGGTCCTGTATCTACAGTATTAAAGTCCCCTTTATTGTGGCGTTTCTGTCCTTTCATTACATTGGTGGAGGGTGATGTCATGTTTTGGTGCTGCCTTTGTACTGCTCCCCGGGGCTCTGTAGTCAGTGGGACCCAGGGACGTCTCTGCAAAGTACATAATGGCATGAGAGATGAGTTGGCACAAAAAAATATGAGGTGCTTTTGAGTTACCCACTGTAGCAGTGTGTGTTGGCCGGCTAATAAAAAAAGAATCAATGCTGCACCAAAGACTCAAGGGTAAAACTCAGTAATGGAACAACCTATCACAATCTCAGCAAAGTCACATTTTCATTTAGAGAACCCAGTGGCTTCTCCACTGCTCCACATTGATCATCATGATGCTGTCCATGCTAAATCCTTTATCAGTGTTTTTTTAAGATGCTCCTCTTTGAAACAGACATGGAATCCATAAAAACTGTGAGCAGTTGCATCAGCTCTAAAAATATCCACAGAGGGGCATGAAGTTAAGCTTTTTTTTTTTCGAAATCAAGTTTTCTGTTTTAACCTCATCTGAATGAATTTCAAATGATGACAAAGCTTCTTTTAATGCTGCCTGCAGAGTGTTCATCTTCAAGTCTGAGAGTGGATTTGGCCTAAAAAGGAAATATTCATTTAAGCCTCATTTCACTCAAGTCTTATTCCAGTTCACCTGAAAACTTGCAGCATAGTTTTGAGAGATTCTGAGCAAGTATCAGTCCATTCTCACTCTATATGCAGCATGACCTTGGACAAACCGTTTGTCCCTATTCTTTGTGAGGTCAGCTGACTGCAGTGCTGGACTCCTTGTGACAGTGACAGCTTACCTCATTTATGCAGCATCTCTCTATCTGCCAACTGGAGCCCTCTGGAGCCCCACTTATTCACTTTACACTGCTCTTGACCCCACTTAGTAGCATTTTTGGACGTCTCCTATTACACATGTGCCTTTTAATAATGCTCACCTCTGCCTGGTGTTTTCAAGAGGGTCCAGCTGCAGACCTCATATTTAACATTCATATGAGGGCCTTACAAACAAAGCCAAAGGTTGACCAGTGTAAAGTCATCTATGGGCATCTCCCGCCCCAGTTTTCAGTCCTTATTTTCTCTTCTACTGCTTTATTCTTTCGAAACAAAAAGACTGAGAGCTGTCACAACAATGTTAAATGCAACTATTTTTTTGATATGTTGAATATCAAAAATATAAAGCAGTAATATTACAAAACCGTCCATTGGTGTGTTAAGTGGTGCAAAAATGGTTAACAACAGCTGCTTTATCATCACACAGTTTGTGTATATGAATTCCTAAATCTTTAGGTTTTCCTTTTTAAGCAACAAATGCAAACTACCTCCACCTGCTGGTGCGGTCAGTTGTTTCCATACACAGGCGCAGAACATATGTTTTTCCGGCCATCACTTGACTTTTTTTGTTTTGTTCAAGTTTTGGCCAGGACACAGGCATCATGAGGTGATGCAACAGTCGGCCTTTGTGGCCGCTTGTCCTCTGATATCAGTTTGGTGTGTCAGGGCCTTTAGTTTTATTTAATGGTGTGAAACTAAATTCTAATACATTATTCATGATTTTAGTGAAAGTATATGTCTGAACTGCACACTGCCTCACATGTTGGTCTTCTAGTCTGCCACCACTTTTGTCCAGATTGAAATATCTCAACTGCGGATTTTTAATTATATTTGGTACGGATATTCATGTTTCTTCAAAGATGAATCTTCCTGACTTTAGTGATCCCCTGACTTTTCCTCTGGTGACAGATCTGCATTTTTGTTTTTAGTGAAATGTCTAAACAATTGCTGGATGGATTGTGGCATCTACAAATACAGATGTGGTACAGATGCTCTTTCCCACTACATGAATTGTAATTATTTTGGTCTGAGTATCAGGTCAAATTTTTAACTGGTTGTTTATGACCAAATCTGCATAAGACAGCTCTTTAGCCTCTGCTGCACTGCTTTGTGCTAATAAAGAAATGGGTGCCCTTAAAATGGAGAACACACAGTGCAGTGTTGTTCAGGCTGCTCTACATGCTAGAAAATGAGTTGGCCTCAGCATGTATCTAAATGGTTCCCTCTATGTTTTCTTTACAAAGGTTTAGTGGTTATGCTTGAAACTTGGGCAGTCTAATAAAAGAATAGTTATTTTAAACAGAGTCTGGAACTTTGTCACCAAAAATTCATCAAAACTTCCATGGTGCCAAACCACAGCCAGCTGGTGCTTCTCATTTTTTTCACCTCTGCCACTCCGACAGACTGAGTCCACTACCGTCTGCACGGGTGTGAAATCTGAGTAAAAGTGACAAAAGTGTGGCTGTAGAGAACACGAGAAAGCATCGACATCAGTGAGCTCCCAGTCTGTGCCGTGGACTTACTGAACTTTGTGACATGGCATGATTTTTAGCTGCACACATTTGCATAGAGGCAGCGGTATACAATCGTGACAAAGTGTCATTTCTCTGTTACCAGCTCTGCACACCTTTCATCTCATCTCACCTCCAACTGCCGTTGCTGTGAAATGATTCATGTGGCCGTTTAGAGATTCAGCTCATGTTCCATGCTGAGCTGAACATGCGTGTAGGAGTGAGCTGCCAGGTGCCAGGTTGGCTTTTCTCTCTGTTCAATCACAGCTCTGAATCTAGAATGAGACAAACTGGCTTATGTATTAGCTTCCTGATCAAATAAACATGAGACACCTTGATTGAAATAAAAGGAATCCTCATCTCCTCATAAGGCCCCCTTTGCCCCCTTTGACTGAATGCGAAGACTGAACCGAGGCCTATCCCAGGCTGAGAGGTGCAGGTGGATTGGTGGTGGCGGTGGGGGGCAGTTGTTAGAGGACAGCGGAGGAGTCGAGGGAGAAGCCTTTCATGTTAGAGCAGCATGTCAGATTAGCACAACAGCAGAAGCTCAAATAGGGAGATGAGGGGAGCAAGAGAGAAGAGTCCTGCAGGCTCCAGGCAACCCAAGAGACTGAAAGAGCTCCTCGATCATCTTTATTAATGTGCATCAAAAAAGAAGTCTCCAGTTTGATGCTGCATTCCAGCTATGACCTCAAGTGAGGACACAATACTTCCATACCATCGAGATACGAGGCAGCCTCACAAATGTACTGTAGGAACCTACTTGCTGTAAAAGCACCTTTGCTGCAAATGCTCTCATTACAGCAATAAAAAACAAATCTATTTCTGTGCTATTAATTTCAAATATTACATTTATTTAGAAAAATCAAATCATTACAACTAATGAGTCCACGACAAAGTCTGATGGGGCAAAATTTGTGAGCAGTCTGCCACTTATACAGGTTGTGAAGTAGCAGACAGGTAAGCCTGTTTAATATAAACTATTTTTTTGTAAATGCACCAAAAATTCTGCTGATAAGCTGTCAGAAGAACCCTGTCTGTGCACACGCAACCACTGTAAGTAGAAGCTGATGTTTCTTGAACTCCTCTTTAATTTTGCATTTTTCTTGTTATTTATTTTGTCTATTTTACTACATGCACAACTTTTGCAAATCACATTGCTGTTGATTACACTTTTTTCACCAGGATCTACCAATAAGAAATCATACTCATGGATTTACCTGTAGCAGCACCTGGGAATTGGATGTGAAGAATGAAATGAGGCTCATGGTTGAGGAGCTAACCAGCCTCCTCCACCAAAGTCTAGCAAGCAATGACAAGAAGCTGGATGCATTCAGGAGGTGGTTGTCCATGCATAGCACAGGCTGAACAATGGAATCAGGTAAGAACAAGGGAGGAGGAGTCTACCTCATTTGTGGGGGCTCTCCCTCAAATACAGAGAACCTCGTGATCAGATGCCAGCCTTATCAGTATACATCAGTTGCTCTAACAGTGGAGCAAATCCTCTACACTGACACCCATTCAAACTGTGAAGGAATTGTCAACAAGATCAAGACCTCACAGCCTAATGATGCTTTTTTTACCAAAAAACAATTGCTTGCATGTTTCTATACAACACAAATAAGAGTGGTGAAACTGACATAAGTTTTGGGTCATGAAACAATGAGCAGAAAGATGAGAGTAATGGCTGAGTTGGATGACAGTCTTCATCACTATAAGTGACGCCTTTCTCATTACAAATAGTGACTTTACTTACTGTTAATCTAAAATTGTCTGGTTAGTATGTTATATACTATAATTAATTCTTGACGAAACAACGAAGATGATTGTATTCATGTGTCTTAATTTTACAACATCACGCTTGTCTTCACTGCCAGCAGACTGTAAAGGTTGAAAGAACTGGAGTCACTCTGCCAAGCTCATGTTGCACCCTCGCTGTCTTTCTCCGGATGGAATTAATAAATATCCTGTTTGCCGGATACTGCATGTGTCAAAATTTGAATGCAGTATGAGATCCAGCTTTGGGTTACAATATTTTGGATGCACTTACTGTCCAGCATCATCTCAAACAGAAGTAGTGATGTAACCTGCATGTGCCCAACAAGGTGGCTGCCTCATAAGCTTAAAATGAAACTGCCTACAAGCATCCATAAAATCCATATGAAGAGATTTTGATGCACACAAGGCTGCTTCATTTTCAGGTGGCTGTCACTAGCTGGTCATCAGCCAGGCTGTAAGGTGGTAAGTTCCAGTTAAATCAGAGTCCTCAGTGCTCTCCTTGCTTTGTATGACAGCGTGAGAGTCTAATCTGAAAACACTTGATGAGCACTGAGTTCTCAACACAAATGACAGGCAGTTTTACTGTTTCGGTTCTAGTCATGCTGCAGAGAAGATGCTTTTCTACTTTCAACATCATTATCAAAGCATCATAATAGAAGAGTTACTTGTACACTGAATCCGGTCTACTGTGCAGCTGATTCACTGTGACACTGCCCGGCTGGGTGCCATGATAATGCCACCATCAGAGATCTGTCACTCCCTTTTTTTGCCTCCTTTAATGGAGATGCTTCTTCAAGTGGCAGGATCAAAGCCGCAGTAGGGGTGCCAGGGCTACGAAAGGGTTAGCACTGAGCAGAGGGGATGGAGGGGTGGGGGAGGGCAGGCGGGTTTTCACTGCTGCATTGCCCAAGCCCTGTCTGCCTAATGCTGCACAGGAAACGTGAGATTTGGATGAAATCTGCGACAGAGCTTTAGGAGGGTCTGGGTGTGTTTGATGTGAAGTTTAGAATGGTAATAAATGGGATATCACAGGACAATTCCTGCCAGTGTTGTCTCAGAGCTGCACAAACACCAACGCTGTTACGTAACCATAACAACCACGACAACGTGACAAGCAGTAGATTCAAAGCTGAGGGCATGAATACAACTATATCAGCCGTTGGCGAGTAAACTTGAAGATCCTTTCTGCAGTGCTGCCGTGGCCCTCATGTCTAAAGATAGCTGGCACTGAGAAATGGTTGACTGTAGCATCACACGTGATTATGACAGTGTAGCCTCAAATCTGTGCTATGATAAGAAGCCAAGAATCCTGTCTCATACATTATACTGCACCCCCCCCACACACGTCAGTCTGTGATTCAGTAACTGAGCCTCTTATTTGCAGAGTTACAAAAGCTGTATAGTATCAACTTATCTGTTTAGCTCATTGTTTTTTCTGCTGCCACTGAATCTGCAATACGTGGGTGATGACGGCTGCCAAACAGTGGTATCAAGAGCCTTTAAGTTAATATGAGTGGTTTGGCATGTTTTCATATCAAGCCACTAATCAACGTATTTCAAAATAATAAATCCTATTGCATGGCAGCATAGCTGTTGATCAGTAGGGAACGGCTACCCAGCGATTCCCAGAGGAAATGTGAATCTCATCTCATGAACTAAACACCATTCACAGCTGAAATGGCATTTTACTTTGCCTGGCTACTGTACATCACAGGGTGTAGAACGAACAGTAAGTGGAGCAGACAAACACCATGTCGGCTCACAGTTGGAGAGCCAAGTGCTGCCTTCTGCCATTTGGATCACCATGGAAACAGCCAAATACACAACCAGCACTCTCATCAGCTTCAACTCAACATACTGCAGTCCATGTGTGATGGCAAGTTGTACACTCTGTCATCCCATGCTGCAAAAAAACCCAAACTATTTCACAAAAACAGAAATACTGGTAAATGAAAATGATTTGAGGTCATTAAGTTTTAAAGTGCTAATTATCATTGCACTAATGGCATCACCTGCAAATATTCAAAAACAGTCATGTTTGTTTGGAGATGTCAATCACAGCCTGATGAGTGGAGAGATGAAGTGAACAGTGAGTGGGTGGCAGGATCTAATATGCCACTACCACTGAGCATATGGGTCTGCAAATGACAAGAATCGCAGAGTGAATGCACTCTATTATTCACATAGCATGAATGTACAGCTGGAATAGAGCTGATTGGTGTC
>JAPZDY010000012.1:24914757-24927135 GCA_029783645.1 Ctenochaetus hawaiiensis | reverse complement strand
CGTCTCGTTATCATCATGAAAAAAAGGGACGTCAACGAAATAATTTTGTCATCGTCATCATTGACGAAAACAACACTGCATAAATGAAAGTTTTTTTTATTTTAAAATGTTTTTGTAAATTCTTGTCAGAAAAGCAAAATTATAGTGACTATGATTCTATTTGCAAAAGCAATAAAAGGAAAAAAAAAACATTCAACAGGATGAATACTTTTATAGGCACTGTAAGACAGACCTAAAAGCACATCCAAAACGAGGCCTGCATCTCATCTGGTTACTCAATGAGTTCGATTAGATCATTCTGCAATGCAGTTTGTCTATTATTTTTATTCAGGACATTTACATTTCAGGCACTACCCCAGTAAGATTTAGATGAATGGAATTTCATGCCTGGCACCAGCACTTACTATAACATTTTTTTAAAAAACTGAACAATATTCCTTCGAGAAACAGTGCCCCAATACCTCTGATGTTCCACAGACCTCATATGTAGAATATGGACAGGGTTCAATTAGGGATGCGAACACTAAGGACAGATTCCGGTTATCAGCTTTATTATCTCAGTAACAGGTATATATTTGTGCGTGTGTGGTCTAAACAGAAACAGAAAGAGAAAAATGGATAACACAATGGGTCTAATAGTCATATAAAAAAAACAATAAAATTCGTAATAAAGATATAAAACAATAGCATTACTGTACCTACAAACAAATTAAAGATGTAAATAGTGCAGTAAAAAACACAATGAACAGTAAATGCACAATATGCATGCCCAGTTATAGTGAAACATAAGAAAGATTAACTCTAAAAACACATAGAGTACAGGTCATGAACAACAGATTACAGCATTAAATTGTTACTAATTAGTCACGCAGGCCAACACAGAGAAACTACTTCAAATTAACACAGATAAACCCAGAATCTCAATCATAAATATATAACAGTAACAATAAACTTACTAAGTGTCCATAAAACGCACACAAAACTAAGAACGAGTGTTCTCCGTGTTTGCTTTTATCATCCCGAGCATGAACAAATCAGCAGCTAGCGGCATCCGCTGTTCATGTGCAGTTCGCATGATGGGGCGTTCAAGCGCATCCTGGAAATACCAGCGCTGAGCGAATAGACTTTCAGACATCATAAGAACAATGAACAAACAACAATGACATAAATGGAAATATGCAGATGTTAAAGTGTTAAAAAACTGTATTGTGCAGAAGAATTGATTACTAGAAGAGTGTTTGTTGACATAATATACAGAATGGTGTAGGCAGCACATGTATGCAGGTCCATGGATCATTGCTGTGACTGAATATCAAACAGACAATAGATAGTGTATGCTTAAAGTACAATGCCTGGTTCATTTTATTGAAAATAATGCTAGTAACCCAGATCACAGCTAAATTATGCAATCTAGAGCAATTCCACAACAACAAATGAGACAACCTGTGCTATAAATCCAGTCTTCTATGAATGGTTGCAAAGAACTTTGCAGACGAGTCACTCAATCATTATCTCTTTTTCTTGTAATGCTTACAGTAAACCTGACCTGGAAGAGAATGCAAAACGAGGCCTTAACAAATTGCTGGCTGATGAGGTCCCTATTGAGATAAAGCCAGTCAAGCCACCACACTTTTACAGACTTGCTGCAGCTGAACCAAAGACGCTGTTTTGGGTGCGAGCGCGAGGACATATTGGTAAAATGTTTTTAAGGCACATTTGTTTTGCATACATGAAAACAACTTAATGGCATTTATACTATAGTATGTAAATTCTAGGATATTCTCAAAAAATGAATAGTTAGCTTCTAAAACATTGCATTCTATTTGCCCTCATTCTTGAAAGTGCAACAATTAAAGTGAGATACAAATTATAACATGATGACCCATGCTCAAGAAAAAGAAAAAGAGCAAAGTATGATGTTTTAACATTAAGTTGCAAATTATTTCTATGCTGGTAGAATGTAAAAATGTAAGCAATGTGAAAGGAAAAAGCAAGACATATATTTTATGTAGTATTTGTTTCTTCATTTTACTTGTGTGTTAATATAGGTGAAGGCAACATGAAGCTGCATTGCTGCGTTGCTGCTTATGTATCAGACTATGCATTCCTGGGCACAGCGCTGCTGCCTTATCCCAACTACAGGGCCAAGTTCACTGCGTCACTAGACCACGTCATGTGGTTTCACAGCACTTTCCGTAGTGATGAGTGGATGCTGTACGAGTGTGAGAGCCCATGGGCAGGTCAGTATATTTATATTATATATTTGTGTGTGCCACAGCACCAAAGATAGTCCTTTTTCTCCACAGAAACTTGAAAAAACCCAGAACCCGGAGCTTTAAGGTCTGGGTCCCAGGTTCTGCTCAGTCATCTGCTGTGCTATACAAACCAGAACATTGTGGATATAGGTCATTAAATGGACATTGCTGTGTGGCCAAACTTGAATGAAAATCAACTTTTTTGATGTTCTGTTTTGTGGACAATAAGGTTTGTGCTATGGATATGCTTAAAATTATGAAGTTGCATTCAGATGCTTGGGATAGTGCTGGGAAGTAGCAGTGTCACGAGTCTAAGGAATAAATCACATGGTATCAGATTGGTGCCCAGACTTGTGTACTGGCTGATACCCAATCATGCATTTTAAGCAATATTGGAGTCATTTTCGATACATGTATTGCTACGACCCTAGTTATAAAAGTGTCAATTTCTCCCCTAAGAGTTACTGGACATAAGTTTTAATACCACATCTTGGGCAATGCGGACATGTAGGTTCCAGTAATCACCCTCAGAAAAGTGGTGCAGTGGAAACAAAAGCAGAGCCTGTAATGGCAGCTAAAGTCAGTGTTACTCATTGTGAAGTTCCAGAAGTGGAAAAAGCTTACAAGTAATGGAGGTTACTTTGATACATATATGTACATGTATTTAAATATAATATTGTTAATAGGGTTTTTGTTGTTGATTAATGGAGCAACTGCTTTGATATGGGTCTATTTCTCATTACTAGTTTTAGTTAAGCTCAGTATGTCAGATTTTATCAACCTGTTAACTAAACCTACAGTTTTATCATTTTTGTCAAAGGCATGGAATCTTGTGTTCTTTGTTTCATAAGTACTATTGCAATGTTTGTGTAGAGATAAATGTCATGTTAAATGTTCGTGTGGATGCATTGATGATTTAATATGATGGATTACAAATCTGGTTGCATTTGGTGGCATTAAGCTCATCTCTATTTCAGCCATCCTCATTAAAATCTTGGACACAAAAGTCAATTTTCTGCAGCCCTGCTCTGAGCCTTAGGTTTGGTTTGTGCTATGTCCTGCAGGGGGCAGCAGGGGACTGGTTCAAGGCCGACTGTGGAGAAGAGATGGGGTGCTGGCTGTTTCGTGTTCCCAGGAGGGTGTTCTCAGAGTGACACCTGCCACAAGACCCAGCAAACTATAAGCACATTTTAAGATTTCAGTTCTTTGTAACTCTAATTTTATGCTTTTTATTTTGTTCATTGTTAATTTAATAACATAAAGGTATAACATTCAGGTTTTATCAAGTATATTCATAAATACAGTGCATGATGACAAAATACAAACCATAACACATGGAATTTTGTTTGATTACTCTGAGAAAGGCATTACACAAATATATTAGATTGCAGTACGTTGTTGCCTGTCTAGCACGTGAAACTGCCATCAGCAGTCCCATTGGTTGTCTCATTTGGAGAGAAAAATCTGTGTGTTGAAGAGAAAAAAGCAGGTGAACAAAATCAAAGGAAGAGACAGCAATGGACAGGAACAGCCTGATCCAGCAGTGTAGAGTAAAAAAAAGAATTTTTTTGTAGTACAGTCAAAGACATGAACAGGCTGATCTACCCATGGAAAACTACATTTGGTTAAATTTTGAAGAGCAGGAAAATGTACAGTCTGTTTTTCTAAGAGAGACTGAAAAGAGTGAAATGACAGAATGAAAATGCACAGCTTGGTCTACCTTTAGTAATACCATGAAATCTGCATTTTACAATCTGGGAGACTTAGTAAGTGAATAATGTATGTTGGCCAGGAACTTTTGCACAGTTGTACAGTATAGCTGAATATGCACACCTGTATGTTCTTCTTGCACAGCTACAAATTAACTGACAGTGTGAGTAATGTAGGTAAAAAGGAGTACAGAGAAATGCAGCATAATTTATGCGTTTATTGTGCCAAAGTTTGTCAGTTAATGTTTGTGGAATTCACGCCTTTGATCTAAAGTGTTTGTCACTGTAAATGAATTAAGTGTCATTGTGTTATCATATCAACATTGTAGGGCTCTTCTTGGTTTAAGACTTTGAGGCCAGTTCTGATAAAGTTTATAGGAATTGCTGAAGACGCACAATAAAACACAACTTATTTACATCATATGACCTTTGACGAAGAAATATCTCTAGTAAGTAAAGGACCACACTGCAGAGAAAACTGATTATTTTAAATTGTGTGCAGTTGTTTATCTGCTCTTGATCTTTAAACACTGTCAAAGATTGTTACAGGCTTACTTGACAAGACTATGGCCAGTCATATTAAAATGATTACTATGGCAAAAAAGTAATTGTATTAGAGGTGTCCAGTGAAAATATAGATTTAAAAATAAATTGTTCTAAATTAAGTCTTCATTCTTCTTTCCTTCTCTCCTTTTATTTTGACCACAAATGATTAATTTTATGGTTATATCAGGTATTCAAAAGAAACTCTCATAGCCATCCTTTGATAATTTATTTTAAATTGATAGACTATAAAACAACAGAATATGTTTCAGTCTATTAGAAATTAAAAAAAGAAAAAACAGAAAAGAATGCAGCACTGAAACAGTCTGCTTTGATAAAATCAAAACAGGGACTGCAAGTTATTTTTTTTCTGGTGCCCACCTTTAGCCAATCAGTCAGTCAAAAACCAAATATCATGTATTGGCTAATGGGCTCAGGTAATTTAGTTACAGTATTAACATGACGTAACAATCTTCCTAAAATTTTTGTCATGCTAACCTCAATTAGATATGCATAAGATGCAAATCCATTTAATGTGACCCAGTGTCATCAAAAGCAGGGGGAGTTGTTGGTGTCTGAGACAAAGTGCCATAAAGCGTTATGCATGGTTTACCCAAATTACCTGGTACAGAAACCCCAGGATGGCAGACATTTTCACTGTGGACTTGTAGGCTGTGTGAACCTTTTCCACATCATCCACCAGCAACAATCCCTTGCGTCCTAGAAAGCAGGCCATCACAAAGATATCTATTCCTTATTTACAGAATATTTTTTACACTTGTTTCAATGGCCTTTTCATTTAACTAATCACTGTGGACACACTTACTTTACTAAACCTGCAAAGAGATTTCAGAACTTTGAAGACTTTGCTGTTTTGGAACCTAAGCCCTTCCTAATGTTGCCTGGCATCAAATAAAGTCACCTCAGTATTGATCCTGACAGAGTGTGCTGGAGGAGTTAATGAACCATACTTTGTGGATGCTATAAACTCAAAAATGAGCAAATATCACTATGTAGGTTAGAACCAGGACTTTCACTTGAAGACAATTAAGATAATGTTTTGAGGGAAATAATATAATACTACACATAAAAAAGATAAATAAATAAGGAAAAAAATATATATGCAAATTATTGTTTCGCTCTTTTGTTGTACGTCTATCTCACATATATCCTGAACTTTTGGTGAAATGTTTGTCAGTCCTTTGGGTCAGCAGTCAAATGGTGTAAAACAAAAAGCCAAGTAATATAAAAAATATATTTTCTCATAAAAAATAAACTCTCATAAACAGCTTGTCTTGCAGGGGTGTAGTGGTCACAGTGGTTCTATGGTTTTACCTGCTGGTGACATTACAGGAGAGGTCATGGGGTCACCAGATTTACCAGGTGTCAACCTTTAGCCAAGAGGAACGTGGCAACAGGATTCTGTGATATTTCACTGCAACACTGACAATTTGGCCTGCAGATAGCACTACAGGCCAAATTGTCAAAAGGTCAAAAGGTTTCATCCTTCAGCCAGCATAAATAATTACCATCATGACCATCATGTGTATGTATTTTAGAATTAATCCCAAATAAGGCAAAAAGAACAGCTTTTTAAAAAAAATTGTGTTGCTGTGTCGATCTTTTTTTTTCTTACAGCTGATAATATTTACATCTTATCAATCTGGCTATTTTTTTTAGAGCAATAATGTACCAGTTTTAAGAGGTGAAACAATTTATTTGATATGATTTTTCAAAACTTGTCAATACTTGTACATGCTGTTCATATTGATTTTCAAAATACAACCTGATTCAGTAAATCAGGTTCAGCTTGCTGATCATCTGGAAAAATATTTACACATCTATGAATTGAAGATAATTGAAGTCATGCACGTTTGTCAGGTTCTCTCTGAGTAAACTGCACAGTTAAAATCTTTTGCCAGGGCTTGAGGCTAATTTTTTTCCACCACTGTTCTGTGGTCATACCAAAAGCATTTTTTGGCTGTCTTAAAGTGAAACTGGACTGTCATAAACTTAATGGAATTTTTTTTATTGTTCAGTTACTTTTTTAAAATTATTGTAATAACATAATTATTGTATATATTCTGACTGTCTTTCTTATCATCAGTAAGACCATTGCCAATCACCAACAATTATGGTGTCCTCCTCCTATTACTGAATTATAAACTACTGCAGTAGCTACAGTGGCTTACCTAATGCTGTGTTATGGATACTAAATTTGATATGTGGTAGTTTATGTGTGACTGAGTAAACTTATTTTTTGTTTGTTTGTTTGTTTTTGATATCTTGGCCCTAAAATCATGTCTAATACATGAAGTAAAAGGCACTTCAGTCCTGCAGGAAATAGGCCCCTGCTATGAACTGCCCTCTTTGGTAGAGCTTTTGCCTGAGCTGTTACCTGGAAACAACACTATGGTCTGATGATGGCAGCAGTCACGCTTCTTTTAAAAAGGAAGATGATGCCTAATTTATCACCTCTGGCAGTTTTTCTGGTGACAGTTGGAAAATAAGTTAACATGCTGGTAACTGCAAGCATTATACTATATAAAATACAAAATTAGGCTATGCTACTCATTGTTAATGTTTTTATATGCATTTTTAATTAAAAAAACTAACTTGAACAAAGACTCAAGCCTTGAACATTAGTAAATTATGTTTGTATATAGGTTAACATGTTGTAATTGTAACGTATAAAATTTTGCCCACCATTAAATTTGTGGTTTTAATGTGTGAACTACAAAATCATTTTAGTTGGTCCGCACTTTTATCGTCCTCGTGCAGTACTGTGCCGTCGCGGCTAAGTTCCGTCCTTTTTGTTCCATCAAAATAAAGTTATTAACCAACGCGATGACAAAAATCTAATTCAAACATTTTTGAATCTTTCATAGTTTTAGAACATTTGTTACCCTAAAGGTTTTTTGAATCCGTGAATGATTTCAAAACCCCTTTTCTATTTTGCCACTTTACCCCTACATGCTCCACCCCTTCGTTGTCATGTAGTTAGCGGCCTTGGATACCACTTTCTACCCATCATGCATCACTGCTGGGAGAGTTTGTTGTTTAGCAAAGCCAACCTATGAACATAGGATAACAAAGCATTACGGTTAGAAATTATTTTGTGGATCTATATGTTCTTTGTGTTCTTTTTGATAAAATGAAAAGAAAAGAAAAACATTAATAGCACGCAAAGTCCTCTAACGCAAGTTAATCCTATCGTTAGCCGTTAGCTGTATTGCTAGTTTACAGCGACACTTAGCTACGCCGTTATTCATTTGTCGAAGATCAACGTTACATCGTTTGCAAGTTAATATTGACAAGGTATTCTCTGGAATGGCAATCAAAAATCGGCGAATCACCAAGCTAATTCAATCCCTAATTGGCTGATATAGTACGTTAATATATTAAATGTACTTCGGAGTTGTCTAACTCTGTAATTATCTGTTTAAAGGTAGTTATATGGATGCCAACTTTGGTGGCTAAATCTTAAGTGAAGAATGGAGAGGGAGCAGTACAACACTGTCGTCTTTAATTCCTCGAAAAGGGAGCTGTTTACTACGAACAATGGCTTCAAGTCAATGCAGAAAAAACTAAGGGCGCAATGGAAAATCCAGAGGTAAGATGTTAGTGATGTTACACTAATACTTATCTGCTGTCCAGAACAACTTGAAATTAAAATACTAGATTTTTTCCGTATCGATTTGAAATAATTTTGAGGAACTCTTCAGTTGCAATAAGAATGTTGTCTCTCCTAGTATAAAAGAAGAGCTGTCTTTGGACAAGCTAAAGGGTGTCAAGTTGTGGATATCTGCAGGCCCGAGGGAGAAGTTCACAGGATCAGAGGTGAGGTATAGAAAGAGCAAAACGTTAGCGTTTTTCAATCAAAATATAACATTTTAGATATGATTAAATAAGTTTTAAATTCAATATTACTGTTTTTTTAACATTAGAGTTGTAGAAAAGGCAAACTTACTAGGAATATTAAAATTATTTTGTACTCTAAAGCTTTTACATTTTGCACTCAGTTTTTTACAATGTTGTCTCATTTAATTTAGCTGGAGGTACTCAAGAACTACCTGGATGGAGGAGGAAATATCCTGGTCATGCTTGGTGAAGGAGGAGAAATAAAATATGACACAAATATTAACTATCTCCTAGAGGAGTATGGAATAATGGTCAACAAAGGTGCATATTAGAATTAATTGGAATAACAATTGACATCATCAATGCAGGCATTTGTTTTCGAGCTTTATTGAATTCTTTGTTATCTGTTTCCTGTCTCTCCGTCACTGCTGCAGATGCTGTTGTGAGGAATGTGTATTACAGATATTTCCATCCTAAGGAGGCACTTGTGTCAAATGGTGTATTGAACAGGTTTGTCATCAAAGTTTAATTATACCTTTTCTTAAACTTACATACATATTTTATGCAGAATTTATTTAAAACATTAGGTTTGACCAAAGTGCTCCTTAAATTAAGGTGTACATTTTTTTCTTGTTTAGAGAGATTAGTCGGGCTGCTGGCAAAGTTGTCAAAGGAACCATTGAAGATGAAAATGTTGGAAACAACGCACAGTGAGAGATTCACCCTTATCTTTTTTTAATGAAGTGCTGCATCTATTGTTTTGGAGGAGTTTTCGAAGCAAACTGTTGTGTCTGGCTGTGTAGGGCTCTCACATTTCTGTACCCGTATGGTGCCACGTTGAACGTGATGAAGCCTGCTGTAGCAGTTCTCTCGACTGGTTCTGTCTGCTTCCCCCTCAACAGGCCCATCCTGGCCTTCCATCAAGGAAAGGTAGTTTCCATATCATTCTAGTACCATAAAACACTTGTGTATACTTTTGAGATGATATTGAGAGATGCTTTATATCTTATGAAGGAGGCTGGCAAACTGGCAGTGTTGGGTTCCTGCCACATGTTCAGTGACCAATACATAGACAAAGAGGAGAACAATAAAATCATGGTGAGTCTAATTGACAATTAAAAGTTTTCTGTCCACAAACAAATCAGAGGGGTAAGACAGTTTACTGGTCTTTCATTAGGTTTGTTAAGCGTAAATATTTCTTTAAAACAGCTTATCCCAATTTTTCATTCTAGGATGTTGTCCTCCAGTGGCTCATGACTGATAATATTCAACTGAATCAGATTGATGCTGAAGACCCAGAGGTCAGCAAGTACACTTAAAAATAATAATGGCATAAATAATGTCCTTGATAGCTGACATTATCTGGTATTTTTTGTGCTTTAGATTACAGATTACACCATGTTGCCAGACACAGGGTGCTTGTCAGAACAGCTCAGAGTGTGCTTACAAGAGGGTGATGAAACCCCCAAGGACTTCACCTCCCTCTTTGATATGTCTTTGTTCAATTTGTCAACCGATACTGTGTCTCAAGTTCTCAGGTGAGAATGCAACACTCATTTATACGTGAGTGTGTTACTGACATACTCTATATGTCATTATAACCTAATTGTTTTTTTGGGTTTTTTTGCAGTGCGTACAAGCAGCTTAATGTCAAAGATGAACCACTTCAGCTAATCATGCCACAATTTGAGACCCCTCTGCCTCAGCTTCAACCTGCTGTAAGTTTTACTCTCACATTTTTGTGCCAGCCAATGTTTCTTTGCTTACAGAGATTTATTTTTGGAGTTATATGCAACTAAGATGTTCAGGGAACAAACATTTTTTTCAGAATCATCACAAGTATTAACCCTGAAGTGAGTTTTTATTTTGTCTTTAAGGTCTTTCCACCTGCCTTAAGTGATTTGCCTCCACCCATGTTGGACTTGTTCGATCTAGATGAAACGTTCTCTTCTGAAAAAGTTCGCCTAGCACAGCTAACCAACAAATGTAAGTATTTCACTATGCTAAATGATCAATAACTGCTCAAATTTAGTTTGGTAATATTAAAAAAGATACTGCTGTATCTGTCACTTTTAAAACCGGTTTCATTCACAGGTACAGACGATGATTTAGAATTCTATGTGCGAAAATGTGGTGAAATTCTGGGGGTAACTCCAAAGCTGGATAAAGACCAGAGGGATGCCAAGCACATCTTGGAACATGTTTTTTTCCAGATTGTAGAGTTCAAGAAACTCAGTCAGGTGAGGCACCTTTAAAAACTCTTAAATTTATTATGCATTCAAGGCAAAGTGTAAACATATTGTTTCTCCTTGCAGGAGCATGGTGACACAGAGGCTCAGTTCGCTCCACTGTGATTGAAGTCATAAAGTAACAATTTGGGATTCAGCTCAGCCTTTTCATTATATCGTACCATGACCAAGTGTATTTTGGTAAGGGAGGTAAATAGACTCCACAGTAGCTTTGGACTCTGCTGTATGAATGACATGATGTAATTAGAAACTGTATGCAAAGTTCCTACTTTTCTATCTTACTACTGTATTTTATTTGGAAAGAAGTTGTAAAATACATTTAAGCAAATAAAGTCACTTTTATTTAAAGATTAAAGTCTTTAAAAATACTGTTGAGGCACTCAGAGCTCTCTGCATTGATCTTCATACATGGATCCTGCAAAACAAACAAAATAAAAAGGTAGTAAAATTTATTTGCAGATTTTTTGCTAAAAATGATTAAAAATGTATTTAACTGACCTTCATATGCATGTCCAGCATTTTAAAGCCATGTTGATTTATTTACCACTGAAAAACCCATTCTTTATCTTTCGAAATCTCTAAACGTCTTCACTTCAGGTGTGTGCGTTGAGGGACATTCTTTGCTGCATCATGGAGAAACTTCACTCAGTGAATGGTGTGTAGACTGGGGTTCTGGACTCAATGTTAGCTCCAGAGCACTGGACTCAATAAAGGGTTTAGGGCTGCTGCACTCTGGTTTAATCAGAGACACATCCCAAGACATCTGAGAGGCATTGCACAACTGGTCAGAGCAGGCAGCCTTTTTTTTTGCTTTTGAAGTTGCAAGTGGGGAGTGGAGGAGTTTCCCTGTAAAGGCACCGCCAGGTAATTGTCAGTCTCTTGAGTGTTCAAACTGCTCATGGAAAAGGCCTGAGAAGGAGAAATAGAGTCCGACGACAGGCAAAGAGAAGCCAAGATAGACAGCCTAGAGTCAGATCTATCAGCCCCAGTGTCATTTAACACTCTTGATGTAGACAGTTGTTCCAGCGACAAGGCAGAAAGCAAACTCTGTTCCTCAAAAAACTTCCTGTCAAGTTCTGATGGAGATGAAAACTCAAAGTTTTTCATATCTAAGAGAGAAAATGTCATAAAACAAATGATCTGATTAGACTTTAATGAACAAATCAAGCATGAGAATACACACGATAATCTTACCTTTAATAAGAAAAGCTTCCTCCATTGTTTCCTTTGAACCAGTAAATGTCAGCTGAGCTCCAGGTGGATTTTAACCTGATAAAGCTGCTCGTTAATTGACCCAGCTGGGGGCTTGGCATGTCATTAATTGGGAGGAAGAGGGGGAACATACAACCTTGTAGAGGGTGAGATTTTTATTTGTGATCACTCTTAATTTCTTAAACACTCCAACAACAACAGGACTCCATACAACTAAGATTCACATAAAAGAGTCAACTCTGACTTTTTTTTCAATTCATTGTGTAATTCGTTATAAAATTTAAAAAAATATATATATATTTTCCCAGAGGCCAAAATGAGACTTTCAATTTTTTTCTATTTTACGCATAGCAATAAACAGTTTGAGCTTGATAGTTACTACTAGAGAATATTCAACACCACTTCGTTTGGGGGGTAATGCAACAGCATAATCCTCCAGAGTCGGAGTTTGTTAATCGCACATTTTCGTTTGTCTAGGACAGTGGTTCTTAACCTGGGTTCGATCGAACCCCAGGGGTTCGGTGAGTCAGTCTCAGGGGTTCGGCGGAG